>JAZHEH010001035.1:0-516012 GCA_036589455.1 Ateles fusciceps
GGTTCTCCCAGGCCGGGTCTGTCCCAGGACCACTGAGGCGGAGAGGGCTGGGGTGGAGGCCTCTGCCATTCTCCCGGGCTGGGGCCCAGTGCGCCTCTCCCACTAAAGAAACCGAACCCCTTGGTCATCAACCGGGGTGCCAGGCCGGCCTTCTTGTGGGGGGGAGAGCACCACCCTTTGCTGCTTTATCATTTCACTCTCAGACTCGTAGCTGAAGCCCCCGGGATCTGCAAACCGGCTCTCGCCCTGCCCCTCACCACTGCGCTGTGCCCCCAATATCAAGGCCCACGGCCGTGGCCACGGCCCCATGGGGTCCGGGGGCTTCGGTGTGGGTGCCAGCCTGTCGCCACCCTCTGGGCCCAACTCGGCCCCCAAAACGGACGCCTCATCGGGGGAGCTCATGGCGCCAGTCCGGTCAGCCTGGGCTGTGGGGGAGACGGTCGTCCTGGTAATGGGGGAGGGGAGGGCTCACCCCAGCCAAGGCCAGCTAGCGGGCCAGGCCACGGGAATGGCGAAGCACCCTTCGGGACAGCCGCGCCCTCACCACAGGCTCATCACGAGATGTCGCTGGCATCGCGCGGCTTCCCACGTCCCCCAATCCCAGGCCCCGTAATTGTTCCTCGCCTTCTCATTGGTCCGTCCACCGCCAACCAGCGCACCCCTTGTTGGGCGAGGCCTCTGGGCTTTACCCAATAGGGAGGGCAGACTCTTGGATTGCCCCGATGCCTGTGGTTCTTCTGGGTGGTGGTTCTTTGTTCCTGTCTTGGAGCCAGGACGCACTAGAGCTTTCCACCCACCTCTTTCTTCCTGTCCTGCCGCCTCTGGCCAGGCACCTACTTTCCAATGAGAGCCATATCTCTGAGCAATGAAGTTCCATTTGGTGTCATGTTCTAAGAATCCAATGCCAAAAACAAAGTCATGATTTACTCCTGTGTTTTGTTCTGCAAGTTTTGTAATTTTAACTCTTACATTTATGTTTTGAATTCATTTTGAGTTGATTTTTGTATATGGTATGAGAAGGGTCCAAACTTCCTTCTTTGGCGTGTGGATAACCACTTAGCCTAGCATAATTTCTTTAAGAAAAAATTATTTCCCCCGTGAGTGGCTTTGGCACTCTCTTGAAATCAATTTAGCATAGGCTGACTCCCACAGATTCAGGCGCCAGGCTGGCCCTCGCAGTCCCAGGCTCCAGGTCACCCCTGTACATTGTCTCTGGCTCCACCCCAGTGCCGGTCCAACCCGCAGAGACTCAGGCTCCAGGCCCACCTCATCACCAGGCAGGCCCTGGTTGTCCCAGGCTCCAGAGAGGCCCCATGGCCAGGCTGCTCCCTCAACCCTAGACTCTGGGGGCACCCATGAACCAAGCCTCCAGGCCTGCGTGGCGGAAGGGATAGCTTCAAAGCCCCAGGCCCTGGGCTGGCACCCATGGACTGACCCGCCAGGGTTGCCATGGACTCAGGGTGGCCCTGCAGCCTCAGACTCCAGGAAAGCCTGCAGAGCTCCAGACCCCAGGCTGGCACATGCAGACATCACCTGCAGACCAGTCCCCCACAGTCGCAGACTTCAGGCTTGGACTCGTGGACCCGGCTTCCAGATCCTCCTCAGTGTCGGGACAACCCCTACTGACCCTGGACCTCGTCTGCTTCAGTGATAGGCTGGCTTCTGTAGTTTCAGACTTCAGGCTGCCACCCATAGACCTAGCGTCTCTACCTACTGCAGCTCCAGGCTGACCTCTGTGACCTCAAGCACCAGGCCAGCACCTGCAAAGCCAGCTTCCGGGCCAGCCCCCAGGATTAAAGGCCCCAGGTTTGCCCAGTGCCAGTCTAGTGCTCTTGGCCTCAGTCTCCTGGCTGGCTCTCTTAGACTCAGGCTCCAGGCCCACCCCAGCCTCCAGACAGGCAAAGGGCACATCTGAGCCACACGGCCTCAGGCTTCAAGTCCTCCCCAGTGCAAAACTGGCCCCGTATAGCCCTAGGCTGCAGGCCAGCACCCATGGACCCAACCTCCATGTCTACCTCAGTGCAAGGTTGGTACACGTGGCCTCAGGCCCCTAGCTGGCACCGGCAGGCCCAGCCTCCAGGCTGGCCCCACAGATGCATGCTCCAGGACTACCCCGGGCTACGCCAGCCGCTGTGGCCCCAGACTCCCGGCTGACCCCTGTGTCCCCATGCACTGCAGACCCAGGGTCCAAGCCTACCAAAGTAGACCCAGGGTCTAGGCCTGTCCCAGCAGACCTCAGCTCCGGCCTGGCCTAGAGACCTCGGTTTCTGGTCTGTGCACCCAGGTTTCAGGTTGGTCTGCATGACCCCAGGTACCAGGTTCACCCTACCCACTCACCAAGCCAGCTCTCCTGAGAAGTCCAGCAGCAACCCATCCATGGACCATGCCAGATGGTCTTCCCAGCATCTCTGGATGGACTGACCGGTGAAGGGTTTTCCCAGCCAGAGCCACTCATCAAACACTGGAATAGGTCCCTACTTCTGTAAATGCACAGACACCAATGTCCACCCACAAAGCTCACACTCAATCAGGGAATCATGACAGTACCATAGAACAAAGTAAAAAGTTCCACTGATCGACCCTAAAGAAGCAGACATTTAGAAACTTTGTAAGAAGGAATTAAAATAGTCTTCCTAAAGTAGCTCACTGCATTACAAGAAATGCCAGAGGGAATTCTTCAAGCTGAGAGAAAAGAATCTGGTTTTTGAGTTTGTGTGTTTTTGGGATTTGTGTTTTGTTTGTTTCTTTGTTTTGAGGCAGGGTCACCCTCTGTCACCTGGGCTGGAGTGCAGTGGTGTGATCGTGGCTCACGGCAACCTCAACTTCCCAGGCTCGAGGAAACCTCCTACATCAGCCTCCCAAGAAGCTGGGACTGCAGGCACGCACCGCCATGCCCAGCTAATTTTGTTGTTGTTTGTTTGAATTTTGTGTAGAGACAGAGTTTCACCATGTTGCCCAGGCTGGTCTCCAGTTCCTGAGCTCAAGTGATCAGCCTGCCTCAGCCTCCCAAGTGCTGGGACTGCAGGCTTGAGCCATCGCACTCGGCCAAGAAAAAGCACGTTAATTAGCAATAAGGAAAAAAAGAAGGTAGAACACTCGTGGGTAAAATAGGAACACGTTCAAAACCAAAATACTCTTATTGTAATGGTGGCGTGTAAATCACTTTTATCTTTAGTATGAAGGTTGAAAGACAGAACTATTTGTAAAAGTGTAGCTACAAAATGTGTTAAGGGATATGGAGTACAAACAGATGTAAGTAGTGACATCAAAAACATAAAATAGAAGGGGGAGGTAGGGAGCATAATTGTGGTTTTTGTGTGCAATCAAAGTTAACTTATCATCAGCTCAGAATAGCCTGTTACAACCATAAGACATTTCATGTAAGCCTCATGATAATCATAAAACAGAAATCTGTAGCGGATACACAAAAGATATAAAGTGAAGAATCCAGGCAGATCACTATGGAAAACCACTTGGTCATGAAGGCAGACAGCAAAAGAAGAAAGGAGCAAGGAATACACAGAACAACCAAAAACAATGAGCAAAGTGGCAACGGTAAGTCCTTGCGTATCGCTAATTACCTGGAATGTAAATTAATTAAATTCTCTAGTCAAAGACATAGCGAAGCTGAATGGATAATAAAATAAAAATTAAAACAACTAAAAAACCGAGAGCCAACTCTATGATGCCTGTGAGAGACCCACTGCACCTTGAGGACACACATAGACTACAAGTGAAGGGATGGAGAAACACATTTCGTGCAAATAGAAAGCAAAGGACAGCAGGGGTGGCCATATTGGTACGAGACAAAGTAGACTTTAAGTCAAAAACTACAAAATGAGACCAAGAAGGCCATTACATGATGACAAAGGGGTCCATGCATCCCAGATGCTATAATAATTATAGACACACATGCACCCAACGTTAGAGCACCTAAATACGTAAAGCAAATAATCGTACATCTGAAGGGGAGAAACAGACTGCAATACAACAGTAATAGGAGCCTTCACTACTCCGTTGTCAGCAGTGGAAATTCAGAAGGAAAATCGATAAGGCAAATGTGGGTTTGAACGGTGTAAAGCAAACGGACCTAACAGACATATACAGAATGTTCCACCTAACAGCAGCAGAAGACACATTCTTCTCAGGTGCACACTGAACATGCTCCAGGATAGATTATATGTTAGGCCACAAAACAAGTCAGCACGTTTAAGAAGATTGAAATCATATCGAATATCCTTTCTGACCACAATGGTAGGAACTCAGGAATCAACGTGAGGAGGAATTTCTGAAAATTCAAATACAAACAAATGAAGCAACATGTTCCCGGACAACCAATTGATCAACGGCAACCTCAACTTCCCAGGGCTACGCCAGCCTGGGAAACTTAAAAGGGAAATTAAAAACTGTCTTGAGACAAAGAAAAGTGGACTCACAACGTACCAAGACATGTGAAACGCAGGAAAAGCACAGTTCTGAGGGGAAGTTTACAGCAGTAATTGCTCACGTCAAAAAACAGGAAAGATTTCAAATAACAACCGAATGTTACACCTCGAGGAACTAGAAAAAGAAGACAGTGGGCAGGCGCGGTGGCTCACGCCTGTTACCCCAGCACTTTGGGAGGCCGAGGCGGGTGGATCCCGAGGTCAGGACATTGAGACCATCCTGGCCAACATGGAGAAACCCCGTCTCTACTAAAGCACACAAATTAGCTGAATGTGGCTTAGAGGGAAAGGGAAGACATGGATTTCTACAAGCCCACGAGGCCAGGGCCAGAGGCAGACCATGTGTCCTAACCCCATCCTCCACCACCCGAAGCTGTGGGAGCAAACAGGATACCAGTCATGCTCGGGGCTACCTTCAAGCCCCAGAATGGAAACAGTTACACTGAAAAGCATCAGAAGAAATTAAAAACCACGACTTCCTTTTGTAGCTTGTATTCCTTTCCTACTGCTGCCGTAAAACGTTGTGACAAATTCAGTGGCTTCAGACAATACAGATTTATGATCTTACAGTTCTAGAAGTCAGAAGTCTGAGATGTGGGGCTGGGTGTGGTGGCTCACGCCTGTAATCCCGGTACCTGGGGGAGCTGAAGCCGGCGGATCACCTGAGGTCAGGAGTTCAAGACCAGTCTGGCCAACATGGTGAAACCCCGTCTCTACTACAAATAAAAATAAATTGGCCTAGCGTGATGGTGTGTACCTGTAGTCCCAGTTACTGGAAAAGCTGAGGCAGGAGAATGGCTTGAACCCGGGAGGCAGAGGTTGCAGTGAGCCAGGATGGCACCACTGCACTCCAGCCTGGGCAACAAGAGCAAAACTCTCTCTCAAACAGACAAACAAAGAAGTCTGAGATGCGTCTCACTAGACCAAAATGAGGGTGTTGGCAGGCTTGGTGTTTGTTCTAGAGGCTCTAGGGAAGAGTCTGCTTCCTTGCCTTTTCCCACTTCTGGACGCCTTGGCCCACGGCCCCTCCCCATCTTCAAACCTGGTAACGTCAGGCCAAGTCCTTCTCATGCTGCCATCTCTCTGGTTCATTCATTCTGCCTCCCCCTTCTACTTATAGGGACGCTGAGACTACCTTGCGCCTACCTGGACAATCCAGGAGAACATCCCTGTCACAAGTGTGCTGACTGGCAACCTTAGTTTTATCTGCAACCTTCATTCCCCCTTGACATGTAATCTCACATGCACACAGGTTCTGGGTTAGGCTGTGGATGTGGATATCTTTGGTAGTTGGGGAGTTATTCTGCCTTCCCCCACAGGCCTAGGAAGAAAAGGGTTGCTCTCCTAGGAGGAAAGGTGGCAACGTCCCCTGGGAGATTTCCCGGGAATACGTGATGTTGGGCTACACCCTCACTGAAGTACTTTCAGCTTGGTTTTTTTCGTTTCGTGGAGGCTGGGTTGCACTCGGTTGCCCAGGCTGGTCTCGACGCTCTCACTTTGGCCTCCCAAAGTGCTGGGACTACATGCATGAGCTGTTGTGTCTGGCCTAAGTATTTGAAAGTTACATTGGATATTGGCATTTTCTTTCCTTTTTTGGAGACAGAGTGTCACTCTGTTGCCCAGGCTGGAGTGCAGCGGTGCGATCTCAGCTCACTGCAACCTCCGCCTCCCGGGTGCAAGTGATTGTCCTGCCTCAGCCTCCCAAGGAACGGGGACTACAGGTGCATGCCAGCACACCCCGCTAATGTTTTCGTATTTTTAGTAGAGACGGGCTTTACCATGTTGGCCAGTCCGGTCTCGAACTCCTGACCTCAGGTGATTGCCCTCCTCGGCTTCCCAAAGTGCTGGGAATTAGAGATTGTGAGCCACCCCACCGGGCCAGCATTTTCAAATTCGGCATTTTTTTTTTTAAAAGAGAGAGACAGGGTCTCGGTATTTTTTAAAAGAGAGAGACAGGGTCTCGGTATGTTGCCGGGCAGGGGTGGTTTTGACCTCCTGGCCTTAAGCAATGTTCCCGCCTCAGCCTCCCAAAGTTATCTGGCTTGGTCACCTTATAACTCCTTGTCAAATGACTGGCTTCTGAGTTCTTTCCGTGTCTCTCTGTGTGTGTGTGTGTGTGTGTGTGTGTGTGTGTGTGTGAGAGAGAGAGTGAGAGAGAGAGAGAATGTGTCTGTGTGTGTTATGTTTAAAAAACATAATTTACTTTGAACTGTCTTCTTACTAATATATCTTGGTGTGGGTTATTAAATGGCAATTATGAATCCCTTAGAGAAAATGAGTGATTATTGGAAAAGTCAGCAGAGTGATTACCTCTGGAGTGTGCAAGGGGGGATAGTAGTGATCGGGGTGGGGCAAACTGGAGGATTCCAAATGCTACCAACCTTCTATTCCTTGCTCTGTATGGGAGTGGCCCAGACTTCAACATTGTACAACCACAGGGGCTCCATTCAAGCTCAATCATGTGAAAGGGGCACCCTGGAATCCTGCAGATAGAGTTGGCACGGCCACCCTGGCAGCCACAGCCTACGCAACCATACCTGGCGAACTACGGGTGCTGGCTTTATCCTTCGAGGAAACGGATGATGGAGAACACGTGTGGGGAGAGGAGGAGTTCTCCGCGTGGAGGTTGAGGACAGATGTGCATGAGGTTGTCCGAATTCACCCAGGAGTGTGTTCCAGGTGGGCTAAAAGTCCATGGCTGTTACTCACCACGGCCACTGTGATCCTAGGATTGCCATATCACATAACCCTGTGCGGTGCCCTGGGCCTGCACCACGGCCTGGACGGCCACCCCTGGGGATTCTGGCTGGTGGGCGTCCGAGGAGATTCACACACCTTCGGCCCTAGCTGGAGTCTGAAGAGGACAAGCTTCTTCTTGCCGGGAAGAGTGAGAGTTCCCATCTGGAGATGTCCCTGTGGGAGCCCTGGCACCTGGTGCAGGTGGGATTCTGCTCAGGGCTCCGCCACTTCGGCTGCATCAAGGGGCAGCCACGCAGCTCGGCAGACCCCTCCGGAGCCCGTAAGAGCTGAGCGGCAGGACAGCAAAGAGGGGCACTGCATAAGGGGAGGGGTCGACCTCCTCCTCTCCACTGGGGCCCAGATGGATTCCTCTAATCCCAGGATCCTCGGATTCTGCACTTATTTCCCCTAGAAGCGGAAGGCTCAACCCAACCATGGCCTGGGCATACACATTAGAGCCCCGTTACTGTGCGGGAGGTGCTCTGAATATGGAAGCGACATGGTGTGCTGAGAGGCGTGGCTGTCAAATCCAGCCACCGAGGGATGGCTTCTCGCCTTCTAGGACTCCATGCATGGGCTTCTCCGCTTTACATACTGTTGACCATGGCCCATGCCCCCCGGGCAGTGGCTGGGGCTGGAGCTCTGCCCCCCCATCAGAACCCACCTAAATGTCTCTGGTGGCTAAAACCCAAGCTGGAGAGTCGCTGACACACGTCTTCCCCCAGACACCAGCCCACTGTGTTATCCCCCACAGGAAACAATCACCTGCATCAGGGTCAAAGCCTTGGCCCGAGGAATCAAGCCCAACCCACCCTCTCAGGCCAGGGGTTTGTTGGGGACGGGGGAGGTTCCTAGCACCATGGATTTCTGTGTCTAGAGCCGTGTGATTGGCCAACCCCGTGGGTGATGGCCCCCCTCGCTGAGCTCACACCAGAGGCCCGGCAGGGAGACAAGATGAGAGTATGCGGGAAGGCCGTACCGAGCCCGAACAGATGTCCCACAGTAGTCCCTCTTTTCCCGCTTTCCACCCTCAATGTGCCCATCCTTGCCCGAGTCTCGATTATCTCAAGTCGTGGTACCCTCCCACAGGAGCTCCCCGCTTCCTAGATGAGGCACCCGCTGGCGACTCCGAGGCATTATCACTGCTCCCACACAAGGGAGTGCTGAGACCTGCATTCCATCCCGCAGAGGATTGGGAACCTACTTGTGTCGACCCCAGCCATCTGAGAGCTCAGACGCCCATCCCTGCGTAAGGGGACGTCCCCTTGTTCCACTCCACGCCCTTCTAGGTGTTAGAATTGGACAACACTTCTTGTGAAAGGTAGATCCCAGCCCTGTATTTGCGCATCCTTCCTTCACGGATTCTTCAACACTGCCTCAACTCCATGAATTGGCCTGTTGTCCCTCAAAGGAGAGCACCCCCCAATTAATTTAATTCCCAAGCGGTGCTTGTGTGTGAGTGCCTACACGCACGCGCGCACACACACACACACACACACACACACACACACAACACACTAACCCTCATATTGTATCTGTTTTCCTATTGTCTTCATCTGTTCAATACCCAGTCTCTTGGCGGCGGGGGCTGGGCAGAACCTACACGCATCTCCCTCACTCGAACCGGAAAGTGTGCCCAGTGTGGGGCCCCGCCCAGCCCAGGATTCCAGCAGAAGGAGGCGGCGATCCCAACTGTCAGTGTGGGTCAAGGCAGACAGGCAGCTCGATGATCTCATGTGACCTCGACAGGTGGTCTGGAAGACTGAGGGGGACACGGGAAATATCACGTCCACAAAGCCTGTGGCCTTGGGGGTAGTGGGAACCAATATCTGACAGGGACCATCTGGAACAGCCAGGCCTAGTATCCAGACTTGACCTGGAAAGCGGCTAGCCATTTTCAAATCAAGGGTATGGACCCACCGGCTGCAGAACGGCTGTTGGCTGCCTACAGGACACCAAGGATGTGGAAGCCGCCTCTCGTGTAGCTGCTGGCGGGCAGTGTCCACCAGGTTGGCCTGAGGGCGCCAGAGCAGACTCAGGTGCCCCCACCTCCAACCAAGAGACTACCGCGTCCTTTTCTTCCCTGCTCTTGGAACCTTCCCTTTGGCTCAGCCACCCACCAGGATGTGGCTTCTGCCTCCACCTGGCGACTGACACTAAGGAGGAGACCTGACGCGAATTGGTAACCTAGGTTCAACTGTGAGGCCTGACAGAGGAACTGAGGATGCCGCGTGGGTTTCTGAACCGGACGACCTGACCGCGTGCGTGGTGGCACTGGAGAGAGCATCATGGCGCCAGAAAGAGGACTGGGCCCCTAGAGTGAGAGGGAGGATGAGCTCCGTCGTGTTCCGTGTCCCGTGCACGGGAATTAACTTGTTCGGAAAAGGCCACCGGCGTCAACCCACTGGGGGAGAGCAAGGATGCTCATGACAGAAAGGACAGTGACAGGGCGGACCCGGGGACAGTGAGCCGCAGGAGGAAAGGCAAGAGAGATTGGGATTGTGGAGGGAGGCGTTCGGTGCCTGCTGAAGGCGAGGGGAGAACAAGTGCTGAAGAAGGGGACCTGTGAGACCCCAAAGTAGGAGGAGAAGAGGAGGGACCATGAGCAGGGCGTGTCCGCGGAGAGGGAGAAAATGCTCCTGTGGCCGGACAAGGCCCCCACAGCACCTGGACCCAGGGCACTATGGTGAGCCCCAGTGCAGGGCTGCTGCCCAGAGGCCGGCCCAGGCGCCCCGCAGGGAGAGGGCCCATCGCAGAGTTCCAGGGGAACTGTTCTTCCAGTGCCAGGGAATGCAGCAACACCCCACACCCCCCAACACTCCCAACAATCGCAGAGAGGGCAGACCACAGACCACAGGGTACGAGAACGACTTTATTTGAAACTGCTTTGAACTGCCGGTGGGAAGAGGGCAAACGCAGAGGAAGAGAGGAAGCCTTGGATGAAGAGGATTCGGAGGAAACCAGCTTGGCTGCAGCTCAGGGGCTCCAGAGGTACCAGCTGCGCATCTTGTAGGAACATGCTGGCTCCATCCTGTGAAACAGAGCAGGTTCAGGGACAGGCCCCCAGCCAGGGCCAGCCGACAGCCCTCCTTAGCTACTGGGATTGTGGAAAGGGGAATGGTGTGTCCAACACTCACTTCAAAAGTCCTGGGACTTGTAATCAGGTGCCGCATGGCCACTGAAACAGAGAGGCAGAACTGGGCTCTGCAGGCCCAGGGAAACAGAAAACCATCCCCTGCCCCCTTGGGGAACTGCCTAGCCCTGCAACCTGAAACCCCAGCAGCCCTGGGACTGACTCAACCACTGGTCACCTGAAGTAAAGGTGGAAATGCCTTCTAAGCGGGAAAGTGGTTCTCAGGTGTTGGGGCGTCCCAGAACCGTTCAGAACGTGTTTCCAAGACAGATACGCCAGCCACCAAGCAAAAACCACACAAGCCGTACCAGGCAGCAGTTAAAGGGAAAACACATGCGGTACCTCTAACCGTCCTAACAGAAGGAGATCTCTGGGACTCGTGGACAAAGTGTACACGGAGTTCAGATGACACACTGCTGTCTGTGCACACCCCCAGCTGGAAAGGCACAGAAGGCTCCAGGGCCAGGCCTGCTTGGTTCTCTTCCCCCAGAGGAAAGTCAGTCCCGGTGATGCCGCCTGCACCTGCGCCCCCACCCCCCACCCTCGGCACCTGCAGAAAGACAGCGCTGCCCATCCCTGCCCCAGCCAGGGCTCCGTCATACCTAGCTGCTCTGTAAGTTGGTCGATTTCCCTCTGCAGCCGTATGTACTAGACCGGCAGACACCGGAGGAAGAGAAGCGGTTAGTCAATTGTGGCTCCCTCTCTCCTCGTCCTCCCTCTCTCCCCCGGCCCTTACAGCCCCGCATAGCCTGCAGTCCAGTGGTGAGGTGGGTTGGCATGGAACCCTCATTCGAAAAGAGGCACCTCCCCTCCGTGGGGTGTGGGGAGGTGGAGGCTGGGGCATGGGGCGCGGGGGGGGATGCAGAAATCAGTTTAACCTGGACACGGATCCCACCATCTAGTGTGGACCTCTATTTCCAGGAGCCACACAAAGCATTACCCGGAGACATCCCTGGGCTTCTGGGGGTGGCTGCTGTCTTTCCGGTGTTGGAGGATGGACGGCTGGCTGCTGGTCACCTGAAAGAGAACACAAAATCCAACTTCTAACCCTCCCAGTGAGGTGGAAAGGGCCTAGCGGTGCCTAACCTGAGGCAGCATCACCCTCTGCTGGCAACACGTTGGGCCTGCTCTGCCCAGCCGCTCCAACCCTCCCTGCGCGACCGCCTTCCCTGTTCCCCAGTGTGGGCCCATGTGCTGCACCTGCGGCCCCCAACATTGTGACTCCTGGTTGGACGCCAGCAGCGCAGCAGCCATAGCAGGCCCAGGGAGGGCCAGTGTGGCTGAGCAGGACTTAACAGAAAAGGGCTCAGTGCCGCCGAAAGTCTCCTTCCAGAGTTGGAGTTTGGGGCGCTGCTCCAAAGCGCCCCTCATCACACAAAGCCCACTCAGAGATGACAAAGTGGCTTAAAGCCAGTCCCATCAACAGCCCGTTTCCCGTGGGACAGTGGCCTGGGTGGGAAGGGAAGCCTGGGAACAAGACTGAGCCCCCAGAAGCCACAGAGCCAGAGGTTTCCCTCCCTCCCCGACCCCTCTCCCCTCCACGCCTATCAAACCGGTGAGATGTGATCACCGGAGCGGGCACGGCGTCTGGGCAGGAGGCCTCCCAGGCTGTAGGCCGAGGTCACTGTGATTCCCGGAACTTGCGGAGGTTTGATGTTGGGGTCGCCACTGCGGAATTCTCTGCCACACACGGACAGGCAAGACAGCCCTGGCCTCTGTAGGGGGAGGCTAAAACAGAAATTTCTGAGTCGTGCTGGCAGTGAGGGCGGACAGTGAGTACATGTCGCGAGGGGTTGTGGTGAGGTGGAGACTCTGGAGCCTAATCTCATTAGCACTTTCTCCCTCAGTCAGCCCCAGGCCAGGAGGCAGAGCCCAGCCTGGGGAAAACACTGGGGGGCACTGAGATAGCCCGGGTCCCCTGCCAGCCGGCTCAGGCAACACCTAAGGAAGGAGGAATCGGGAAGTCGATGAGCCTAGACGGCCCAGGGTTGTGCCCCACACTTGAAGGGGCCACCCCATCCAAACCAGCTGCCAGCCGTGCCTTCCATCCCAGCTCCTCTCTGGGGGAGGAGGCAGGACCTGCCCGTCACACACCAAGTGCTCCCTTTAACGTGTACCCCTACGACGAAGACCCCGATCGGGCATTCTAGTGTCCCTGGGCTCCTGATGACAACCCTTGACCAAGGCACAGAGGGGGCATGGGTAAACAGGTGTGTGCTGGAAGAGAGGAGGCATGGGGGGAGAGACAGAGGAGGAGGACTTTGAAGAGGGGAGAGGAGGGCAAGAAGGGTCTACTCACTTGGGCCCCCGGGACGTCATCTCTGTGCGGGTCACTATCGTCCCTGGCCGCAGCCTGGGACTCCCTGGTCCTACTTGCGGTGGTTTCCCTGGCAGGGCTGCCGTGCTTAGGCTTTTGGCGTTTCTTGGATATCCCCTGCGGGCGCACAGCCGAGAATGGCGGGGAAGGTGGCCGGCTCCTGGGGGAGTGGCTAGAGTCTCTCTCTCGGAGGGTGGGGAAAGGCTTCTCCCCCAGGGCCAGTGGAGAGGCACCCCCTAGGGACTTCTTCTCCTGGGGCATCCGAGGGCCCCGGGGCAGGGCCCCTGCCGCGGCAGCTCCCGAGCAGCTGGGCCTGACCTCCACCTTTCCCCAGGCCCGGCTCTGCATTTTCTTCCAGGGAGAGTTCTCCAGTTCTCCCACAGCCGGCCTCTCCACAAGTGGAGGGAGTCTACGGGGGAGCAGAAGTCAGGAAAGGGCCCGGCACCAGTGGGAGACTCTGCTGGTGGTTCCTCAGGGTGTATGCTCTTTCCTTGGGGCTCTGGGGCTTGGCCTGGCTCCCTCCATTGCGGCGAATGCCCACCCTCATCGGCCGCAAGTTGCAGCTCTCAGAGTCTTCCCTAGACAGCATGGCGGGGCCTTTCGGGGAGGGCTGCTGGGGATCCCCGAGGACTCTCCATGTGCTCCTCGAGCCCCTTTGCAGGCGCTGCCAGGCCGGGCCTGCCCCAGGACCAGTGACGTGGAGAGGGCCGGCGGAGGCATGATGTCTTTTTCCAGGCCTGGGGCCCAGCGCGCCTCTCTCACGGGGACCGACCTCCAGGACAGCGCAGTTGTCAGCGGACCCTTTGGCAGAGGCGCCTTCTGGGGACGGGTGTCCCCCGGACGCTGGTCGGCGGCACGATGGCGGCTGGCTCCTCAGCCAGGTAGGACGAGTAGTCCACACCGCCCCATTGGTCGTCGACCGGGGTGCCAGGAGGGGCTTCCCGGCCCCAGAGCACCACCCTTCCCTCCTCTATCAATTCGCTGTGTAACTTCACACTGAAGCGCCCTGGATCTGCGAACCTGCCCCTCGCCCTCGCTCTCACCCCCGCCCTCCCTCGCCCTCGCCCTCGCCCTGGTCCTGGCCCTGGCCCTGGCCCTGGCCCTGGCCCTGGCCCTCGCCCTTGCAGCTGTGCAGCACCCTGAAATACAGGCCGTGGCCGTGGCCCCGTGGGGCTCTGGGTCTGACCGTGAGGACGCCAGCCTGCTCGCCACCCTCCAGGTCCAAATTGGCCCCCAAAACGGGTACCTCTTCAGGCGAGCTCATGGCGCCAGGCCGGGCAGCCTGGGCTGTGCGGAGACCGTCGTCCTGGTAACGGGGGAAGGGGGGAGGGGAGAGCAGAACCCAGCCAAGCGGGTCACCTGACAGGAACAGTGACGCTCACCCCAGGCGGAAGTAGAAGACAGCGCGTGGCTTCCATATGCCCTAGACGATGGCCTGGCGCCTTCTCATTGGTCCCCTCTCCCCCAATCAGTGCACCCCTTGTTGGGCGAGGCCTCTGGGCTTTAACCAATCGTGACACAGGCTCTTGGTTGGCCGCCACACGGGTCATTTGACTGAGTGGCTGCGCTCTGGTCGGGTCTTGGGGCCTGGGTGCACTGTAGCTCTCCATCCAACTCTCTTCCTGTCCTGCCGCCTCTGGCCGGGCACCTACTTTCCGAGGAGACCCACGTCTCTGAGCCCCAGTGTCCCATCTGTAAGGGGGGTCAAGGGGAGAGCTGCCCGCAGCTCATGAGTTTGGGACAGTAAATGTCGTGATGCACGCAAAGCACCCGACGCACAGAGGAGCGCTCAATTCTCAAGAAGCATGTCAGGGTCAAAGCCTTGGCCCGGTAACACAACGGGCTGGTGTCTCGGGGGAAGACGCGCGTAGGGACTCGCCAGCTTTGGTTTCTTGCCACCGGAGACATCGAGGTGGGTTCTGGTGGGGACAGAACGCCAGCCCCAAGCGCTGCTCCGGGGGTAATGGGCCACGATCCACAGGGTGTGGGACGGGGAGAAGCCCACGGACGGAGTCGTGGAAGGCGTGAACCCATCCCTCGGTGGCTGGATTTGCCAGCCCCGCCTGTCAGCACACCAACTCAGTTCCATTTTCAGATCGCCTCCCGCACAGTAATGGGGCTCTAACATGTATGCCCCAGGCCATGGTCCGGTGGAGCCTTCCGCTTCTAGGGGAAATAAGTGCAGAATCCGAGGCTCCTGGGATTAGAGGAGTCCATCTGGGCCCCAGTGGAGAGGAGGAGGTCGACCCCTCCCCTCATTCAGTGCCCCCCCCTCTTCCTTTTCCCTCGAGCCTCCTCTCCCACCAAGAGGAATGTGGGGCCCGGCCTGGAGAGCCTTAGACCCCCTCCTGCCTTGTCCTGCCACTCAGCTCTGACGGGCTCCGGAGGTCTGCCGAGCCTCGTGCCTGCCCCTGATGCAGCCGCAGTGGCGGAGCCCTGAGCGGAATCCCACCTGCACCCGGCGCCAGGGCTCCCACAGGGACATCTCCACATGGGAACTCTCACTCTGCCGGCAGAAAAGAGCGTGTCCTCTTCAGACTCCAGCTAGGGCCGAAGGTGTGTGAGTCTCCTCGGATGCCCACGAGCCAGAGTCCCCAAGGCTGGCCGTCCAGGCCGTGGCACAGGCCCAGGGCACCGCACACGGGGATGTGAGATGGCAATCCTAGGATCACAGTGGCCGTGGTGAGTAACAGCCATGGACTTTAGCCCACACACTCCTTGGTGAACTCAGACAACCTCATGCACGTCTGTGCTCAACCTCCACGCGGAGAACTCCTCCTTTCCCCCGCACGTGTTCTCATCATCCGTTTCCTCGAAGGGTGAAGCCAGCACCCGTGTTTGCCAGGTACGGTCGCGTAGGCTGTGGCCGCCAGGGTGGCCGTGCAGACTCTATCTGCGGGGATTCCAGGGTGCCCCGTTCACATGATCCAGCGTGAATGGAGCCCCTGTGGTTGTGCAGTGTTGAAGTCTGGGCCGCTCCCATACAGAGCAAGGAACAGAAGGTTGGCAGAGTTTGGAACCCTCAGTTTGCCACACCCCGATCACTACTTCCCCCCCTTGCACATCCCAGAGGAAATCACTCTGCTGACTTTTCCAATAATCACTCACTTTCTTTTGAAGAATCAATCATTCCCAGTTAATAACCCTTACCGAGATATAGAAGTCAGAGACAGTTAAATGCAAAATGATATTTTTGAAACACAATACACACACACGCACTCCACACACACACACACACACACACACACACACACATACACACGCACTTACGGAGAGAACTCAGAAGCCGGCCGTTTGACAAACAGTTGTAAGGTGATCAAGCCTGGTAACTACTACCCAGGTCATGAAACTGTGCATTGCACCTTCAGAGAATTGTGGTCTGAATGTCTTTCTCTGAAGGAAGCCAAACGCACATGCAGGTACTGTATGATTCCATTTATATGACCTTCTAGAAAAGGCAAAACTCTGGGAACAGAAAACAGACTGGTGGTTGCCAGGGTCTGAGGGTTAAGACCAGGAGTTCACTATCAGAGGGTGCCAGGGAACCTGGAAGGGATGGCGATGCCCTATATCTCTGTATATACTGTGCTGGTGATTCCACAGCCATATGCATTTACAAACTCCCATAGACCTCTGTGTAAGTTCTAGCCCAACAGGCCTGACTTTTTAGGGAAAAAAAAATGGTCAGTAATACATCTCAAATGGATATTGACATTTAGTTAATACTTTCTGTGAATACGAAGAGCTCGTTTTTATCCTCGAATCCGTTAATGTGGAGAATTGTAGCAGTTTATGTTCTGAAGGGAAATTAAGTTCGTAGTTCTGGGATGAAGCCAATATTAGTCATGCCGTATTAGGTATTTTCCTTTTGCTATCCTGTAGGCTTCTGTGTGCTAAGGTTCTGGTTCTGATTTTGCTTCTATGTCATGAGCCTGTGATTGACCTGCAGTGTTTCTCTTCATGTCCTTGCAGGGTTTGCTATGCCAAGCTTACACAGTGAGTGGAGGATTGTCCCTCCCTTTCAATTTTCTGCACGAGTTTGTGTCAGAGGGAAGATGTGTATTCCTAGGATGTTTGCCAGAATGTGGTGGGGAATCTGGAGTGTATTTGTGGAAAGCCTTTGACGACAGGCATCTTTCTGCAATGATTCCGGAACGGTTCATGCTGGCCGTTCCTCCTTGTGTCAGTTTTGGCAGGTTTGTTTCCTAGCGACTGGTGACCTTTTTCTTTGTTTTCAAACTGACTGGAATAAAAGGGTCCAGAATATTGCCCCTGGTTTCCCGATTGCTTTTGTTAAAATTAGGGATCTATGGGAGAGTGGCAGGCAAAGCGCAAGGAGCACCCGTACGTATGTTCTTCTACAGGATCCTCCAGGTGTTACGGTTTTCTCACATTTGCTTCATCCCTTCCTCCATCCTGCCCTCCTTGTGTTTTTCTCTGTGCGTGTGTGCCTGCTTGTATTTTTCATTATTTTGTGAAATTATTTGAGATTCCTTTGAGTTGTTGAGATCCATCATCTGCACATACTGCAGCATGTATCACCTATGAGAAAGCATGGCCTCCCACAAAACCTTAATGCCATCATCGCACTCAGGAAATGTAACATTGAGACCACACAATTTTATACTGTACTATGACGAGAAACATTTTCCGATTGTCCCCATGGTGCCATAGTATCCCTCAAAGCTGCTTTCTAACAAAAGTGTCTTTGCCATCAAACATCATGCTTTGCATTCAGTTGTCAGGTCTCTCTTGAGACACGATCTCCCCCAGGCTGGCATGCGGTGTTGCAAACCCAGCTCACTGCAGCCGCGACTCCAGGCTCGAGCCGTCCTCCCACCTCAGCCTCCTGAGTAGCTTGGACTACAAGCGCACACCACCATGCGCGGCTAATTGTTAAAATACGTTTTGTAGAGGCGGGGTTTCACCGTGTTGCCCAGGTTGCTCTGGAACTCCTAGTCTCAAGCCATCCACCCGCCTAGGTCTCTTGAAGTGCTGGGATTACGGGTATTGAGCCGTGGTTCCCGGCCCATCAAGTCACCTCAGTGTCCCTTAAAGTGTGCTTTCAAGCAATGTGTAAAGTGTGCTTGAAGCCAGTGCCGTTGTTGTCAGGAAGCCCTGGAGCTTGGGTTTGTCTGGTGGCTTCCTTGTGGTTAGACTCAGGTAGGTTGAACATTTTTGGCAGGACTACTGCACAGCAGACGTGCTGCCCTTCTCGGTGCATGACATCAGCAGATTCTCCACGTCGGTTTGTCTTATGACTGGCGATGTGCATCTTGACCACGTGGTCAGGGGGCTGTTCCAGATTCCTCCATTGTGAAGGTGCCATCTGCTCTTTGTATTGAATCACCCACCTGCTGTTACTGCATGGGCACTGTGTGAATACCCAGCTCCCCCAAATGTCCTCCTTCTATCTTTTGGGTGTGTGCATATGACATGGTTTGCATCTATGTCCCCACCAAGTCTCGTGACAAACTGTAACTTCTAATGTTATAGGTGGGGCCTGGTGGGAGGTGGGTGGATCACGGGGCTGCATTTCTCAGGAATCGTTTGGCAGCATCCACTTGGTGCTGTCCTCGCCATCTCCAGTGAGTCCTCATGAGTCTGGTCGTTTACGAGTGTGTGACACCCGCCCCTGCTCTCTCTCTTGCTCCTGCTCCTACCGTGTAACAAGCACCTGCTCCTGTTTCACCTTCCGCCATGATGGCAAGCTTCCTGAGTCCTCCCAGAAGCAGAGCCGCCACGCTTCCTGTACAGCCTGCAGAACCGTCAGCTCTTTTCTCGATAAATGCCTCGGTCATGGGTATTTCTGCATAGCGACATGAGAAGGGATGCGACATCTTTGTGTGGATTTCTCCCTTTTCTTTCCTGATAGCGGTGCCCTTCTCCCTTGTCTTCTTGACCGGTCTCACAAGACTTTTACCAATTTCATTCTTCTTCCAGACACCCAACTTCTGGTTTTGTGATCCTTATGCTTGTTTCCCCCTGTCACTGATTTCTGCTTTTACCTTGTTTCCTTCTATTGTCCTTGGTCTTTTGTTGGTCTTCTCTTTTGAACATTTTCTTGTTAGTTGTCTGCGATCCTCTTTAAAATACATGCGTTTAGCAGCCTGCACGTCCCTCTCAGGACTCCTGTACTTGTCCCAACAAGGGTTTTTGGGTAGTACTTTTGTAATCATCCAGTTCCAAATATGGGAAACTACGAAAATCTCAACTTTCATGAGATGGGATCAATATGCTGTGGTAAATTCATACAATGGAAAACTATTTCAGCAGCAGGAAAGGGCAAAGTACTCCTCCACCGAATAATGGGCGCAAATCTTAAAAAGGTAACATCAAGTGAAAGAAGCAAGTAACAACACGGACATGTTTAATGATTCCATTCCTGTAACTTCAAATGACAGGCAACACGAATCTACCTTATTGAAGAATGCACACTTAGGGTATAAAACCATAGAGAAAAGCAAGAAAAGGATAATCCGAAAAGTCCGGATGTTGGTTTCCCCTTGGAGTGGGAGTGGGGCTGAGATCAGGCAGGGACAGCCCAGGAGGCTTTGAGGGATGCTGGCAGTGTTCTCCTCTGGGACCTAGGGGAGCGTTCCCTACACGTGCACTTGATACTCATTTTTTAAACTGCGCATAGATTGTGATGTTTTCTTTCTGTACGTTGCCTGCCACCATAAGCAGAGAAAAAATAGTGCTAAGGGAAGTAACATTGCATTACACAGGTAAGTATTTCATAACCAGAAGGATAACTAAACTTATTTTAGCTATTTATAGCACATCTCCTTGAGAGTTGTAATATCAGTTTATTGATAGTAATAGCTTGATTTCAAATTCTCATAGATTTCCCTAAACATCATAGGAATGATGCTTACATAATTGTGATATTAATTTCCATGTTTTGGTAAACAGTGTATATTTGGGTGCTTGTGCTGGAACCCTATGCACTTGGTACAATTTCTCAGGGGTGGTTTGTCACCTCCTCATCCTCTTACTCTCAGAGGAGGAGGACTTAGGGTTTGAGAAAAAGGAATTAAGGCAACAACACTAAGGGGAAACAATACAAATTTTTACCTTCATAGCTTCTATCGGTTAATTGTGCCATATTCACGTGATGGAATAACTTTTTTTTTTTTTTTTTTTTTTTTTGCAATGGAAATGTACTGGATATTTTTAGGGATACTATTGGTTCTTAAGAAAAGTCCATTCCCAACATATAACAAATTACATAATATTATATGATATTACAAAGCATACTCTACATATATACAGGTTTAGAAAATCAACCTACTGTAAATGAACTATTCTAAAGTGATGAAAGCACGTATTGAGTACTGAGGTCAAGAAAGAGTACATTGCAGTTCTAGAGGTCTTATATCTGTTTCATTGTGCTAAAGACACCCAATATGAAACACTACATGATGTGTGATTCCACTGATAGGACATTCTTAAAACTGGAAAACTACACAGACAGAAAATGAATCAGTCATTTCCAGGTCTGTGGATTGTGGGAAGTGTTTAACTACAGATGCCTGTTATTTATTATTAGCAATTTCGCCCCTTCTTTATGTTGAAATGTAACATAGAGAGAGAGAACTTCACAATATGTGTGTGTTGTTAATAAGTGATTATCAAGGGCATCTCTACAGAAACACCCCCCAAGTCACCGAGGAGAACCCCGCCAGCATTCCACAAAGCTCCTGTGGTGTCTCCGGCTGATCTCAACATCATTCCTCCTGCAGGAGGAAACCAACATATTTACTTTTGTGATCATCTTTTCCTCTTTTTCTCCATGATTGTTTTGTCCTACGTCCTATATTACGTTCTTTTAATAGTACAGTTTGCCTGCAGATGACCTGATCTTAAATCTAGAAAACCCCACAGTCTCAGCCCCAAAGCTCCTTAAGCTCATAAACAACTTCAGCAAAGTCTCAGGATACCAAATCAATGTGAAAAATCACTAACATTCCTACACGCCAACAGGAGTCGAGCAGAGAGCCAAATCAGGAACACCGTCCCCTTCATAATTGCCACACACACAAAATACCCAGGAATACACCACACAGGGGAAGTGAAAGATCTCTACAAGAAGAACTATAAAACACTGCTCAAGGAAATCAGAGGTGTCACAAACAAATGGAAAAACATTCATGCTTGTGGATAGGAAATATCAATCTCATTAAAATGGCCACACTGCCCAGAGCAATTTGTAGATTCAATGCGATTCCTATTAAGTTACCACTGACATTCTTCACGGAACAAGAAAAACTATTTTTAAATTCATATGGAACTGAGAAAGAGCCAGAATGGCCAAGGCAATCCTGAGCAAAAAAGAACAAAGCTGGAGGCATCACGCTATGCGACTTCAAACTCTGCCACAGGTCCACAGTGTGGAACTGTATGGATCAATGGAATAGAATAGAGAACCCAGAAATAAGGCTGCACACCTACAACTACATGATCTTTGACAAACCTGATAAAAGCAAGCAATTGGGAAATGATTCCCTATTCAGCAAACGGTGCTGGGCTAACTGGCTACCCATGTACGGAAGATTGAAACTGGACCCCTTTCTTACACTAGGTACTAGTCCGTTCTCTTGCTGCTAATAAAGACATACCCAAGACTGGGTAACTTATGAAGAAAAGAATTTTAATGGACTCACAGTTCCACATGTCTTGGGAGGCCTCACAATCGTGGCAGAAGGCAAAGGAGGAGCAAAGGTGTGTTTTACATGGCAGGAGGGAAGAGAGCATGTGCAGGGTTTTAAAAAACATGGTTTTATAAAACCATGAGATCTCGGGAGACTTACTCACTATCACGAGAATAGTGTGTGAAAAATCCGCCCCCGTGATTCAATTACCTCCCACCAGATCTCTCCCACAACACTTGGGGCTTATGGGAGCTACAGGTCAGGATGAGATTTGGGTGGGGACACAGCCAAAGTATATCACACCGTATACAAAAATTGACTCCAGATGGATTAAAGAATTAAATGTAAAACCCCAAACTATTAAAACCCTGGAAGACACCCTAGGCAATCATATTCTGGACATAGGAATGGGCAAAGATTGCATGACAAAGACACCAAGAGCAATTACAACGAAAGCAAAAGTTGACAGATGGGATCTAATTAAACTAAAGAGCTTCTGCACACTGACGGAAACTATCAACAGAGTGAACATCCAATCTACAGAATGGGAGAAAATTTTTACAGACTGTGGATCTGAGAAAGGTCTAATATCCAGCATCTGTAAGAAACTTAAACAAGTTTACAAGTAAAAAAGCAAACAACCCTATTAAAAAGTGGGCAAAGGACGTGAGCAGACGCTTTTCAAAAGAAGACATACATGCGATCACCAATCCCACTAAAGAAAGCTCAACATCACTGACTATTAGAGAAATACAAATCAAAACCACAATGAAGTACCATCTCACGCCAGTCAGATTGGCCATTATTACAAAGTAAAAAAATAACAGACACTGGCGAGGTTGCAGAGAAAAAGGAACACTTATACACTGTTGGTGGGAGCGTAAATTAGTTCAACATTGTGGCAGACAGTATGGTGATTCCTCGAAGACCTAAAGACAGAAATCCCATTCGGCCCAGCAGTTTCATTACTGGGCATATACCCAAAGGAACATAATAAATCATTCTGTTATCAAGACACATGGACGTGTATATTCACTGCAGTACTATTCACAATAGCAAAGACATGGAATGAACCTAAATGCCCATCAATGGTAGACTGGATAAAGAACATGTGGTACATATACACCATGGAATATTATGCAGCCCTAAAAAAGAATGAGATCAGGTCCTTTGCAGGAATGTGGTTGGAGCTGGAGCCCATTATCTTTAGCAAACTAATGCAGGAACAGAAAACCAAATACCACATGTTCCCACTTATAAGTGGTAGCTAAATAATGAGAACACAGGGACACAAAGAGGGGAATAACACACACCGGGGCCCATTAGATGGTAGAGGGTGGCAGGAGGGAAAGGACCAGGAAAAATAACAAATGGGTACAAGGCTTAATCGATGCATGTTGAAATAATTTCTACAAGAAACCCCCATAAGTTTACCTATATAATAAACCTGTACATGTACCCTTGAACTTACAATAAAAGTTAAATTCAGGAAACAATAATCATATGGACTGGTGTTGACTGTTACATAGTTTCATATTAGTGGAATCACAAAATTTGTTCATATTTCTTGCTGCTTGTGTTTAATGTCAGGAGTTTGATTTTGGACATTTAAATTTGAGATGTCTGTTAGGTATCTATATGGAGATTTTGAGCAGACAAAGGTCTGGCTCTGGACTGGAGAAATACATATGGGAGTCATCATAGTATCAGTAAAGTTTTTTCAGGACCCACTCCAGAGATGGAAATTATACCACTTTTCTATTGAGTTATGTTAAAATACATGTTACATAAAATTTACCATCTTCGGCGTTTTTCAGTGTTCAGTTCAGTAGTATTAATTCTATTTGCATTGCTGTGCAGCCAGTCTCCAGAATGTCTTCAACTGCAAAACTGAAATGTTTACCTATTAAACAGCTCCTCGTTTTCCCCTGCCCTCCAGCCTCTGGAAACCACCATTCTACCTTCTGTTTCTGAGTTTATATATATTAGATCCCTTATATAGGTGGAATCATGTAGTATTTGTCCCTTTGTGCCTGAGTCATTTCATAGCACAATGCCCTGAAGTTGTATCCACATTGTAGCCTGTATCAGAATTCCGTTCTTTTACAGGCCAAATCATAATTCATTTTAAGGGTCAAATAACGTTCCATATTTTGTTTCTCTATTTGTCCATCAGTGGACACTTGGGTTGCTTCCACCTCTTGGCTCTCATGAATAATGCTGGTATAAGTAGGAGTGTACAAATATCTCTTTGAGACTCTGGTTTCTGTTCTTTTGGATATAGACACAGAATGGAATCACTGGATCATATGGTAATTCCATTATTAGTTTTCTGAGTAACCGGCATACTGTTTTCCACAGCAGCTGCGCCATTTTACATTCCCACTGACAGTGCACAAAGCTTCCAGTTTCTGCACATCTTCACCGGTGTCACATCAGTTTTATTGAACAAACAGAATTCATTTAATTATTTTGTATTTTATTTTTGTTTATTTTTTAATGACAAAATTGTATATATTTATAGTATACAACGTGATGTTTTGAATTATGTATGCATTGTGCAATGGCTAAATTAGGCTATCTAAAATGTGTATGAACTCACATACCTTTCATCTTTTTTATTTTATTTTTTTGACCAAGTCTCACCCAGGTTGGAGGAGTGCAGTGGCACTACGTGAGTTCACTGCAACCTCTGCCTCCCGGCCTCAAGCGATTCTCCTGTCTCAGGCTCCAGAGTAGCTGGGATTACAGGCATGCGCCACCATGCTTGACTAATTTTTGTTGTTTTAGTAGAGATGGAGTTTCACCATGTTGGCCAGGCTGGTCTCAAACTCCTGACCTCAGGTGATCCACCCACCTCGGCCTCCCAAACTGCTGGGATTACAGGCGTGAGTCACCGCACCGGGATACCTTTCATCTTTTGTGGTGAGAACACTTAAAATCTACCCTCTAAGCAATTTTCAAGTATACATTATTATTAACTATAGTCACCAGGTTTACAATACATCTCTTGAACTCAGACGTCTTGTCTAAATGAAACGTTGTATCCTTTGACCAGTATCTCCCCAATCCTCCCCTACCCCAGACCCTGGTAACCACCATTCTGTTCTCTGTTTCTAAAAAGTTTGATTTTTAAAGATTCCACATCTCAGTGAGATCATACAGTATTTGTCTTGCTGCGCCTGGCTTCTTTTACATAACGTAATATATTCCAGATTCACTCATGTTGTCACAAATGACAGGATTTCCTTTTTTTTTTTTTAAAGGCTCAATAGTATTCTATTGTGTGTGCATATAAACATTTGCTTTATCCATTCATGCACTGATGGGCACTTAGGTTGATTTCACATCTTGGCTGTTGTGAGTAGTGCTGCAATGAATATGAGAGTACAGATATTTTTCACATATTGATTTCATTTCCTTTGGCCATATGTCCAGTAGTGGGATGGCTGAATGAAATAATAGTTCTATTTGTAATTTTTTAATTTCAATTTTTAATTGATACATGACATTTGCACATATTTATGGTGTACATACGGTATTTTGCTACATGCACATGCATAGAATGTGTAATGATCAAGTCAGGATGTTTGGGGTAAACATCACCTGGAATATTTTTCATTCCTATGTATTGGGATCATTTCATGTCCTCTCTCCCGACTGTTTTGAAATATTAAATACATTGTTGTTAACTGTAGTCACCCTACTCTGCTGTTGAACATTAGAAATTATTCCTTTTTTTTTTTTTTTTTTGAGACAGGGTCTCACTGTTTCGCCCCAGGCTGCAGTGCAGCGACGTGATTACAGCTCACTGCAGCCTCAGCTTCCTGGACTTAAGCAATTCTCCCGCCTTAGCCTCCTGAGTAGCTGGGATGACAGGCTGCGCCACTACGCTGGGCTAATTTTTTTTTTTTTTTTTTTTTTTTTGTAGAGACAGGGTTTCACTATACTGTCCAGGCTGGTCTGGAACTCCTGAGCTCAAGCGATCTGCCTGCCTCGGTCTCCCAAAGTGCTGGGATTAAAGGCGTGAGCCACCATGCCAGGCCTAGTAATGATTCCTTCTTTTTAACGTAGGTCTGTACCTACTAACCAACGTGTCTTCTTCCCAACCCTCCCTCCTCCAATCTGCACACCCTTCCCAGCCTCTCATATCTATCACTCTATTCTCTACCTCTATGAGATCACCTTTTTTACCTCCCACATATGAGTAAGAATGTACGGTATTGGTCTTTCTGTGCCTGGCTTATTTCACCTAACATAATGACCTCCAGTTCCATCCACGTTGCTGCAGATGAAAGGATTTCACTCTTTTTGTGGCTGAATAGTATTCCCTTATACATATATGCCACATTTTCTTCATCCATTCATCCACTGATGGACACTTAAGTTGATTCCATATCTTGGCTATTGTGAATAGTGCTGCAATAAACATGGGGGTGTAGGAGGTATCCCTTTGATATACCAATTTCCTCTCTTTTGGATAAATAGCTGGTAGTGGGATTGCTGGACAGTTCTATCTTTAGTGTTTTGAAAAGTCTTTATACTGTTTTCCATAGAGGCTGTACTAATTTACATTCCCACCAACAGTGTATAAGGGTTCCCTTTTCTTCACATCCTCGCCAACACTTGTTCTCTTTTCTCTTTCTGATGATAGCCATTTTAACAGGTGCAAAGCGATAGGTCATTGTGACATTTTTCTGATGATAAGTGATGTTGAGCATTTTCATACAACTGTTGGCCATTTGTCTGTCTTCTTTGGAGAAATGTCTGTTCAGATCCTTTGCACAGTTTAAAGTCAGTTTTTTTTTTCTCGTTATTGAGTTCCTTATATAGTTTCTATGTTAACTCCTTATCAGATGTATAGTTTGTAAATATTTCCTCCCATTGTGTAGGTTGCCTTTTCACTCTGTTGATGGTTTCCTTGGTTGTGCAGAAGCCTTTCAGTTTGACGCAATCCCATTTCTCTATTCTTTCTTTGGTTGCTCATGTTTTGGGGGTGATAGCCAAAAAATTATTGCCCAGATCAATGCCATGAATGTTTACCCTTTTGTTTTCTTCTGGTAGTTTTACAGTTTCAGGCCTACGTTTAAATCCAGAGTCCATTTTGCCTTGATTTTTGTATATGATATGAAACAAGGGTCCCATTTCAGTCTTCTGCATGTGGAAGAATTCAGTTTTCCCAAGACCATTTATTGAAGAGACAGTCTTTTCCCCATTGTGTGTTCTTGGCATCTTTGTTGAAAATCACTTCACCATAAATGCATGGGTTTCTTTCTAGTCTATTATATTGGTCTATGTGTCAGTTTTTATGCCAGTACCATGCTGTTTTGATTACTCTAGCTTTTATTCTATTTTGAGAACAGGTGGTGATTCCTCCAGCTTTGTTCATTTGCTCAAGATTGCTTTGGGTGACTGGAATCTTTTGTGGTTTGCTGCGAATTTTAGGATTGCTTTTTCTGTGTATGTAAAAGTAGCATTGGAATTTTGATAGGGATTGCATTGTATCTGTTGATTGCTTTGAGTAGTATGAACGTTTTAACGATATTGGTTCTTCCAATCCATGATCGTGGGTTAGCTTTTCATTTATTTGTGGCTTCCTCAATTTCTTTCATCAGTGTTTTATAGTTTTCAGTGTACAGCTCTTTTACCTGCTTGGTTGAATTTATCCTAAATATTTTATGTTATTTTTGAGAGCTGTTGTAAATGGGATTGTTTTCTTTATTTCTTTTATAGATAGCTTATTATTAGTGTATGCAAATGCTACTAGTTTGTGTACGTTGACTTTGTATTTTGCAACTTTTCTTAAATTCGTTTGAATTTTAATGTTTTTGTAAAATATTTAAACATTTTGTATATATAAAAGAATGTCCTCTGCCGACAGAGATAATTTAATTTTTTATTTTTTTTCTTTTCCTTTTTGAGATAGGGTCTCGCTTTTTCACTCAGGATGGAGTGCATTGGTGTGATCTCGGCTCACTGAAGCCTCGACTTCCTGGGTTCAAGCAATTATCATTCCTCAGCCCCCCAGGTAGCTGGGACTACAGGCACGTGCCACCACACCTGGCTAACTTTTGTATTTTTGGTAGGGACAGGGTTTTGCCATGTTGCCCAGTCTGGTCTCGAACCCCTGACCTCATGTGATTCACCAGCCTCAGCCTCCCAAAGTGTTAGGTTTGCAGGCGTGAGCCACTGTGCCCGGACACTTCTTATTTTTTTATTTTTTCTCTTGCCTTTTTTTTTTTTTTTTTTTTGTGCTAAAATTTTCAGTACTATGTTGCATAGAAGTGGTGAAAGGGGGCATCTTTGTCTTGTTCCTGATATAGGTAGTATTGAAATCAGAGTTTTCCATCCGCTATGACAAGAGTGTAGTTAAAGAAAATAATCAGACAAAGGACTGAGCCCCGGGGCTCTGTGTTTGTAAGAATTTGGGGAGAAGGAACCTTCCAGATAGCTGAACATGGAAGTTGCTGGAGGCTGGTATTCCTGGAGAGGGCATGGAAGCTCCATGCCCCTTCCTGCATACTGTGCCCTACGCATCTCTTTCATCTGGCTGTTAATCGGTATCCTTTCTCATGTTCTTCATAATAAATAGGTAAACATTTATTAATCAGTGATAAAACCTGACACCATACACTAACATGATTTTGTGGACTTAGAGGAGAAATATTTCCTAGTTAAGTGAAAAATTGTGCAAATGATCTCTGGAAGACCTTCATTCTAAGCTGTTTCATAGGGAAACATTTCATTTAGAAGTCTGGACATTCTTTCTTCGGTTTTCTATAATCCACATTCACTGAGAAGAACTTGTATTGATCGTTGGGACCCAGTTTACTCTAGCGTTCTGGGGGATTCCTTCTGTCCCAAGTAATATCTGGGTTAAACAGTGCCTGATGGAAGACATGCAGCCCTGCTCTAGTGCCTCCTGCTCAATTATATACGAAGAGAGAGATGTCAAACTCGAATGCTTCCTGGCCTGACCAAAGAGCTGGTGGAGCATGTGTGTAGCCTGGAAGGAGAGAGGAACAAATATTTCAGGCCCAGGTCTAAGTAGGAAACATAGAATTGACTTAATAATACTCCTTGTTTCGTAACATGCTACTCATGATTGATGTGAGGCCCTAGTTATTTATTTTATATTGCAGGGTGCCCCCATTTACCTATTACCCAATCCAAGAAGTAGACTACTACTAGTTACTTACATCTGCCTCTGAGCTCCCCCCTCACTGTAACCTCCTGACTCCCTTCACTTTCACTGGAAACAATCTAACTTGAATTGTGTACTTGGCATTCCTTTGATTTTTATTGCAACTAAGTATACACATACATATACATATACATGCACACACACACACACACACGTATATAAATAATATTTATAAATATATATATAAACTAAGTGTATATATATATATATATACTTAGTTTGTTATATATATATAAACTACAAAGTTATATATATATATATATATATATATATATATATATACATACTCTTTTTTTGAGACAGGGTCTCACTCTGATTGTTCAGTCTGGAGTGCAGTAGAATGATTTTGGCTCACTGCAGCCCCGACCTCCCTGGCTCAGGTGATTCTCCCACCTCAGCCTCCCAAGTAGCTGGGACTACAAGCACGTGCCTTGACGCCTGGCTAATTTTTTGTGGAGATGGAGTTTAGCCATGTTGCTCAGGCTGATCTTGAACTCCTGTACTCAAGCACTCCACCCGCATCTGCCTCCCGAAGTGCTGGTATTACAGGCGTGAGCCACTGTGCCTGGCCATTATAATCTTCAGTTTTGCTTGATTTTCAGTTTTATTAAAAGGGTGTCATACTGCATGTAGTACTGTGAGAACTGCTTTTCTCACACTTATACTAACATCCATTGTTGAGCATAAAACTGTAGTTCACCCGTTTGCCTTGCTGCATAGTATATCGTGGTGTGAATATACCACAATTTGTCTACACATTTTCTTGTTCATGAGCATTTGCATTGTTCCCAGGTTTTTGCTACTGTGGCCAGTGCTGCTGTGAAATTCTTGTCCAGTGGACATGGAGAGGAACTGCTGAGTTGTGATTGCTCAAATTTATGTATTGATGTCACATTGTTTTCCAAACCGGTTCTGCTCATTTATATTCATAACATGTTGCAAGCTGTATGAGATCCCACTGCTCTGCATCCTCTCTGATCTTTGATTTTGTTAGGTTTCTTAATCCTTGCCAATCAAATGAGTAAAAGACTTGTCTTGTAGTCATGTTTAGCATTTCCTTGACTACTGGTGAGCTGAGCATATCTTCACGTGTTTGTTAGCCACATAGGTTCCTTCTTCTATGGAATTCTTGTTCATGATTTTTGTCTATTATCCTACTGCGTTGTTTATCTTTCCTTATAGATTTCTAAGAGTTCTCAAAATGTATTCTTGAAAACCAATCTTTTGTCAATTGTATATAGAATAAGTATCTTCTTCCAGTTTGTACCATGTATTTCCACTTTTATATGACATCTTTTAAAACTTGAGGTATAGAGGCCGGGGGCAGTGGCTCATGCCTATAATCCCAGTACTTTGGGAGGCTGAGGCAGGTGGATCACCTGAGATTGGGAGTTGGAGATCAGCCTGACCAACATGGTGAAACCCCGTCACTACAAAAATACACAAATTAGCTGGCGTAGTGGTGGGCTCCCGTAATCTCAGCTACTTGGGAGGCTGAGGCAGGAGAATCGCTTGAATGCAGGAGGCTGAGGTTGCAGCGAGCCAAGATCGAGCCATTGCACTCCATCCTGGGCAACAAGAACGAAACTCTGTCTCAATAAAAATAAATAAAATTTTAAAAATTGAGGTACAACATACATACGGCAAATCACAGAAACCTAAGGGCACAATTTTAACACGGTTATACAGCCATATAAATGTCATTCAGATCAAAATAGAGAACATTTTCAACATCCTCCCATCCCCAAAAGGAGAATTTTGAGACAAGATGAGAAACGAGAAACCAGTAAAGAAGATTGAGGAGTGATCACTGAGATTGGGATAAACTCAATGTCTTCTCCTCTTGGTAATGGCAGACTAGGTAATTCAGATGAACCCTCTGTGCTGGCCGTGAGTTAGTCGGCCATCTGGTTGAACTCAATCTACAGCCTCCCTCCCGCTCTCTGATGATTGGGTTGATATCACATCGTTCAGTGCCCCAACCCTCTAGTCATGTGGTTGGCCTTTCTAGTATGGCCAGCCTCCATTATGAGTCATCTCATTACATAAACTATCTCGAGGCCTACCATGATCCGCCTCATGACCATAAACCACGAAGTGTGGTCCGTGGGGGTCCACCAGGAATGACAAAGACATGCCTATCACTCAGGAAGTTGCAAGGGATTAGAAGTTATCTCCCAGGACTCAGGGACAAAGTCCAGGCAAATTCTTTATTATATATTAAGTGCCCACAAAAATGCACATTATTAAAAAACATCTTCTTATTGGGATCTTTCCAGATCCCGGGAATACAGACATATACTGCTATGGTTTGGATACGATTGGACTGTCCCCGCCAAAACTCATGTGGGAGTTGGATCCCCAGTGTGGTGGTGGTGGGAGGTGGGGCCCTGTGGGAGGTGTTTGGGTCATGGAGACAGATCCCTCATGAACAGCTTGCTGCCATTCTTGAGGTAGCATGTCAGTACTGGCTCTGGTGAGACTGGATTAGTGCCCATGACGGTGGGTTTGTCATAAAGCCAGCATGCCCCTCGGGTTTTCCCACTTAGCATGTGTGTGCTTCTCCTTTGGTCTTTTCCACTATGTTTTGGCCTAGCAGGTGGCTGTCACCAGAAGCTGAGCAGTTACTGGTGTCATGCTTCTCCTACTTCCCAGCTTGCTGAAGCATGAGCTAAGTCAACCTCTTTTACTTTTAAATTACCCAGTCTCAGGTATTCTGTTACAGCCACCTGAAACAGACTAAGACGCATACGAACAATGGCCAAATAGAGGAAAAAATTGTGTTAAGTTGGTGCAAAAGTAATTGCGGTTTTTGTTGTTACTTTTAATAACAAAAACTTCTGCACCAACTCAATACTACAAACAGCTCAATGCATGTAATTCAAGAACTTACATGAAATGGACTAAGTCTTTTAAAGACACAAATTATCAAGACTCACCCAATAGAAAATAACTTGAATAGTCCTATAAAGACATTGAACTTTGGGAGGCCAAGTTGGGAGGACTGTCTGAGCCCAGAAGACTGAGATCAACCTGGGCAACAAAGTGAGACCCTATCTCTACAAAAAAAAATTATATATAAAAATAAATGGAATTCATAGTTAAATATCTTCCAAAAAAGGTATCTCTAGCCCGGATGGTTTCACTGGCAAATTCCACCAAACATCCACTGAAGAATTAATACCAGCTCTATGATATCTCTTCCCAAAAATAGAACAGGAAGGACTACTTGTCAATATATTTCATGAGGCCAGGATTACCCTGATACCAAAACCACCCAAAGACAGTATAAAAGAAACAAGGAAGAAAGAAACCACAGACCACCAACTCTCAGGAACATAAATGCAAAAATCGTCACAATATATTGGCAAATTGAATCCAGCAATGTCTAAAAATAAAAATTTAGCTGAACCACGTGAGGCTTATCCTAGGAATGCAGGGCTTATTCAATGTGAAAAAACCAATCAATTTATTCCATTGTATTGTCAATAAAAGGAAGAAATACATGATCATATTAATTGACATAGAAGAAGCCTTTGGCAAAATTCAACATCCTTTCAGAACATAAACTCTCAGCAAGCTATGAATAGGAAAGAACTTCCTCAACTTGATAAAGGGAATCTACAAGAAAACCCACACCTAATATCATAGTTAATCGTGAACAACTGAATGCTTTCCTCTTAAGTTCATAAACAACGCAAGGATGTGTACTCTCACCACTTCTATTCAACATCATACCTGGAAGTCCTTCCTATTTTAATAATCCAAGAAATAGAAATAAAAGACTTTCAGAAAGGAAAAGAAGAAATAAAACGTCCTGATATTCACAGATGACATTATTATCTATGCGGAGAATCCCATGGAATCTACAAAATTTTTTTTACAACTCACAAGTGAGTTTACTAAAGGTAAATTGTATATGCTCAATATACAAAAATCGACCGTATTTTTATGTACAATAAGTGTAAAAACGGAAGCAAAACATTTAAACACCAGTGTCATTTACAATAACTGCAAAAATGAAATACCTAGGCATGAATCAAAGAAATTCTACATTCTGAAAGCTATACAACACTAATTAATTAAATCTAGGCAGGCCTAAATGAATGGAATAAACATGAGTATACAGTGTTTATGAATGGAAACACTCAATAAATAAATGAGTTTTCCTTGTATTGATCTATAGATATAATGCAACACAATTAAATTGATAATAGGAATTTTTGTAGACATAGACAACATGATTCTGTAATTTATACTGAAAATAAGCTACAATCATTAAAACAATTTTTTAAAACAAGTTAGAGGAATCACTTTTTTTTTTTCTTCTTTTTGAGACAGAGTCTCATTCTGTTGCCCAGGCTGGAGTGCAGTGACACAATCTTGGCTTACTGCAGCCTTTAACTCCTGGGCTTAAATGATCCTCCTGCCTCAGCCTCCTGAGTAACTAGGACTACAGGTGTGTATCACCACACCTGACTAATTTTTAAATTTTTTTTGTAGAAATGAGGTCTCGCTATGTTGCCCGGGCTGGTCTTGAACTCCTGAGCTCAAGTGGTCCTCCTGCTTTGGCCTCCCAAAGCCCACTTATATGACCCACCAGAATAGTACACTAATTAAGACAAGTGTGTTATTAGCAATGGGGTAGATATAAGTCAGCGAAAAAGACAGAGATTCCAGAAATAGACCCTACACATATTGACAATAAATTTTAAAATTTATTTTTTGAGGAGTAATTTTCATAACATTAACCTTTCAACATGAACAATCCAGCAGCATTTAGTATTTTCATAATTTTCTGCAAATACTGCCTCTATCTAGTTTGGAACATTTTCATCACTTCCAAAGAAATTCGCATACTCATTAGGAAACTACTTGTCATCTTCTTCCTACTGGGCCCTGGCACACACTAATTTCGTTTCTGTCTTTATGGCTTTACCTGTTCTGGATATTTCATACGAATAAAATCACACAATATGTCATCTTTCTCTCTCTCTCTTCTCTCTCTCTCTCGACAGGGTCTCGCTCTGTCACTCAGGCTGGAGTGCAATGGTGCTAACGTTGCTCACTGCAGCTTCAACCTCCTGGGCTTATGGGTCCCCCCGAGTAGCTGCGACGACAGGTGTGCACCACCATGTCTGGCTAATTTTTTTGTATTTTTGGCAGAGACGGTGTTTCTCCATGTTGCCCAGGCTGGTCTCAACTCCTGCCCTAAGTGATCCACCCATCTTGGTCTCTAAAAGTGGTAGGATTACAGGTGTGAGCCACCGCGCACGGCCTTGGCTTCTTTTTCTTAGCATGATGCTTTTGAGGCCCATTCACCTTGCAGCATGCATTAGTATTTAATTCATTTTTATGGCTGAATAATATTTCATTGTATGCATAGACCATAGTTTGTTTACCCATTCATCAGTTGGTAGATATTTGGATTATTCCCACCTTTCGGTTTTTGAAATAATGCTACTGTGAACACGCATGTACAAGTATTTCTTTGAGCACCTGTTTTCAGTTTTTTTGACTATATACCTTGGAGTGTTATTCCCAAGTAACATGGTAATTCTTTGTTTAATTTTTTTAGGAACCACCAAAATGTTTTCCAGAGTGGCTGAATTATTGTACATGCCTATCAGTCATGTATGAAAGTTCTAATTTCTCCACGTCCTATTCAATAATTCTTATTTTACATCTTGAAAAACGTAGAGCCATCCTGGTAGATGTGAAGCAGTACCTCATTATTTTGATTTGCATTTTCCTAATAGCTAATGATGTTGACTATCTTTACATGCATTTCTTGGCTATTTGTATATCTTCGTTGGAGACATGTCTATTCATATCCTTTGCTTATTTAAAAAATGGGGTTGGATTTTTTTTGCAAGTTTTTAACATATTCTGGATATTTGACTATCAGTTCTATAACTGTCAAAGTATTTTCTCCCATTCTGTGTGTTATCTTTTCACTTTCTTGATAATGTCCATGTATGCACAAAATTTTAAGTCCCATTTTTCTTTTCTCTTTTGTTGCCTGTGCTTTTGGTGTCATAGTCTAAGAATCCAATGCCAAATACAAAGCCATGATTTACCCCTATGTTTTGTTCTAAAAGTTTTAGAATTTTAACTCCTACAGTTAGCTTTCTGATTCATTTTGAGTTAATTTTTGTATATGGTATAAGGTATGAGGTAGGGGTCCAACTTTGTTCTTTGGCTTGTGGATAACCAGTTGTCCTACCACCATTTCTTTAAGAAAACAATTCTTTCTCTATTGAATGGCCTTGGCATTCTTGTTGACAATCAATTTTCCATATGCTGGCCCCCACAGACTCAGGCTCCAGGCCCACCTCGTCACCAAGCAGGCCCTGGTTGTCCAGGTTTCACACTGGCCCCAGGGCCAGGCTGCTCCCTTCAGCCCTAGACTCTGGGTGCACCCATGAACCAAGCCTCCAGGCCTACTTTGATGCCAGGCTAGCCTCACAGCCCCTGGCTCTGGGGTGGCACTCATGGACTGAGCCGCCAGGCTTGCCATGGGGCCAGGGTGACCCTGCAGTCACAGACTCCATGCCAGCCTCCAGAGCCTCAGACTCCAGGCTGGCACATGCAGATATCACCTCCAGACCAGTCCCCCACTGCCCCAGACTTCAGGACTGGACTTGTGAACCCAGCTTCCAGATCCTCCCCAGTGTCAGGACAACCACTACTGACCCTGAACCTGGTCTGCTTCAATGATAGGATGGCTTCTGTAGTTTCAGAGTTCAGGCTGGCACTTATAGACCTAGCCTCTATACCCACTCCAGATGCAGGCTGACCCCTGTGACCTCAAGCACCAGGCCAGCACCCACAGAGCCAGTTTCCAGGCCAGTCCCCCAAAGATTAAGGGCTCCAAGCCTGCGTTGTGCCAGGCTAGCACCTTTGGCCTCAGGTTCCAGGATGGCCCTCTCAGACTCAGGTTCCAGGCCCACCCCTGGCTCCAGACAGGCCAAGAGCAAGTTGGACCCACATGGCCTTGGACTTCAGGCCCATCCCAGGGCAAGACTAGCCCCCATAGCCACGTTGGCCCCCACGGTTTCAGGATCCAAGCCAAAATCTATGAACCCATGTGCCAGGTCCACCCTACCTGCTCACCAAGCCAGCGTTTCCAAGAAATCCAGCAGCATGCCCATCCATGGACCATTCCAGATGGTCTTCCCAGAATCTCTGGATTGACTGACTGGCGAAGGGCTTTCCTAGACAGAGCCAGTCATCAAATACTGTAATAAGTCTTTACTTTTTTAAATGCACAGACACCAATGCACACCCACAAAGATCACAATCAATTAGGGAAACATGACACCATGAAAGGAACAAGGTAAAGCTCCACTGAACAATCCTAAAAGAGCAGAGATTTAGAAACATTCTAAGAAAGAATTAAGAATAATCTTCCTAAAGTAGTTCACTGCATTACAAGAAATGCTAGAGGGAATTCTTCAAGCTGAGAAACAAGGATCTGGTTTTTGAGTTTGTTTTGGGGGTTTTGATTTTGTTTCCTTGTTTGTTTGTTTTGAGACAGGGTCTTACTCTGTCGCGTGGAATGGAGTGCAGTGGCGTCATTGTGACTTACTGCAACCTCGACTCCGAGGCTCAAGCAATCCTCCTACCTGAGCCTCCCAAGAAGCCAGGACTGCAGGCATGCATTGACATGCCCAGCTTATTTTGCATGCATTGACATGCACAGTTTATTATTTTTCTTTCTGTATTTTGTGTAGAGCCAGTGTTTCACCGTGTTGCCCAGGCTGGTCTCAAACTCCTGACCTCAAGTGATCAGCCTGCTTCAGCCTCCCAAAGTGCTGGCACTACAGGTGTGAGCCATCACACCTTGCCAAGAAAAGGATGTTAATTATCAATAAGAAAAAATGAAAGTAGAAAACTCACGTGAGTACATGTTCAAACTCAGAATACTCTTACTGTAAATAATGGTGTGTAAATCACTCACGTCTTTAGTAAGAAGGTTAAAAGACAAAACTATTTGTAAAAGTATAGCTACAAAAATGTGTTAAGGGATATGGAATATCAAAAAGATGTAAATAGTGACATGAAAAAACATAAAATGTAAGAGGAGGTAGGGAACAAAATTGTAGTGTTTGTGTGTAATCAAAGTTAAGTTCTTGTCAGCTCAGAACAGCCTGTTATAACCTTAAGATGTTTTATGTAAGCCTCATGGTAGTCATAAAACAGAAATCTATAGTAGATACACAAAAGATAAAAAGTGGGGGAATCCAAGCATATCACTATGGAAAACCACTTGATCATGATGGCAGACAGCAAAAGAAGAAAGGTACGAGGAATCCACGAAAACCAAAAACAATGAGCAAAGTGGCAACAGTAAGTCCTTGCCTATCAATAATTACCTTGAATCTAAATTAATTAAATTCTCTAGTCAAAGACAAAGCCTGGCTGAACGGATTAAAAAAACCCAAGACCCAAGTATGTGATGCTTATGAGAGATCCACTGCACCTTTAGGACACACATAGACTGAAAGGGAAGGGATGGAAAAACATATTTCATGCAAACGGAAACCAAAAGAGAGCAGGGGTGGCCATATTTGTATGATACAAAATAGACTTTAAGTCAAAAACTACCAAATGAGACAAAGAAGGTCATTATATAATGATAAATGGGTCAAATTTTTCAAGAGGCTATGACAATTATAAACACAAATACACCCAACGTCAGAGCACCTAAATATGTAAAGCAAATAATCGTAGATCTGAAGGGAGAAACAGACTGCAATGCAACAGTAATAGGAGCCTTCACTACTCCATTGTCAGCAATGGAAATTCAGAGGAAAAATGAATAAGGCAAATGTGGGTTTGAACGGCATAAAGCAATCGGACCTAACAGACATATACAGAATGTTCCACCTAACAGCAGCAGAAGACACATGCTTCTCAAGTGCACACTGAACATTCTCCAGGATAAATTATATGTTAGGCCACAGAAAAGTCAGCACATTTAAGAAGATTGAAATCATAGCGAATATCTTTTCTGACCACTATGGCAGGAACTTAGGAATCAATAAGAGGAGGAATTTCAGAAAATACAGAAATACAAACAAATGAAACAACACGTTCCCGAACAACCAATTGATCAAAGAACAACTTAAAAGGGAAATTAAAAACTGTCTTGAGACAAAGGAACTGGACTCACAACATACCAAGACATGTGAAATGCAGGAAAAGCACAGTTCTGAGGGGGAAGTTTACAGCAATAATTGCTCACGTCAAAAAACAAGAAAGATTTCAAATTACAACCGAATGTCACACCTTGAGGAACTAGAAAAAGAAGACAGGTTATGCCCAAAGGTAGCAGAAGAAAGGTAATAATCAACACCAAGGCGCAAATAAATGAAACTGACACTTGGAAGACCATAGAAAATGTCAACAAATCGGAGCTGGTTTTTTTTGAAAAGATCCACAGAATCGTCAAATGCTTAGCCAGATTAGAAAAAAGGAAAGACTAACTAAAATCAAAAATGAAAGAAGAGACATTACAACCATACTACAGAAATTAAAAGGATTATACGAGAGTTTTATGAAAAATTGTACAAGAAATCGGATAGCCAAAAAGAAATGAATAAATGTCTTTTATCCATACAACATACCAAGACTGAATTATAAAGAAATAAAAAATCTGAACAAACAAAAACTGGGTAAGGAGATTGAATCAGTAATGGAAAGTCACCCATCAAAGGAAAGCCCAGGACTTGATGGCTTTCTGTTGAAATCTACCAAACATTTAGAGGAAGATGAAGACCAATCCTTCTCAAACTCATCCAATAAACTGAAGAAGAAGAAATATTTCCAAACTCATTTCACAAGGCCAGCACTGCCCTAATACCAAAGCCAGATGAGGACAGTAAAGACAATTATAGGCCCATATCCCTGATGAACACAGAAGCAAAACTCCTCAACAAAGTACCAGCAAACCAAATTTCATAGCACATTAATTCTCTGTGTGTTTTTCTGCTGTTTCAGCAAGCCTCACCACTGCGGGATCTGAGGTTCTAGATAAACCTTAGAGGTGGTCTAGGCCACAAGGACTGTGACTCATAGTGCTGTGCTGGGCTCAGAGCCAGAGGACATGGGCAGCACACGGCTTAGTGAGACACCAGCCAAGGTGGCTGAGGGAACGCATGCACCACGGCTCCCCCAACCGCAGCAGCACAGCTCGCAGCTCCAGGAGAGACTCCTTCCTTCACCGGAGGAGAGGAGAGGGAAGTAAGTGTAAAGAAGACTTTGTCTTGCATGTTGGACATTAGCTTAGCCACAGTAGGATAGGGCACTGGGCAGAGTCCTGAGGCCCCCATTTCAGGCTCTAGCTCCTGGGTGACATTTCTAGACACAGTCTGGGCCAGAAGAGAATCTGCTGCCTTGAAGGGAAGGACTCAGCCCTGACAGGATTCATCACCTGCTGACTAAAGAGCCCTTGGGCCCTGAGGAACCTGCAATGATAGCCAGGTATATGCCCCGAGCTCTGGAGGAGACTCTCAAGACATGTTGGCTTCAGGGAACACCCAGCACATTCCCAGCTGCGGTGGCTATGGGCAGAGACACGTTCTTCTGGAGAACAGCAGAGGGAAGAGTAAAGGGGACTTTGCCTTGCACCTTAGGTGCCAGCTCGGCCACAGTGGGGCAGAGCAGCAGATGAGCTCTTGGGGTCCCTGAGTCCAGGCCCTGGCTCTTGCATGGGACTTTGGCACCTTCTCTGGGCCAGAGGAGAGCCCACTGCCCTGAAGGGTGAGTCCCAGGCCTGGCAGCATTCACCACAAGCTGACTGGAGAGCCCTTCGGTCTTAAGTGAACACAGGCAGCAGCCTGGCAACAGTCCCTCTGGGCCTGCAGTGGTAGTGGCCACAGGGAGAGGCTTCCCTGGCTCCCTGAGGGCATCTCTTGACACACCTGGGGTCTGGGGAAGCTCGCGACCGTGAAGGGAAGGACACAGGCCTGGCTGGCTTTGCCACCTGCTGATTGTAGAGTCCTAGGGCCTTGAGTGAACATAGGCAGTGGTCGGGTAGTGGTTGTAGCCAGATAATGAGCGAGACCCAGCGATGTGCTGGCCGCAGGTCTGACCCAGCAAGGCCCCAGTGGTGGTGGCCACAGGGGGGATTGTGTCACCCCACCTGCAGCTCCAGGTGTCTCAGCACAGAGAGAGATGAAGAGCAACAGAGAGCGAGACAGAATGACAGCAAGAGCAAGAGCGAGAAATGGGGGGGGGGGGTGCGGAAGAGGGAGAGATAGGGAGAGAGAGAGAGAGAGAGAGACAGAGAGAGAGAGACAGAGAGAGACAGAGACAGAGAGAGAGAGACAGAGAGAGAGACAGAGACTTTGTTTGGGAGAAATAAGGGAAGAAAACAAGAGTCTGTGTCTGGTAATTCAGAGAATTCTGGATCTTATCCAAGACCACCAAGGCAGTACCTCTACAAGCCTGCAAGGACCCCAGTGTTACTGGCCTTGGGGTAACCCCTAATGCAGATACAGCTTAGACTACGATACCCAGCTCCCTTTGAATATCTGGAAAGGCTTCTGAAGAAAGATGGGTACAAAGAAGCCCAGACTGCAAAGACTACAATGAATACCTAACTCTTCAATGCCCAGGTACTGATGAATATCCACAAGCATCAAGAGCCTCCAGGTCAACATGACCTCAGCAAGTGAACTGAATGAGGCACCAGGGTCCAGGCCTGGAGCAACAAAGATATGTGACCTTTGAGACAGGTAATTCAAAATAACTGTTTTCAGGCAAATCAAATAATTTCAAGATAACACAGAGAGGAAATTCAGAAATCCATCAGATAGATTTAACAAAGAGATTGCAATACTTAAAAGAAATCAAGCAGAAATTGTGGAGTTGAGGATGCAGTTGGGAGGGGCGGAGCACGGTGGCGAAATGGAAGCCTCCATTGGTTGTTCATCCTGCAGGAAAACAAAATTTTAACAACTAAGTACACACACAAAAAGACTGTGTAAAAAAAATAACTGTGACCACTTTTCAAGACATAGACAGTACCAAGAGACACAAAGAAAAATGATAAAAAGTTAAAAAGTGCGTGAATGCCAAAGAACTGTGAGTCGTTCTACTATAAAGACACATGCACACGTATGTTCATTGCAGCCCTGTGTACAATAGCAAAGACCTAGAACCAACCCAAATGCCCATCAATGATAGACTGGACAAAGAAAGTGTGGTGCATATACACCACGGAATACTACGCAGCCATAAAATACGATGAGTTCGTGTCCTTTGTAGGGACTTGGATGAATCTGGAAACCATCATTCTCAGCAAACTGACACAAGAACAGAAAGCCAAACACCGTATGTTCTCACTCATAGGTGGGTGTTGAACAAGGAGAACACATGGACTCAGGGAGAGGAACATCACACACTGGGGGCAGTTAGGGGGGTAGGGGAGAGACAGTAGGGGGTGGGGAGGGAGGGGAGGGTGGGGAGGGGATAACATGGGGAGAAATGCCAGGTATAGTATGCACCTAAAGTAAAATAAATAAATTTTCTTTAAAAAGTGGGTGAATGAAGTTAAAGTGTAGATTTTTTTTATTATTAATTATCTTTTGACTTATTTGTTTGTGTATACAATCAGTGCTAAGTTGTCATCAGTTTAAAATAATGGGTTATAAAATAGTATCTGGAAGCCTCATGGTAACCTGTGGAAAAACAGAAAATGGATATGTAAACAATAAAAAGCAAGAAATTAAATTGCACCACCAGAGAAAGTCATCTCCTCTAAAAGGAAGACAAAAAGGAAAAGGAAACAAAGACTACAAAACAACTGGAAAGGAAATAAATTGGCAGAAGCAAGTCCTTATTTATCAATAGTAACACTGAATGTAAGTCAATTAAACTCTCCAATCAAATAACATAGAGTAGCTGAATAAATATTTTTTAAAACCCCAATAATCTGTTTCCTGTAAGAAACACACATCACCTATAAAGGCAAACATGGACTGAAAATAAGGGGAAGGAAAGAAATATTCCATGCTAATGGAAACCAAAAAGAGAACCATTAGCTATGCTTCTGTCAGACAAAACAGATTTCAAGACAAAGACTATAAGTAGAGAGAAAGAAGGTCATTATGATAAAAAGTTAAAAAGTGGGTGAATGAAGTTAAAGTGTAGATGTTTTTGTTAGTTTTTTGCTTATTTGTTTGTGTATACAATCAGTGCTAGGTTGTCATCAGTTTAAAATAATGGGTTATAAAATAGTATCTGGAAGCCTCATGGTATATAGTATCTGGAAGCCTCATGATAAAGAGGTCAACTGAGCAAGAAGATATAACAATTGTAAATATATATGCACTCAACACTGGAGCACCCAGATATATAAAGCAAATATTACTAGAGCTAAAGAGAGGGATAGACCCCAATACAATAATAGCTGGACACTTCCACATCCCACTTTCAGCATTAGAGAGATCTTCCACACAGAATATCAACATAGAAACATCAGACTTAATCGGCACTGCCGAGCAAATGGATCTAATACGTATTTAGAGAACATTTCATCCAATGGTCGCAGAATACACATTCTTTTCCTCGGCATATGGATCACTCTTAAGGACAGACCATGTGAGGTTACAAGTCTTGAAACATTCAAAAAATCGAAATAATATCAGACGTCTTCTCTGACCACAGTGGAATAAAACTAGAGACGAATAACTGCAGACATTTTAGAAACTATGCAAATACATGGAAATTAAATGGTATGCTCCCGAATGGCCGGTGGGTCAGTGAAGAAATTAAGAAGGAAATTTAATAGTTTCTTGAAATGGATGATGATGGAAATATAACATACCTGAACTATGGGATACATCAAAAGCAGTGCTAAGAGAGAAGAGTATATCTAAAAGCATCTACATCAGAAAGGAACAGAAATTTCAAGAACTAATACTAATTCTACTCAAACAATTCTGAGAAACAGAGGAGGAGGGAATACTTCCAAACTCACTCTACAAGGACAGTATTGCCCTGATACCAAAAACCAGACAAAGACACATTAAAAAAAAAACAAAGAAGAAAAGAAAAGAAAAGAGAAAGCTACAGGCCAGTTTCTCTGATGAATATTGATGCAAAAATCTTCAGCAAAATACTAGCAAACCGAATTCAGCAATACATTCACAATTTGACTTCTTTCTTTCTAATTTGGGTGTGTTTTATTTCTTTCTCTTGTCTGATTGCTCTAGCTAGGACTTCCTGCACCAGTCGGAACAAAAGTGGTGAACGTGGGCGTCTTGTTGTGTCCCAAGTCTTAGAGGAAAGGTGTTCAGTCATCATCAAGACCCAGTGGGATTTATACCAGGGATCCAAGGACGGTTCAACATATGCAAATCAATCAATGTGATACATCATATCAACAGAATGAATGATAACAACCATATGATCGTTTCCATTGATGCTGAAAAAAGCATTTGATAAAATTCAAAATTCCGTCATGGTGAAAGCCCTCACAAAACTGGGTATAGAAGGGACATACAGACCCACAGCTCTCCCTCACCCCTCACCACCCTCTCCAGCCTCTGGTAATTATCCTTCCACATGTTTGCAGATGACATGATCTTGTATTTGCAAAAACCTAAGGATTCCAACAATAAACTGTTTGAACTGATGAACAAATTCAGGTAAGTTGCAGGATACAAAATCAACACACAAAAATCAGTAGCATTTCTATATGCCGACAGTGAACACTCTGAAAAAGAAATCAAGAAAGCAATCTCATTCACAACAGCTACAAATAAAATAAAATACCTAAAGGATTTGTTATTTATTCCAATCTACTCTGGCTTGTTTGGAATTTTATGTTTGCTCAGAGATTCTGCATAATTTACCTGTTGAATGTCTTATTTTTTTTTCTGCTAGGCCATTGCCTCCTTTACAGCATTAGATGGTGCCTTATGCGGAAGTTTGCCTCCTCTCAAGCAAATGATCATAGTGCTTCCCATCCAGAATGGGGGGAGGTCCCAAAGGTTGTATTTCAGCAGTGTGAAAAAGCTGGCTAAGGGTCCCTGCCCAGGGGACCCCATGGAATATACCACCTACAGTGTGGTACTGCTGAACAGCCACTCTGATTTGGCATCTCCTTTGGCTGAGTTACAGAGCAGAGGTTCCAGGGCCGAGGACGATAGTTCTGCCTCCCCGTTTTGTCTCTGGCTGTCCTCAGGGACGTTTCTCCCCTCAGGCACTCACGATGCTTCCTGTGGGTTGAGTCAGGAACAGGTGTCCTGCCAGGGATCCCAAGATGGTGGGGAAGCTGACCGTTCACCTCAGTATCACTTCTTCCATGTAGAAACCATAACTAAAGGGCAATTTTCCGTACACATGGTGCCAAGCAGGTTCGGGGGACGGTGTTGCAGATATGGAAATCCAATTTTCTTATTGTTTGCTTGGCGATTTTTCACTTCTCTGTGGCCCTGCGAACTGACTCATCCTCACAGATGAGTTCAGGGATGTTGCTGGTGATAATCTTGGCATCATATATTTGTTTTCGTTTTTCTGTGAGGTGGAGTGAAGCCAGCTTGCACCTATGCCACCATTTCGGAACCAGAAACCAAAACTTCTTTCATCGTTTTTTTTAAGATAGTGTGATTTTTTTAAGTGCCATCATTTAAATTTCATTTAAATTAGGCAAATTGCATTATTCATTCCCACAAGCACAGAAATGTAGTAACACAAAGAGACAGTTGAACATATTTTACAATTGACTGGCTATATTATATAAATGTGGTAAGCAACTTTTGTAGAGGTAGTACGTGTGTGATAATGCAATATTCTTTTCCAAGTTTGGTCTACAGTTGAATAAACTTTTTATTTTATTTATTTCTTTATTTTTGAGATGGAATCTCACTCTGTCACCCAGACTGGAGTGCAGTGGCGCAATCTCGGCTCACCGAAACCCCCACCTCCTAGGTTCAAGCGATTCTCCTGCCTCAGTCTCTCGAGTAGCTGGGATTACAGGCACCCGCCACCATGCCCAGCTAAGTTTTGTGTTTTTAGTAAAGAGGAGGTTTCACCATGTTGGCCAGGCTAGTCTCAAACTCCTGACCTCGGGTGATCCACTAGCCTCGGCCTCCCAAAGTACTGGGATTACAGGTGTGAGCCACCACTGTGCCCAGCCGAATAAACTTTTTAATTATTTAAAAACATGTTTACTGAATAATGTGATGGTTTTTTTTGTATAATGCGTTTGGTTTTGTAAATATGTATTTCCTGATCTGATTTTTGTGAGAAATGCTAGATCTTTTGTAAACCATATCCTCGCAAAATTGGCGTGAGCTAAATAATAGTTTGTGGGTGATTTGCATTGTACAATAACTGTGAGACTTTTGGAATTATAAAAATATTTATTAATTTTTAGTGTGTTATTTAAACAAATGATTGGAACATACTGAAGATATGAGTAGGATTTTTCTGAGTATTTCAGATGTGTACTTGGGCTAGCTTACTTGCCTTTTTCAAGTAGTGTCTTTTCTCTTAAAATCAGTAAATCTGATTTCTTGTTACAAACAAGTTTACAATTTTAACTATTGTTAAGCATACAGTTTAGTAGTATTAACTACATCCCCATTGCTGTACAACCGTCACCACGATCAATCTCTACAAGTTGTTTCATCTTCCCAACTGAAACTATGTACCCATGAAATAACCCCCCATTTCCTCTTCCTCTACTCAAATGCTGGCAAACAGCATTCTACTTTCTGTCAATATGAATTTGATTACTCTGGGTACCTCATATAAATGGAATCATACAGTATTTTTATAATTTTTGCCTTTTGATCTATCCTATTCTCTGCAACCTTGTTGAATTTGTGTATTAATTTGTTTATTAGATTTAGTAATGGTTTTGTAGATTCTTTCAGATTTTCTATGTATAGAATTGTGTCACCTGTGAATAGAGACAATTTTACAACTCCCTTTCTAGTTTGAATGCCTTTTGGGTTTTTTTCTTACCTAATTTCTCTGGATAGAACTTTTTTTGATTGTGGTAAAAAAAGTAACATAAAATGTAGCATCTTAATCATTTTTAAGTGTACAGTACAGTAGTGTTAACTATATCAACCTTATTGTGCAAATGATCCACTTTCATCCTGCAAAACTGAAACTCTTCACCCACTGATCAACAACTCCTCTTTCCCCTGCTCTCTGCAGCCCCTGGCAATCACCCTTTTATTTTTGTTTCTAAGAGTTTGACTTTTAAAATATCTCATGTAACTAGAATTATGCAATGTTTTTCTTTTTGTGACTGGCTTCTCTCACTTAGCATAATGTCCTGAAGGTTCATTCATGTTGTATCATGTGAGAGGATTTTCCTTTATAAAAGACCAAATAATATTTCATTGTATGTATGCACCGCATTGTAAAACTCCATGCATCTATTAAGGGAGAGTCAGGTTGTTTCTACCTCCTGGCTATTGTAAATAATGCTGCCATGAACACCGGTGTGCAAATCTATATTCAAGATCTTTTTCAGGTCTTCTGGATATATACCCAGAAGTGAGATTGATGGACCATATTTGGGTAGTTCTATTTTTAAATTTGGGAGAAAGTCCCATACTGTTTTTGATAGTGGGCGTACCCATTTCACATCCCCCACTAGTGCACAAGGGTTCCAATTTCTTTCTTTTTTTTTTTTTTTCCTTAATATTGGCCATGCCCACAGGGGTGAGGTGATATTGTGGTTCTGATTTGCATTTCCCTGATGATTAGTATCTTAGTTCAGGCTGCTATAACAGAGTACCATAGACCGGATAGCTTAAAGAACAACTGTTTATTTCCCACAGTTCTGCAGACTGGGAAGTTCAAGGTAAAGGTGCTGGCAGATTCAGTGTCTGGTGACGGCCCTCTTCAAGATGCCTGTGAAGCACCGAGAACACAGAGAAGCTTCAAGCCTCTGTTTGACACCAAGAGCTAGCACCCGATAGGAATATGGGAAGGGAGGCTCACAGTCAAGAAGCAGGAATTTTAGGGTTGTTTCTGCTTGTGCTGTGAAAAACACCATTGTCGTTTCCCTAGGGACTCACTGCGTTGAACGTGCAACAGCTTTGGGTAGCATAAACATGTTAACCATCTTCCCGTCTATGAACACAGGATGTGTCTCCATTTATTGGTCTTCTGCGAGTTTCATCAGTGTTCAATCTGTTTCAGTGTGCACACCTTTCACCTCCCTGGGTAAACGTATTCCAAAGGGTTTTATTCTTCTCCTGGTATTCTAAGAAAACGTTGGTTTTCTGGGTGTGTTTTTCAGATAGTTTGTTGTTCAGGCATAGAAATGGGGGTGATTTTCACATGTTGCTTTTGCACTCTGTAACTTTGCTGACTTTGTTTATTGGTTGTGACCGTTTTTTGGTGCAGTGTCCATCGGGGTTTTCTCTATGTGAGATCCTGTCATCTGCAGCCAGAGAAAATTTGAGCTGCTTAGTTTCCAATTTGCTTGCTTTTTATTTCTTTTTCCTAGAATAGGTAATCAAATTGGCATGTAGCTGTCCCACTCCACGCCCTCCTAGGTTTTAGAATTGAAAAATATCTCTTGTTTAAGGTACATCCTAGTCCTCCTTTCGTGCATTGGAGCCTTCACGGATCCTTCACTCCGTGAATCAACCCTTTCTCCCTCAAGGGAGAGCACCCCAATTAATTTGATTCTCAAATGAGGGCATACATGGGCGTCAGCACGTATGCCTGCATACACACACACACACACACACACACACACACACACACACGGGACACAGCCTCATGCTGATTTGATCATGTATTGTAAGAAAAAGAAATAAAAGGTGCCAAAATTAGAAAGTAAGAAGCTCAATTATCTATGCTTGCAGATGACGTGATCTCACAGAGAGAAAACCCTGATGGACACTGCACCAAAAAAACCGATCAAAACCCATAGACAAAGTCAGCAAAGCTGCAGAATGGAAAAGCAACATGCGAAAATCACTGGCATTTCTATGCCCTAACAACAAACTATCAAAAAAGACACCCGTGAAACCAACGTGTTTAGAATACCAGGACAAGAATAAAACACACTGGAACACATTTATCCAGGGGGGTGAAAGGTGCGCACACTGAAACCGGTCAAACACTGATAAAACATATGGAAGACTAATAAATGGAGACACATCCCGTGGTCATGGACAGGAAGATGGTTAACACCTCCATGCTACCGAAAGCCACTACAGGTTCAACACAGTGAGTTCCCAGGAAAACAACAATGGTGTTTTTCGCAGCACTAGCAGAAACAACCCTAAAACCCCTGCTTCTTGACTGTTGGTCTCCCTGTCCATGTTCCTATCCGGTGCTAGCTCTTAGTGTGGAATGGAGGCTTGCAGCTCCTCTGTGCTCTGGATGCTTCCCGTTCATCACGACATTTAAGCTCCCAAGCTGATGAGCTGGGGGTGGCTCTCCCCTCCACCCCCATCTTACAGATGGGACACGAAGGATCAGAGACATGGATCTCATTGGAAAGTAGGTGCCCGGTTAGAGGTGGCAGGACAGGAAAAAAGAGGTGGATCGAGAGCTCCAGTGCACACTGGCCCCAAGACACGACCCAAGTACACCCACCCAGTCAAACCATGGGCGTCGGGGCAGTCCAAGAGTCTACATCCCGACTGGTTAAAGCCCAGAGGTCTCGTCCAACAAAGGCGCGCTGGTTGGCAGAGGGGGGACCAATGAGAAGGCGTTGCTCAGGTATACAGGGTGCGTGGAAGCCGCACACTGTTGGGGACTTCTCCTATTTCCAACTGTGGTGAGGGTAGTGGTGTCCCGAAGGCCTCGCCGTTCCTGTCACATTGCCCGCTCAGCTGGGTTCCGTTCTCCCTTCCCACCATTATCAGGACAACCGTCTCCCTACAGCCCAGGCTGCCCGGACTGGCGCCATGAGCTTCCCTGATGAGGTGTCAGTGTGGGGGACTGGTTTTAACCTGGAGGGTAGCAAGCTGACCGGTGCCCACACAACCAGGCCCGGAGCTCCACGAGGGGCCATGGCCGCGATCTCGATTTTGGCACTCCACACAGCAGCAAGGGCGATGGCAAGGGTGAGAGCAGGTTCACAGATCCTGAGGGCTTCAGCTTCGAGTCTGAGAGTGAGATGATGGAGCAGGGAAGGGTGGTGCTCTTGGGTCAGGAAGGCAGGCCTGGCACCCGGGTCAACGACCAAGGGGATGGTGTGGACTACTCTTCCTACCTGGCAGAGGAGCCAGCCGCCATCGTGCCACCACCCAGCATCCAGAGACACCCGTCCCTAGAAGTCGCCGCTGCCAAAGGGTCTGCTGACATTTGGACGGACCTGAAGGTTGGTCCCAGTGGGAGAGGCGCACTGGGCCATAGCCCTGGAAAACAGCAACAGGTCTGCGTCGGCCCTCTCCACCTCAGTGGTCCTGGGACAGGCCCGGCCTGGGAGAACCCGGAAAGGGGCTCGAAGAGCAGACAGAGAGTCCAAGTGGATCCCCAGCAGCCCTCCGAGAAAGGCCCCGCCAGGCTGTCTACCCAGGAGTCTGATTCTCAGGACAAGCCCGGAAGCCCCAAGAAGCCAGCAGACACTTGCGGACGCCCGAGTTTCCACCGCAGGGAGAGTAACCTTCACGTTCAGGGCCCTCTCCTGACCCTCTGCTCCCCACGGACTCACTCCGGCCGTGAAGAGGCCCGCCATGGGAGAGCTGGGCGCGTCTTCCTCGAAGAAAATGCAGAGCACGGTCCGGGGCAAGGTGGGGGTCAGGCCCAGCTGCTCAGGAGCGGCCGTTACAGGGCCGGTACCCCGGGGCTCTCCAGGAAGGAAGGTGGCCCAGGAGAAGAAATCCCTAGGGGGTGAGCCAAAACTGGCCCCGGAGGGACCCTTTCCTGCCTGGGGCAGAGACTCTCAACAATTCCGCAGGATCCGGCCAGCTCCCCGCCAATCTCTGGTGTGGGTCTCCTGGGGAAGTCCGGGAGACCCAAGGAGCTCAAGCACTGCAGCCCTGGGAAGAAATCCGCGGGAAGAAAGACCAGGGAGTCCCAGGCTGTGGCCAGAGAAGATAATGACCCAAATAGAGATGAGGTCCCAAGGGTCCAAGTGAGTAGGTTCTCTTTGCTGCACTCCTCCTTCTCCTCCTTGTTCTCCTCCTCCTCTTTCCTCCTCTGTCTTCCTGTGGCCCACCTCTCTTCCAGCACACACCTCTTACCCATGCCCCCTCTATCCCTTGCTCGAGGGCTGTCATCGGGAGCCCAGGGACTCTAGGAGGCCCGATTGGGGTCCTCGTCATAGGGGCACACATTAAGGGACCACTCGGTGTGTGCCAGACCCGGCTCTGGACACTGCAGTTGTCCTGCCTCCTCCCCCAGGAGGAGCTGGGGATGGAAGGCTCCCACCCCAGAGAGAAGCTGCTTTGGATCGGGGGACCCCTGAAAGTGTGGGCCACAAAGCTTGGACGTCTAGACTCATCCTCTTCCCAATTCCTCCTTCCCTAGCTGTTACACAAGGCCTCCTGTCTTGGGGCTGACTGAGGCAGAAAGTGCTAATGAGATTAGTCTGGAGTCCCCCACCTTAACACAACCCCTCCTCACGTGTACTTACTGCCACTCAGAAATTGCTGTTTCAGCTTCCCACACACAAGCCAGAGGTGATTTCCCTGTCCGTGCATCGTGGAGAATGCAGCAGTGGGGACCCCGCCATCAGAGCTCCCCAAGTTCCCGGAACCTCACAGCCCTCGGCCTTGAGCGTGAGACGTCTCGTGCCCAGACCCCGTGAGTTTTGTGGGTTTGATAGGGGTGGAGGGGAGAGGGGTTAGGGGAGGGAAGCCTCTAGCTCTGTCTCTTCTGGAAGCTCAGCCTTGCTCCCAGGCTTCCCCTGCCCAGCCTGGCAGCTGTCCCAAGGGAAATGGGGTGTCTACTGGGCTGGCCTGAAGCCACATCGTCCTCTCTGAGTGGGATTTGTATGGTGGGGGGGCGATTTGGAGCAGCACCCCAGACTCCAACTCTGGAAGGAGACTTTCAGCGGCACTGAGCCCTTTCTGTTAAGTCCTGCTTAGCCACACTGCCCCTCCTAGGGCCTGGCTGTGGCTGCCCTGCTGCTGGCATCCTACCAGGAGCCACAATGCTAGGAGGCCACAGGTACATATGGGCTCACACTGGGAAACAGGGGAAGGCAGTCCCACAGGGAGGGTTGGCACTGCTGGGCAGAGCAGGGTCAATGTGTTGCCAGCAGATGGTGATGCTGCCTCACATTAGACCCTTCTAGGCCCTTTCCACCTCACTAGGAGGCTTAGAAGCTGAATTTTGCATTCTCTTTCAGGTGACCAGCAGCCAGCTGTCCATCCCCCAAGACTGGAAGGGCAGCAGCAGCCCCCAGGAGCCCCGCACTGTCCTCGGGTAATGCTTTGTGTAGTTCATAGTAATCCAGGTCCACACTAGGTGGTGGGACCCGTGTCCAGCCAGGTTAAACTGATTTCTGTGTCCATCCCAACCCCCGCCGCCAACCCACTCTGCCTTCCATACCCTATGGAGAGTGGGTGCCTCCTTTCCATTGAGGGTTCTGTGCCAACCCACCTCACCACCAGGCTGCAGGCTATGTGGGCTGTAGGGCTGGCGGAAACAGGGAGGACGAGGAGAGAGCAGGCTAGAATAGACTAACCATTTCTCTTCCTCTGGTGTCTCCTGGGCTAGTGCATCCTGCTACAGAGAGAAATTGAGGACCTTAGAGATCAACTAGGTATGACGGAGCCCTGGCTGGGGCAGGGATGGGCAGGGCTGTCTTTCTGCAGGTGCCGAGGGTGGGGGCGGGGTGCAGGTGCAGGCGGCATCACCGGGACTGACTTTCCTCTGGGGAAGAGAACCAAGCAGGCCTGGCCCTGGAGCCTTCTGTGCCTGTCCAGCTGGGGGTGTGCACAGACAGCAGTGTGTCATCTGAACTCCATGTACACTTGTCCCCCGAGTCCCAGAGATCTCCTTCTCTTAGGAACATTAGAGATACCGCATGTGTTTTCCCTTTAACTGCTGCCTGGTATGGCTTGTACTGTTTTTGCTTGGTGGCTGGCGTATCTGTCTTGGAAACACGTTCTCAACGGTTCTGGGATGCCCCAACACCTGAGAGCCACTTTCCCCGCTTAGAAGGCATTTCCACCTTTACTTCAGGTGACTGGTGGGTGAGTCAGTCCCAGGGCTGGTGGGGTTATGGGTTGCAGGGCTAGGTGGTTCCCCACGGTGCAGTGGGGGAAGGGGTGGAAGAGGGAAAGGGTGGGTTTCTGTTTCCCTGGGTCTGGAGTGCTCAGTTCTGCCTCTGTGTTTCAGTGGCCATGATCTTCCTCATGTATAAATTTCAGGACCTTTGACATGAGTGCTGCACACACCATGCCCCTTCCCACAAGGTGTAGTGTAGGAGGGCTGTGGGCTGGCCCTGGCTGGGGGCCCGTCCCTGAGGCTGCTCTGTTTCACAGGATGGAGCCAGCATCTTCCTACAAGCACCTGCCACCTTTGGAGCTCCTGAGGGGCAGCCAAGTGGGTTCCCTCCATATCTTCATCAGCCAGGGCTCCCCCTCTTCTGATGTATTTCCCCCCTTTTCAAAGCAGTTTCAAATAAAGTCGTTCTCAGGTTGTGTTATGTGGTCTGCCCTCTGCAATTGTTGGGAGTGTTAGGGGGTGCGGGGGTGCTGCCCAGTTCCCTGGCACTGGAAGAACAGGTCCCCTGGAGCTCTGTGGCCAACCTCTGAGCAGCAGTCCTGCACTGGGACTTACCATAGTGCCCTGGGTTCAGGTGCTGTGGGGGTCCTGTCTGGCCACAGGAGCATTTCCTCCCTTTCCCCAACATGCCCTGCTCATGGTTCCTCCTCTTGTCCTCCTACTTTGGGGTCTCACAGGTCCCCTTCTTCAGCACTTTTCTCCCTCCCCTGCAGCAGGAACTGACAGCCTCCTTCCAGAACCCTGGTCTCTCTCACCTTTCCTCCTGCGATTCACTGTCACGGTTCTGCCCTGTCACTGTCCTTTCCATCACCAGCATTCTTGCTTTCCCCCGAGACTTGATGTCACAGACCTTACCTGCACGGTTACTTCTGTGCTGTGGAGGAGGATCACTGAGCTCATCTTCCCCTCTCAGGGGCCCAGTCCTCTTTCTGGAGCCATTATGTCCCTCCGGTGCCACCACACACAAAAATCACCTGGGCCAGAAACCCGTACAGCATCCTCAGTTCCTCTCGTAGCCCTCACCTTTGAACCTCACTTACCCAAATCCCATCAGGTCTCCCCCCCCTTAGTGTCAGTAGCCAGGTGGAGGCAGAAGCCACATCCTAGTGGGTGGCTGAGCAAAGGGAAGGCACGGGAGGCACGGATGAGTAGGGCGGGGTAGTCTCTTGGTTGAAGGTGGGGCACTGAGTCTGTTCTGGAGCCTGCAGGCCAACCTGGTGGAAACTGCCTGCCTGCAGCTACACAGAAGGCAGCTTCCACATCCTTGGTGCCCTATAGGTGGCCAACAGCCCCTTCTGCAGCCGGTCGACTCCATACCCTTGATTTGAAAATGGCCACCTGCTTTCCAGGACAGATGTGGATACAGGAATTTCACCATGTTGGCCAGTCTGGTCTCGAACTGCTGACCTCAAGTGATCTGCCCACCTCAGCCTTCCAGAGTGCTAGGATTACAGGCGTGTGTGTACCCGGCCCTGTGTGTTTGTTTCACGTGTGTGTGTGTGTGTGTGTGTGTATGTGTGTATATGCATGGGCGCCCATGCATGCACCCGCTTGGGAATCAGATTAATCAGGGTGCTCTTCCCTTGAGGGAGAAAGGGCTGATTCACAGAGTGGAGGCACTGGTGAAGGGTTTGCGAAGGCTCGAATGCACAAAACCAGGGCTGGGATCTACCTTAAACAGGAGGTCTTTTTCAATTCTAAAACCTAGGAGGGTGTGGAGTGGGACAAACTCTTAGAAATAAAAACTCTGACCTGCCAAACCACCATACCCACATGCCAATCAACCCTTGTGGGCACAGCCATGTGACGATTTGATCACCTATTCTAAGAAAAAGAAATAAAAAGCAAGCAAATTGGAAACTAAGAAGCTCAAATTTCTCTGGCTGCAGATGACAGGATCTCACATAGAGAAAACCCTGATGGACACTGTACCAAAAAACAGTCACAACCAATAAACAAAGTCAGCAAAGTTACAGAGTGCAAAAGCAACATGTGAAAATCACTCACATTTCTATGCCCGAACAACAAACTGTCTGAAAAAGACACCCGGGAAACCAACGTATTTAGAATACCAGGACAAGAATAAAACTCTCTGGAATACATTTATCCAGGGAAGTGAAAGGTGTGTACACTGAAACCCAAAGCATTGATGAAAGACGCAGAGACCAATAAATGGAGACATATCCCATGTTCATAAACAGGAAGGCGGTTAACACGCCCGTGCTACCCAAAGCCTTATAGGTTCAACGCAGTGAGTCCCTAGGAAAATGACAATGATGCTTTTCACAGCACTAGCAGAAACAACTCTAAAACCCCTGCTTCTTGACTGTGAGCCTCTCTGCCTGTGTTCCTATCAGGTGCTAGCTTTTGGGGTTGAACAGAAGCTTGAAGCTCCTCTGTGTGCCCAGTGTTTCTCATGCGTCATAAAGAGGGCCATCACCAGACACTGCCAGCCCCTTTACCTTGAACTTCCCAGTCTGCAGAACTGTGGGAAATAAACAGTTGTTCTTTAAGCCACTCAGTCTATGGTACTTTGTTATAGCAGCCTGAACTAAGATACTAATCATCAGGGAAATACAAATCAGAACCACAACAACAGCTCACAGCTGTTGTGATGACCACTATTAAGCAAAAAAAAAAAAAAAAACCAGAAACTGGAACCCTTCTACACTAATGGGGATGTGAAATGGTGTGCCCACTATTAAAAACAGTATGGGACTTCTCCAAAATTTAAAAATAGAATTACCTAAATATGATCCATCAATCCCACCTCTAGGTAAATATCCAGAAGACCTGAGAAAACATCTTGAATATATATTTGCACACCCATGTTCATGGCAGCATTACTCACAATAGCCAGGAGGTAGAAACAACCTGACTCTCCATCAGTGGATGCATGGATTTCTACAATGCTGCACATACATACAATGAAATATTATCTGGCCTCTATAAAGGAAAATCCTGTCATATGATTCAACATGAATGAACCTTCAGGACATTATGCTAAGCTCTGAAGCTAGTCACCAAAGGACAATTACTGTATGATTCAATTTATATGAAGTACCTAGAGTAATCAAATTCATCCCAACAGAAAACAGAATGCTGTTTGCCAGCATCTGAGTGGGGAAGAGGAAACGGGGGTTATTTCATGGGTACATAGTTTCAGTTTGGGAAGATGAAACAACTTGTAGAGATCAATCATGATGACGGTTGTACAGCAATGGGGATGTAGTTAATACTACTAAACTGTATGCTTAATGGTAGTTAAAATTGTAAACTTGTTTGTAACAAGAAACAGATTTACTGATTTTAAGAGAAAAGACACTGCTTTGTTTTGAAAAAGACCAGAAAGCTAGCCCAAGTACACATCTGAAATACTCAGAAAAATCCTACTCATACCTTCAATATGTTCCAATCATTTGTTTAAACAACACACTACAAGTTAATAAATATTTTTATAATTCTAAAAGTCTCGCAGCTATTGTACAATGCAAATCACCCACAAACTATTATTTAGCTCATACCAATTATATGAGGATGTAATTTTAAAAAGATTTAGCATTTCTCACAAAAACCACCTCAGGAAATACATATTTACAAAACCAAATTCATTCTTCAAAAAACCATGACACTATTCAGTATAAATGTTTTGAGATAGTTAAAAAGTGTATTCAGCTGTAGTCCAAAGTTGGAAAAGAATATTACATTATCACACACATACTCACTGTGCTGTGAGGCATGGTGCACTCCAGCCCAGATACTACACTTTTCCCACAGTCTTCACAACCCACAGACCAAGAGATTCCCTCAGGTGCCTACTCCACCGGGGCCCTGGGTTTCAAGCACAAAACTGGGTGGCTGTTTGGGCAGATGCCAACTAGCGGCAGGAGTTTTTATCATAGCCCAGTGGCTCCTGGAATGCCAGTGAGACAGAACTGTTCACTCCCCTGGAAAGGGGGTTGAAGCTAGGGAGCCAAGTGGTCTAGCTCAGTGAGTACCCACCCCCATGGAGCCCAACAAGCTAAGATCCACTGGCTTGAAATTCTCACCGCCAGCACAGCAGTCTGAAGTAGACCTGGGATGCTACAGCTTGGTGGGGGTGGTGGGGTTAGGGATGTCTGCTATTACTGAGGCTTGAGTAGGCAGTTTTCCCCTAACAGTGTAAACAAAGATGCTGGGAGGTTGGAACTGGGCAGAGCCCACCGCAGCTCGGCAAAGCTGCTGTAGCCAGACTGCCTCTCTAGATTCCTCCTCTCTGGGCAGGGCATCTCTGAAAGAAAGGTAGCAGCCCCAGTCAGGGGCTCATAGATAAAACTCCCATCTCCCTGAAACAGCACCTGGGGGAAGGGGCAGCTGTGGGGGGCAGCTTAAGCACACTTCCCGCCTGCCAGCTCTGAAGAGAGCAGCTGATTTCCCAGCAGAACTCTTGAGCTCTACTGAGGGACAAATTGTCCCTGACCCCTATGCCTCCTGACTTGGAGCCACCTCCCAGCAGGGGTCGATAGACACCTCATATAGGAGGGCTCTGGCTGACATCTGGCAGGTGCCCGTCTGGGATGAAGCTTCCAGAGGAAGGAACAGGCAGTAATCTTTGCTGTTCTGCAGCCTCTGCTGGTGATACCCAGGCAAACAGGGTCTGTGGTGGACCTCCAGCAAACACCAGCAGACCTGCAGCAGAGAGGCCCGAGTGTTAGAAAGAAAAACTAACAAACAGAAAGAAATAGCTTCAACATCAACAGAAAGGATGTCTACACAAAAACCCCACTTGAAGATCACCAACATCAAAGACCAAAGGTAGATAAATCCACAAAGATGAGGAAAAACCAGCACAAAAAGGCTGAAAAGTCCAAAAACCAGAACACCTATTCTCCTCCAAAGGATCATAGCTCCTTGCCAGCAAGGGAACAAAACTGGACAGAGAAGGAGTTTGATGAAGTGACAGAAGTAGGCTTCAGAAGGTAGGTAATAACAAACTCCTCCAAGCTAAAGGAGCATGTTCTAACCCAATACAAGGAAGCTAAGAACCTTGAAAAAAGGTTAGAGGAATTGCTACCTAGAATAATGAGTTTAGAGAAGAACGTAAATGACCTGATGGAGCTGAAAAACAGCACGAAAACTTCATGAAGCATACACAAGTATCAATAGCTGAATCGATTAAGCGGAAGAAAGGATATCAGAGATTGAAGATCAACTTAATGAAACAAAGTGTGAAGACAAGATTAGAGAAAAAAGAATGAAAAGAAACAAACAAAGCCTCCAAGAAATATGGGACTATGTGAAAAGAGTACACCTATGTTTGATTGGTGTACCAGAAAGTGATGGGGGAGAATGGAACTAAATTGGAAAACACTCTTCAGGATATTATCCAGGAGAACTTCCCCAACCTAGCAAGACATGCCAACATTCAAATTCAGGAAACAAAGAAAACACCACAAAGATACTCTTCGAGAAGAGCAACCCCAAGACACATAATCGTCAGATTGGCCAAGGTTGAAATGAAGGAAAAAATGTTAAAGGCAGTCAGACAGAAAGGTGGGGTTACCCACAAAGGGAAGCCCATCGGATTAACGGAGGATCTCTCTGCAGAAACCCTGCAAGCCAGAAGAGAGTCAGGGCCAATATTCAACATTCTTAAAGAAAAGAATTTTCAACCTAGAGTTTCATATCCAGCCAATCTAAGCTTCATATGTGAAGGAGAAATAAAATCCTTGACAGACAAGCAAATGCTGAGAGATTTTGTCACCACCAGGCCTGCCTTACAAAAGCTCCTGAAGGAAGCACTAAACATGGAAAGGAAAAACTGGTACCAGCCACTGCAAAGACATACCAAATTGTAAAGACCACCGACACTATGAAGAAACTGCATCAATTAATGGGCAAAACAACCAGCTAGCATCATAATGACAGGATCAAATTCACACATAACAATATTAACCTTAAATGTAAATGGACTAAATGCCCCAATTAAAAGACACAGACTGGCAAATTGGATAAAGAGTCAAGACCCATTGGTGTGCTGTATTCAGGAGACCCATCTCATGCGCAAAGACACACATAGGGTCAAAATAAAGGGATGGAGGAGATTTACCAAGCAAATGGAAAGCAAAAAAAGCAGAGGTTGCAATCCTAGTCTCTGATAAAACAGACTTTAAACCAACAAAAATTTAAAAAGACAAAGAAGGGCATTACATAATGGTAAAGGGATCAATGCAACAAGAAGAGTTAACTATCCTAACTGTACACACACCCAATACAGGAGCACCTAGATGCATAAAGCAAGTTCTTAATGACCTACAAAGAGATTTAGACTCCCACACAATAATAGTGGGAGAACTTTAACACCCCACTGTCAATATTAGACAGATCAACGGGACAGAAAATGAACAAGGCTATTCAGAACTTGAATTCAGCTCTGGACCAAGCAGATCTAATAGACATCTGCAGAACTCTCCACCACGAATCAACAGAATATACATTCTTCTCAGCACCATATCACACTTATTCTAAAATCTACCACATAATTGGAAGTAAAACACTCCTCAGCAAATGCGAAAGAATGGAAATCATAACAAACAGTCTCTCAGACCACAGTGCAATCAAATTAGAACTCCGGATTAAGAAACTCACTCAAAACTGCACAACTACATGGAAACTGAACAACCTGCTCCTGAATGACTGCTGGGTAAATAACAAAATGAGGGCACAAATTAGTAAGTTCTTTGAAAACAGTGAGAACAAAGACACAACGTCCCAGAATCTCTAGGACACAGCTAAAGCAGTGTTTACAGGGAAATTTATAGCACTAAATGCCCACAGGAGAAAGCAGGAAAGATCTAAAATTGACACCCCTAACACCACAATTAAAAGAACTAGAGAAGCAAGAGCAAACAAATTCAAAAGCCAACGGAAGACAAGAAATAACTAAGATCAGAGCAGCAGAACTGAAGGAGAGAGAGACACGAAAAACCCTTCAAAAAAAAAAAATTAATGAATCCAGGAGCTGGTTTTTTGAAAAGATCAACAATATAGACTGCTAGCCAAACTAATGAATAAGAAAAGAGAGAAGAATAAAATAGACACAATAAAAAATGAGAAAGGAGATATCACCACAAATCCCACAGAAATACAAACTACCCCCAGAGAATACTATAAACACCTCTAAGCAAATAAACAAGAAAATCTAGAATAAATGGATAAATTCCTGGACACATACACCCTCCCAAGTCTAAGCCAGGAAGAAGTCGCATCTCTGAATAGACCAATAACAAGGTCTGAAATTGAGGCAGTAATTAATAGCCTACCAACCAAAAAAGCCCAGGACCAGATGAATTCACAGCTGAATTCTACCAGAGGTACAAAGAGGAGCTGATACCATTCCTTCTGAAACTATTCCAAACGATACAAAAAGAGGGACTCCTCACTAACTCATTGTATAATGCCAGCGTCATCCTGATACCAAAACCTGGCAGAGACACACACAGAAAAATGAAATTTCAGGCCAATATCCCTGAGGAACATCGATGCAAAAATCCTCAGTAAAATCCTGGCAAACCAAATCCAGCAGCACATCAAAAACCTATCCACCACAATCGAGTTGGCTTCATCCCTGGGATGCAAGGCTGGTTGAACATATGCAAATCAATAAATGTAATCCATCACATAAACAGAACCAATGACAGTTAACACATGTTTATCTCAATAGATGCAGAAAAGGCCTTTAATAAAATTCGACACCCCTTCATGCTAAAAACTCTCAATAAACTAGGTATTGATGGAATGTATCTCAAAATAATAAGAGCTATTTATGATAAACCCATAGCCAATATCATACTGAATGCACGTAAGCTGTAAGCATTACCTTTGAAAACTGGCACAAGACAAGGATGTCCTCTCTCACCACTCCTATTCAACATAGTATTGGAAGTTCTGGCCAGGGCAATCAGGCAAGAGAAAGAAATGAAGGGTTTTCACATAGGAAGAGAGGAAGTCAAATTGTCTCTGTTTGCAGATGACATGGTTGTGTATTTAGAAGATCCCATCGTCTCAGCCTAAAATCTCCTTAAGCTGATAAACAACTTCAGCAGACTGTCAGGATACAAAATCAATGTGCAAAAATCACAAGCATTCCTATACACCAATAATAGACAGAGAGCCAAATCATGAGTGAACTCCCATTCACAATTGCTGCAAAGAGAATTAAACACTGAGGAATACAAGTTATAAGGGATGTGAAGGACCTCTTCAAGGAGAACTACAAACCACTGTTCAGAGAAATAAGAGAGGACACAAACAAATGGAAAAACGTTCCATGCTCATGGATAGGAAGAATCAATATTGTGAAAATGGCCATACTGCTAAAAGTAATTTATAGATTCAATGCTATCCCCATCAAGCTACCATTGACTTTCTTTGCAGAATTGGAAAAAACTACTTTACATTTCATATGGAACCAAAAAAGCCTGTATAGTCACGACAAGCCTAAGGGGGGAAAAAAAAAAAAAAACGCTGCAGGCATCACACTACCTGACTTTAAACTTATACTACAAGGCTACAGTAACCAAAACAGCATGGTACTAGTACCAAAACAGATATATAGACCAATGGAACAGAACGGAGGCCTCAAAAATAATGCCACACATCTGCAACCATTTGATCTTTGACAAACCTGACAAAAACAAGCAATGGGGAAAGGATTCCCTATTTAATAAACAGCGTTGGGAAAACTGGCTAGCCTATGCAGAAAACTGAAACTGGACTGCTTCCTTACACCTTCTACAAAAATTAACTCAAGATGGATTTAAGACTGAAATGTAAGACCAAAAACCATAAAAACCCTAGAAGAAAACCTAGACAGTACCATTCAGGACATAGGCATGGGCAAAGACTTCATGACTAAAACAACAAAAGCAATGACAACAAAAGCCAAAATTGACAAATGGAATCTAATTAAACTAAAGAGCTCTGCACAGCAAAATAAACTATCATCAGAGTGAACAGGAAACCTACATAATGGGAGAAAAGTTTTGCAATCTATCCACCTGACAAAGGGCTAATGGCCAGAATTTACAAAGAACTTAAAGAAATTTACAAGAAAAAAAACAAACAATCCCATCAAAAAAGGGAATGAAGGATACGGACAGACACTTCTCAAAAGAAGAGATTTATGTGGCCAAAAAAAATGAAAAAAAAGCTCATCATCACCGGTCATTAGAGAAATGCAAGTCAAAACCACAGTGATATAACATCTCATGTCAGTTAGAATGGCAATCATTAAGAAGTAGGAAACAACAGATGCTGGAGAGGATGTGGAGAAATAGGAATGCTTTTACACTGTTGATGGGAGTGTAAATTAGTCCAACCATTGTGGAAGACAGTGTGGCGATTCTTCAAGGATCTAGAACCAGAAATAGCATTTGACCCAGCAATTCTATTACTGGGTATATACCCAAAGGATTATAAATCATTATACTATAAAGACACATGAACACACATGTTCATTGCAGCTCTGTTTACAACAGCAAAGACTCAGAACCAACCCAAATGCCCATCAAGGATAGACTGGATGAAGAAAATGCGGCATATATACACCATGGAATACTATGCAGCCACAAAAAGGATGAATTCATGTCTTTTGCAGGGACATGGATGAAGCTGGAAATCATCATTCTCAGCAAATTAACACAAGAACAGAAAATCAAACACCGCATGTTCTCACTCATAAGTGGGATTTGAACAATGAGAATACATGGACACAGGGAGGGGAACATCACACACCGGAGCCTGTTGGGGGATCAGGCGCTAGGGGAGGAGATAGAGTTAGGAGAAATACCTAATGTAGATGACTGGCTGATGGGTGCAGCAAACTACCAAGGCACATGTATACCTATGTAACATACCTGCATGTTCTGCACATGTATCCCAGAACTTAAAGTATAATTTAAAAGATATCTATATATCTACACATAATTTTACATTTAACTGCCTCTAACTTTTATATCTTGGTGAGGATTGTTAACTGGGAATTATTAATCCTTTTAAAAAAGTGAGTGATTATTGGAAAAGTCAGCAGAGTAATTACCTCTGGGGTATGCAAAGGGGGAAGTAGTGATCAGAGTGGGGCAAATGGGAGGGTTCCAAAACCCTGCCAACTTTCTGTTCCTTGCTCTGCATGTTAGTGACCCGGACTTCAACACTGCACAACCACAGGGACACTGTTCACGCTGGATCATGTGAACAGGGCACCCTGGAATCCCGCAGATAGAGTTTGCATGGATGCCCTGGCGGCCACAGCCTGCATGGCTGTTGTACCTGGCAAACACAGGTGTGGGAGAAGGAGTTCTTGGCATGGAGGTTGAGGACAGATGTGTATGCGGTTGTCTGAGTTCACCCAGGAGTGTGTTCCAGGTGGGCTAAAGTCCATGGCTGTTACTCACCACGGCCACTGTGATCCTAGGATTGCCATCTCACATCCCCGTGTGCGGTGCCCTGGGCCTGCGCCACAGCCTGGACGGCCACCCTTGGGGACTCTGGCTGGTGGGCATCCGAGGAGACTCACACACCTTCGGCCCTAGCTGGAGTCTGAAGAGGACAAGCTCTTTTCTGCCGGCAGAGTGAGAGTTCCCATCTGGAGATGTCCCTGTGGGAGCCCTGGCACCGGGTGCAGGTGGGATTCTGCTCAGGGCTCCACCACTGCGGCTGCATCAAGGGCAGGCACGCGGCTCGGCAGACCTCCAGAGCCCATCAGAGCTGAGTGGCAGGACAAGGCAGTAGGGGGTCTAAGGCTCTCCAGGCCGGGCCCCCACATTCCTCTTGGTGGGAGAAGAGGCTTGAGGGAAAAGCAAGAGGGGGGCACTGAATGAGGGGGAGGGACTCGACCTCCTCCTCTCCACTGGGGCCCAGATGGACTCCTCTAATCCCAGGAGCCTCGGATTCTGCACTTATTTCCGCTAGAAGCAGAAGGCTCTGCCCGACCATGGCCTGGGGCATACATGTTACAGGTCCATTATTGTGCCGAGACATCCCATCCATCCCGCAGAGGATCGGGAGCCAATTCCAGCTTTCTGAGAGCCCGTACACCCGTCCCTGTGTTTGGGGATGTCCCCTTCATCCCATTCCACGCCCTCTTAGGTGTTAGAATTGAACAGCACCTCTTGTGAAAGGTAGATCCCAGCCCTGCTTTTGCTATTCGATCCTTCACGGGTCGTTTACCACAGCTTCCACTCCATGAGTCAGCCCTTTCTCTCTCAAGGGAGAGCACCCCGATTAATTTGATTCCCAAGTGGGTGCATACCGAGAACCAGCTCTGTCTGCAGCTCATCACACTCCTTCCCCTTCTCCTGAATGTTCTCCTCAACACCTCCAGGGCAGAACGCACCAAAGCCCAAACAGACCACACCAAATAAGCCCTGTGTTTACTTGATCTCTGTCCCATGTTACCCCAATATTACCAAGCTCCCCCAGCTGCCACCCTGGGAGATTTTTTCAACCGTTCTCAGGCTAATTCAGAGCTCCCCCAGCTCACCCTGGGAGATTTTCCTAACATTCTCGGCCTACTTCCAGGCTCCCCCTCTAACTCACCTGGGGGATTTTTTTCTTAAACGTTCCTGAGCTACTTCCGTGCTCCCCAGTTTACCCCGGGGATTTTTTCTAATAATACTTGGGATAACTTCAGCTTAGCCTCTCCTTTCTCCATTGCTCAGGCAACTCTTTATCCCCCAGTTCAAGTCCCCACACTTGGGCGCCACTTAACAAGATCCAGCTCAGACGGGATACCCCCACCCAGATGGCAATGAAAGTATTTGAAAGGCAGACACCCAGATAGCACAACAGAATGGATCTATCCTGGGGAACCAACAGCCTGAGAGCCTGCGGGGGCTGACAGCTCTCCAAACTGAAGGCTTTGAGCAGCCTTTAATCCACGTATTTATTTGCTCTTAGTCAGGTGATTCTCATTAATATACAGGTGTTCTATTTTTACTTATAACTTAAAAATACATCAGGTAGGCAGCTATTACTCGCCTACCACTAATCACAAACTAAAAGTATCTTCCATAGGGGAGCCATGGGGACAGAGTAAACTTAATGTTCCTCAGCAGGTGCATGCAGGGAGGCACACACACATACGCACGATAACCTTGAATGGTATCTGCATTTCTCCTGTCTTCGTCTGCTCAACACCCAGTCTCTTGGCAATGGGAGCTGGCAGAACCTAAACATACCTCCTCACTGGAACCAGAATCTGTGCCCAAGTCTGGGGCCTGCCCAGCCCACGATTCCAGCTGAAGGAAGGAAGTGATCCCAACTGTCAGGGAGGGTGAAGGCAAACAGGGAGCTCAAGGAAATCTCGTGTGACTTTGAAGGCAGTCTGGAACAGTTAGCAAGGACACGGAAGCATCCTGTCCAGAAAACCTGCAGCCTTAGGTGTGGAGGAACAGTATTTGACAGGGACCATCCAAGAACAGCCAGGCCTAGCATCCACGCTTGCTGTGGAAAGCAGCTGACCATTTTCAAATCAAGGGTATGGAGCCAACTCGCTGCAGAGGGGCTGTTGGCTGCTGACAGGACACCAAGGACCAGGTTGGCCCGCAGGCTCCAGAACAGACCATTGCCCCCACCTCCAACCAAGAGACTACCCCGCTCTTTCTTCCGCGCTCCCTGTGCCTTCCCTTTTGCTTGGCCGCCCACTGGGATGTGGCTTCTGCCTCCACCTGGCTACTGAAACTGAGGAGGAGACCTGATGGGATTTGGTAACTGAGGTTCAAAGGTGATGGCCGAGACCTGATGGGATTTGGTAACTGAGGTTCAAAGGTGATGGCTGAGGATGCCACGCGGGTTCCTGGCCCAGATGACCTGTGTGCTTGGTGACACTGGAGGGACATAATGGCTCCAGAAGGAGGACTGGGCCCGTGAGAGGGAAGGATAAGCTCCATCCTGTTCCTCAACAGCACAGAAATAACCATGCAGGAAAGGTCTCCGGCATCAGGCCACGGGGGAGAGCAAGGATGCTTATGATGGAAAGGATGACGACAGGGCAGAACCGGGACAGTGAACCCCAGGAGGAAAGGCAAGAGAGACCCGGCTCTGGAAGGAGGCTATCAGTTACTACTGAAGCGGAAGGAGAATAGCACTGAAGAAGGGGACCTGTGAGACCCTAAAGTACGAGGAGAAGAGGAGGGACCATGAGCAGGGCATGTCGAGGAAAGGGAGGAAATGCTCCTGTGGCCAGACAGGGCCCCCACAGCACCTGGACCCAGGGCACTATGGTGAGCCCCAGTGCAGGGCTGCTGCTCAGAGGCCGGCCCAGGTGCCCCGCAGGGAGAGGGCCCACCGCAGAGATCCAAGGAAACTGTTCTTCCAGCGCCAGGGAACGGAGCAACACCCCACACCCCCCAACACTCCCAACAATCGCAGAGAGGACAGACCACAGACCACAGAATATGAGAACAACTTTATTTGAAACTGCTGTGAACTGCGGTGGGAAGAGGGCAAACGTAGCGGAAGAGAGGAAGCCTTGGCTGAAGAGGATGCTGAAGGAACCAGCTTGGCTGCAGCTCCGGGGCTCCAAAGGTAGCAGCTGCACATCTTGTAGGAAGACACTGGCTTCAACCTGTGAAACAGAGCAGGCTCAGGCATGGGCCCTCAGCCAGGGCCAGCCCACAGCCCTCCTAAGCTACCAGGATTGTGGCAAGGGGCATGGTGTGTGCAACACTCACTTCAATGGTCCTGGAACTTGTCAGTGAAGTACTGCATGGCCACTGAAACAGGCAGAATCTGGCACTGCAGACCCGGTGAAACAGAAACCCACCCCCCTCCCCCCCCTGGGGAACTGCCTAGACCTGCAACCGGTAACCCCAGCAGCCCTAGGACTGACTCACCCACCAGTCACCTGAAGTAAAGGTGGAAATGCCTTCTAAGTGGGAAAGTGGCTCTCAGGTGTTGAGGCATCCCAGAACCGTTCAGAACGTGTTTGCAAGACAGATACGCCAGCCACCAAGCAAAAACCGTACAAACCGTACCAGGCAGCAGTTACAGGGAAAACACATGCGGTACCTCTAATGTTCCTAAGAGAAGAAGATCTCTGGGACTCGTGGACAAAGTGTACACGGAGTTCAGATGACACACTGCTGTCTGTGCACACCCCCAGCTGGAAAGGCACAGAAGGCTCCAGGGCCAGGCCTGCTTGGTTCTCTTCCCCCAGAGGAAAGTCAGTCCCAGTGACACCACCTACATTTGTAACCCACCCCCACCCTCAGCACCTGCAGAAAGACAGCACTGCCCATCCCTGCCCCAGCCAGTGCTCCATCATACCTAGTTGGTCTCTAAGGTCCTTGACTTCCCCTGTGCAGCCAGATACACTAGACCACTAGACACCGGAGGAAGATAAATGGTTGGTCAATTCTGGCCTGCTCTCTCCCTGTCCTCCGTCTTTCCCCCAGTCCTTACAGCCCCCATAGCCTGCAACCCAGTGGCGAGGTGTGTTGGCACGGAACCCTCAATAAAAAGGCAGCACCCACTCTCCGTGGGGTGTGGAAGGCAGAGGCCTGGGGGACCCAGGAACCAGTTTAACCTGGACATGGATCCGACCATCTAGTGTGGACCTCTATTTCTAGGATGCACACAAAGCATTACCGGAGGACAGTCCTGGGCTCCCCGGGGCGGCTGCTGCCTTTCCGGTCTCAGAGGATGGACACGTGGCTGCTGGTCACCTGAAAGAGACCACAAAATTCCCCTTCCAAGCCTCCCAGTGAGGTGGAAAGGGCCTAGAAGGGTCTAACGTGAGGCAGCATCACCCTCTGCTGGCAACACGTTGGCCCCGCTCTGCCCAGCAACTCCAACCCTCCCTGTGGGACTGCCTTCCATGTTCCCCAGTGTGAACCCCTGTGCACCTGTGGCCCCCTAGTGTTTCGGCTCTGGGTTGGACACCAGCAGCACCACAGCCACAGGCAGGCCCTAGAAGGGGCAGTGTGGCTGAGCAGGACTTAACAGAAAAGGGCTCAGTACTGCCAAAGTCTCCTTCCAGATTTGGAGTTTGGGGCGCTGCTCCAAAGTGCCCCCCATCACACAAACCCCACTCAGAGCCAGCCCCATCGACAGCCCGTTTCCCATGGGACAGCTGCCTGGGTGGGAAGGGAAGCCTGGGAACAAGGCTGAGCCCCCAGAAGCAACAGAGCCAGAGGTTTCCCTCCCTCCCCAACCCCCTCTCCCCCTCCACCCCCTATCAAACCCACAAGACTCACTGGAGGTTGCATGGAGTCTGGGCCCGAGGCCTCCCGGGATACAGGCCAAGGGCTCTGAAGTTCCTGGAATTTGGGGAGCTCTGATGTTGGGGTCACCACTGCTGAATTCTCCATGACGCATGGACAGGCAAGACAGCCCTGGCCTGTGAGTACGAAACTAAAACAGAAATTTCTGGCGGTGGGGCAAGCAGTGATTTTACGTGGGGAGAAGTTGTGGAAAGGTGGAGACTGTGGAGCCTAATCTCATTAGCACTTTCTCCCTCAGTCAGCCCCAGGCCTGAGACACAGCCCAGTCAGGGAAAACACTGGGGGATACTGAGACAGGCCGGGCCCCCTGCCAGGTGGCTCGGGCTACAGCTAAGGAAGGAGGAATCAGGAAGTGGATGAGCCTAGATGCCCCAGCTTTGCAGCCCACACTTTAAGAGGTCACCCAATCCAAACCAGCTGCCAGCCCTGCCTTCCATCCCAGCTCCCCCTCTGGGGGAGAAGGCAGGACCCTACAGAGTGTCCAGAGGCATGCCTGTCACACACCTAGTGCTCCCTTTAACGTGTGCCTTTACAAGGAAGACCCCGATCGGGCTAGTGTCCCTGGGCTCCTGATGACAACCCTTGAGCAAGGCACAGAGGGGGCATGGGTAAACAGGTGTGTGCTAGAAGAGAGGAGGCATGGGGGGGAGACAGAGGAGGAGGACTTTGAAGAGGGAGAGGAGGGCAAGAAGGGTCTACTCACTTGGGCCCCCGGGACGTCATCTCTATATGGGTCATTATCCTCTCTGGCCGCAGCCTGGGACTCCCTGGTCCTACTTCCTGCAGGTTTCTTGGCAGGGCCGCTGTGCTTAGGCTTTTGGCGTTTCTTGGACATCCCCTGCGGCCGCACACCCGAGAATGGCGGGGAAGGTGGCCGGCTCCTGGGGGAGTGGCTGAGAGTCTCTCGGCAGGTAGGAAAGGCTCTCCCCAGGGCCAGTTGAGAGGCACCCCCTTGGGACTTCTTCTCCTGGGCCATCTTCCTCCTCCGAGGGCCCCGGGGCAGGGCCCCTGCCGCGGCAGCTCCCGAGCAGCTGGGCCTGACCTCCACCTTTCCCCGGGCCCGGCTCTGCATTTTCTTCCAGGGAGAGTTCTCCAGCTCTCCCACAGCTGGCCTCTCCACAAGTGGAGGGAGTCCACGGGGAGCAGAGGTCAGGAAAGGGCCCGGCACCGGCTGCTGTTTTCTTGGGGCTCTGGGGCTTGGCCTGGCTCCCTCCGTTGCGGCGAATTCCCACGCAGCTCTCATCTGTGGAATTAGTCTTACCTAGACAGCACAGTGGGGCCTTTCGGGGAGGGCTGCTGGGGATCCCCGCGGACTCTCCATCTGCTCTTGAGCCCCTTTGCAGGCGCTGCACCTCTTTCTTGCTATCCTGCCGCCTCTGGCCAGGCACCTACTTTCCAAGGAGAGCCACGTCTCTGAGCCCCAGTGTCCCATCTGTAAGGCAGGGGTCAAGGGGAGAGCTGCCCCCAGGTCATGAGTTTGGGAGAGTAAATGTCGTGATGCACGTGAAGCACCCCGGCGCACAGAGGAGTTGCAAGCATCCCTTCTACACCAAGAGGTAGCACCCAGTAGGAACATGGGCAGAGAGGCCCACAGTCAAGAAGCAGGGGTTTTAGGGTCGTTTCTGCTAGTGCTGCGAAAAACCCCATTGTCGTTTTCTTAGGGACTCACTCACTGTGTCGAACCAGTAACGGCTTTGAGTAACACGGACACCTTAACTAACTTCCCCTTCATGAACACGAGATGTGTCTTTATTTGTCTTCTGCGTCTTTCATCAGAATTCGATCGGTTTCATTATGCACACCTTTCACCTCCCTGGATAAATGTATTCCGAAGGGTTTTGTTCTTTTCCTGGTATTCTAAATATATTGGTTTCCCCGCGTGTCTTTTTCGGTTAGTTTGTTGTTAGGGCATAGAAATGCGAGTGATTTTCGCATGTTACTTTTCCATTCTGCAACTTCGCTGGCTTTGTCTATTAGTTTTGACCGTTTTTTGGTGCAGTGTACGTTAGGGTTTTCTCCATGTGAGATCATGTCATCTGCAGGCAGAGATAATTGAGCTTCTTACTTTCCAATTTGGATGCCTTTTATTTCTTTCTCTTACAATAGGTGATCAAATCGGCACGTGGCTGTGTGCCCAGGAGAGTTGATTGGCGTGTGAGTGTGGTGGTTTGGCAGGCCAGAGTTTTCCTACCTCTCCCAGCCTCCCCCACCCCACTGTCGTTTATTCAATGAAGTGTGAAGTCCAACCAATGGTCTAGGATACCTCAAAGCTGCTCATCATCACTCACCCTAAAGGTGAAAACTAAAATCACAAACCAATTTACACACGGCAGGTTTGCGACTCTTAGAGAGCTTAACCATTCCAGGAGTAGGAGAGGTCCTTAGCAAAGCAGTGCTTTTGCTCATTTGCGGAGGTGGGTGGGGGATGGAAGAGGGAGGGTGGCCACTTGGGAGGGTTGTTTGGGAGGATCCGTGAAACGCTTATGCACCGTTCACTATGTGCCTGGCTCTCTTCTGTGCCTTGTCGCTACATGTTAACTCATCCTCTGGACAGTTTTAGGTGGAAGTGCCTGCTGTTGTCACCTTGTTACAGTTGGAGAAGCAGGCACAGAGAGGTTCCCGACTTGCTCAAGGTCATTCGTTTGGCTGGTGGGTGTCAGCTGCAGGTCGGAAACCAGGCAGGCGGGCTTCATGGAGATCCTGCTTAGAGCTGAGGCTCCTAAAACTGAAAAACACGTTTGCAAGGGTGTTAAATCCCAAGACACCAGAAAGTGCCCACAGTCGAGTAGACTAATTTATCTAGTCTTATATTCCAGCCCCTTAATCCAGCACTCTCAAAATCCATTTCCAGGGGTATTTCCCTGGCTCCTGCCTGTACAGGCTATCTCTTGCTTGGCATATAATCTCTATTCTCCTTTATCCGGCTCAGCATTACCCAGCAAGGTGACAGAGCCTATGGGGCAGCCCCTGAGGGAGGCACCCGTGGCTTTGTGGGGGCCAGGGCTGTGTAGCACCTACCAGCATGGGGCCCAGGGTAGCTCTTGCTAGGGCAGAAAGGCTCACCCTTCACACTCCATCCAACCATCTCCATCCCATAGTTCAGGTGCCTGGGTTTCTGCAAACAGGGCCCCATCCTTCACATAACAGGCCTGTGTTGCTTGAGGGTGCCATCGTCTCTGGAGTTCTGTATCATTTGCTATCAAATTATGTTGATTTGGTGCTCCTCAGTTGTGTCTGCTCATCTTCTGCAAGAGGTGAGGCTCTTCTTGGAAGCAACCAAAGAGACCTTCTGGGTCTTACACCCAGCCCTGAACTGTTCAGTGACATCCCATAGTTTCTCATTATGTCTCTGAAGGGCGCCAATATTTTTAGCCATCAGTGGCTACCTCTGCCATTTATGTAGACATTCTTTCCTCCATCCTGTTCAAAGGCCCAAATCTTCTTGTCGACGAAGGCGAGACCCTCCATTGGATGTTTACCATGAGTAACTGAGGGTGAAACCTTAAGCCATCCATAGCTCACCTTGTGCTAGAGATCATCCATACTCCATGTATCAGTCAGGATGGCATCCTCTTTGTCATTCTGGAGGTGAGTGGGCCCATCCATAAAGCCCCTCTTACTACTTACTGTCTTTTCTCAGACCACTCCTGGGACCTCCTTTGTTTATTCAGGTTCCCCAAAAGTATAGAGGCCAGGATGTGATTGGATGGGAAAGATCATTATAGGGCAAATGTTTGTGAATCATAAAGGGGAAGGAGCAGAAGCAGGCGGGGAGAGTCTTGTGGGTGACACAACTGTCACACCCATAAAAGAGATGTGGGAGAAGTAGGGTTGCCTAGGAATCTCACACGCAGTTTAGTTCTAACCAAGATGCGGCTGCACTGACGTGAAGTCCCCAGCTGCAGCTGTCAGTTCAGGAGTCCTTGTCTTGCAGCCACGTACCCCTGCCATGCTCCACCACTGGCTGGGAGCTGCACAGAGGAAGCATGGTCTTGGGGCAAACTCAGTGGTGGATCCAGAGAAGTGGCAGCTGGAGTTTGTCAATCAACTTTGCTCCCTGCAGCAGGAGATCTGAAGGGCACGTTTCCACCACAAGGAGGCAGGATTCAAGGACCACTAACATTCCTGTTTTTTGTTGTGTTGTTTGCTCTTTTGTGGCTATTTTTTTTTTAAATTATACTTTAAGTTCTGGGGTACATGTGCAGATCGTGCAGGATTGTTACATAGGTATAAACATGCCATGGTGGTTTGCTGCATCTATCCCCCCATCACCTACATTAGGTATTTCTCCTAATGTTATTCCTCCCCAGCCCCCCCAATCCCCTGCTATCCCTCCCCAGTCCCCCCTCACCCCCTAAAAGGCCCTGGTGTGTGATATTCCCCTCCCTGCGTCCATGTGTTCTCATTGTTCAACACCCACTTATGAGTGAGAACATGCAGTGTTTGGTTTTCTGTTCTTGTGTCAGTTTGCTGAGAATGATGGTTTTTAGCTTCATCCATGTCCCTGCAAAGGGACATTCTTTTTATGGCTACATAGTATTCCATGGTGTATATGTGTCACCACATGTCCAGTTTGTCATTGATGGGCATTTGGGTTGGTTCCAAGTTTTTGCTATTGTAAACAGTGACGCAATGAACATACGTGTGCATGTGTCTTTATAATAGAACGATTTATAATCCTTTGGGTATATACCCAGTAATGGGATTGCTGGGTCAAATGGTATTTCTATTTCTAGGTCCTTGGGGAATTGCCAAACTGTCTTCCACAATGGTTGGACTAATTTACACTCCCACCAACAGTGTAAAAGCGTTCCTATTTCTCCACATCCCCCCTCTCCAACATCTGTTGTCTCCAGATTTTTAAATGATCGCCATTCTAACTGGTGTGTGATGGCATCTCAATGTGGTTTTGATTTGCATTTCTCTAATGACCAATGATGATGAGCTTTTTTTTCATATATTTGTTGGGTGCATAAATGTCTTCTTTTGAAAAGTGTCTGTTCATATCCTTCTTTGAGTGACTGCCTGGTGGGGTGATGACTAGGACAGGGACATAGAAAGTCGCGCAAATTTAGGTCGGAAATTACGGGTCTCGTTTTTTGACTAAAATCTAGTCAAGTATGAGGTACTAGTATAGGACATGCAGATTTCACTTAGAAGTTTTGGGTGGGCTTGGTGTCTCATGCCTGTAATTTCAGCACTTTTGGAGCCCAATGTAGGAGCATCACTTGAGCTCAGTATTTTGAGGCTACAGTGACCTTTGATGACATCACTGTACTCTAGCCTTGACCACTAAATGAAACTATGTGTCAAAAAAAAAAAAAATAGGGAAAAATGAAATTTCCTTCTGCAGTTCTAGGGATGTGTCAGTGCTAGAGTTCCAGGTTTACCTATCATTTATTCCTTCAGCAAGCATTTATGGAAGTGCTTTTCTACACAGTACTCTCACTTTTCACGTCCCCTGTGGTCTCCCTTCTGATCCCATTCCCTTCCATCTCATGAGGAGTAACCTTTATTCTGAACCTGTCTTCTTCATTGCCTTTCCTTTCTTTTAGTTGTTTTCCACATACCTTCATATTATCAAAAATATCTATCCAATAATATGTTTCTAACTACATATTCCTGAAAATATGCATTTTTTCTCTTTGTATATGTGGGATAAGTTATATTGTGCTTCACTTCTCCCACACACTATTGTGTAACATATTTATCCTTGTTATTGCATGCGTTATGCAATGATAATGTCCATTATGGTCATTATCATAGGTTTGCTTGGTGTGATTTCATTATCATATGTTTGCTTTGTGTGATTTCACCAAGCAAACACAAAGTTGATTCTCATTATCTTGATATTGACGCTCTATAAAGTCACTGCAAACACTGAAGGAGGCAATCTTGAAACATTGATCCTAGGGGAAATGCAGGGTGAAGTTCCCGTGATCCTGTCATCACAAGATTTTCATCAGTCTATTAATATATAACTTTGTTTCATGTGTATTTCTGTTTAAAAACACCTTATTTGTTATATATTGTTGATTCAACAGTATTGAAATTATGGCCAGAAACAAGCACTATAACTCATGTTTGAACAAAGCTTGTTTAATACATATATTTTCTCCATAAGGCACATCCCAGCCATTTTGCTCTATGAACACTAGACAGCATTTAAGTACTATGCTTGGGATCAATTTTAATGGTGAAATCACCGATAAAAAGCACAAAATATGGCATATGTGGTACTAAAAAGACCCAGAAGAGGACTCTTGCTTACAGTATGAGAGCTGAAACAAGAAGGCAGAGCTTCCCCTTTTTTGATCTCAGACGGGGAACCCACTTGCGCTTTGAGTGACTCAAATATTTCCCTGCTGTGCACATGTCTGTGAATGACCCCCAAAGCGTGCCTGTATTGGTTTTGAGTTACAAATGAAGTTTAGCAAGTAGGTGAATTTGCAGATATGGAATCTGTATGTAATAATGATCAAGTGTATCTCAATCTGTATATCCATCATACGGTTGATGAGCATTTGTGTTGTTTCCAGTTTAGCAGATATTACACACAGTGCTACTGTAAACCTTCTGGGGTGTGTTTCCTGCTAAACGTGTGCAAGAGTCCTGTGGACCAGAGCTTTCCAACCTTTGTACTGAGACACTGGGGCCATTAGCCCTGGAGGTAGCCAGCATCCAGACAGAAGCCCCTGGGCCTGCTGGGTCTTGCCCTGAGCAGCCTTGTGTTCTTACTCCTGTGTACCATACAAGGATGATTTCCTGTGTGGGCCATAGGATAAAATTGCTGGGAAACTGTGTTCCAGTGTTTACACCTTGGAGTGGACTTGTTATCTCATAGGAGAGGCTTTTCTAAATTTACCAGATCATGCCAGGTATTTTACAAAGTGACTGTGCTAAATTATACTCCTATCAAAGATGTCTAAGTGTATCAGTTGGTCTTCATCCTCATCAACATTTGATATTTGATAATTGATAACTACAAAATATTTGCAAATCTGGCAAATGTGAAATGGTATGTCATTGTGGTTTTAATGTGCAATTCCTTGGTTAATAATGACATTGAGCGTCTTTTCATATGTATTGGTCTTTGGGGTTTTCTTTTCTATGAGATGCCCATTTACTATCTTTTGCCCATCTCCCCCGTTGGGTTGTTAGCCTGTTTATTTGTGGAGTATTTTATGTATTCTGTATTGTAATTCTTTGATGATTTCACATGATGTCGCTTTTCTTCACTCCAATTATTGTGCCTTTTAATAAAAAGAAGGACTTTATTTTATTCTACACAACGTTTTATTATGAAAAGCTTCAAACCTAGAGAAAAGTTGAAATAATTTTGCAGTGGACATCGAGATACCCATCTCCTAGGTTCCACTGTTAACATTTTATTACACTTATCACGTGTCTATCCATCCTTCCTTCATTTATCAATTCATCCTTTTTTGATGCGGTTCAAGGTAAACATCCAACAGAGTACTTAATTTTAATGCGGTAGAATTCTAAAATCTTTTTTTAAAAAGGTTGGGTTTTTGTTTTCTGTTTACAAAATCCTTCCTTACCTTAAGGTCATGAAGATATTTTTTCTATAGTTGCGTCTTCAAAATTTGGTCTTAGATCCACCTGGAATTTATTTCTGTTCATGGTTTAAAGAAGAAGTCCATTTCATTTTTTTAATGAACCTCATGCTGTGGAAAGGAGTCCATTTCATTTTCTTCTCCAAACCCATACCCAGTTGTCCCTGAACTCTATAATGAAAAGGCCATCCTCTTTCAACTGCTCTATGATGCCTTCTTTTTTATGAATTGTCTATATATTGTGGGAATGTTTGGGGATTCTCAATCCTTTTCCATTAGTCTATTTGTCTATTCTTGAGCCAGTTTTACACTTTCTAAGTTACAGTAGCTTTACAATAAATTTTGTCATCTTTTAGAGCAAATCCTCTCATCTTGTTCTTCTTCATGAGAGAATCCTGGCCATTATTGGCTCTTTGCACTTCCATATACATTTTAGAATAACTTTGTCAAGTTCCATAAATATCATGTTGGTGTTTTGACTGGGATTGCATTGAATCTATAGACCAATTTGGAGCGTATTGACATCTTTATGAATTTGATTCTTGCAATCTGAGGACATAGAATAGTCCTCCTTTTGGCTAAATTTTTCAATGAAGTTTTGTTATTTTCCTCAGAGAGGTCATGTATACATTTCATCAGATTTATTCTGATGTGCTTTAAGTAATTTAGATATTGTCATAAATTGGACTTTAAAATTCACTTTCTGTGTTCATGCTTTTTAGAAATAAAATTGATTTCTGTGTATTGACTATCAAACAACTCTGCTAAATACTTTCACTAATTTCTTTAATTTCTCCATAGATTCATTTGGCTTTTATATGGGCACAATCAAATAATTCACAAATAATGAGAGATTATAGTCCTTTATTTTCAAATTCTTTGCTTTCCATGTATTTTTTCTTGCCATACTGTGCTGGCTAGGTGCTTGAGTACAATGTTAGATACAAGTGGTGAGAGCAGACATTCTGGTTTTATTTCCTGATCTTAAGTCAAATCCTCTCAATATTTCTCCACGAAATATGATGTAAGCTCTTTGTAGAAACTTTTTTTCTTATAGATTGCACTTTTTATACATATATATATATTTTTTATTGCATTTTAGGTTTGGGGGTACATGTGAAGAACATGCAAGATTGTTGCATAGGTACGCTAGATTGCACTTTTTAAATTTTTGTGGGTACACAGTAGGTATATATACTTATGGAGTACATGAGATGTTTTGATATAGGCATGCAATGCATAATAATCACATCATGGAAAATGGGGTCTCAGTCCCCTCAAGCATTTATCCTTTGTGTTAACAACAATCCAATTATACTCTTTTAGTTATTTTAAAATTTACAACTAAGTTATTATTGGCTATAGTCTCCCTATTTGTGCTATCGAATAGTAGATATTATTCACTGTTTCTGACTATTTGTGTGTACCCATTATCCATCCCCACCTCCCCCGCAAACCCCCACTACCCTTCCCAGTCTCTGGTAACCATCCTTCTACTGTCTGTCCAGGAGTCAAATTGTTTTGATTTTTAGTTACCACAAATAAGTGACAACATGAGATGTTTGTCTTTCTGTGCCTGGCTTATTTCCCGTAGCATAATGAACTCCAGTTCCATCTATGTTACTGCAAATGACAAGATCTCATTCTTTTTTATGGCTGAATAGTACTCCATTGTATACACAGTGAGTGTATATAAAATGAGTACCACATTTTCTTTATCCTTTCATCTGTTGATGAACTCGGGGTTGCTCCCAAATCTTGGCTATTGTGAATAATGCTGCAACAAACATGGGAGTGCAGATATCTTTTCAATATACTGATTTCCCTTCTTTTGGGTATACACCCTGCAGTGGGGTTGCTGAATCATACAGGAGCTCTATTTTTGTTTTTTTCAGGAAGCTCCAAACTGCTCTCCATGGTGGTTATACTAATTTACATTCCCATCAACAATGTATGAGGGTTCCCTTTTCTCTGTATCCTTCCCAGTATTTGGTATTGCCTGTCTTTTGAATAAAAGCCATTTAAACTAGGGTGAGATGATATTGTAATTTTGATTTGCATTTCTCTGATGATCAATGATGGTGAGCACCTTTTCATGTATTTGTTTACAATTTGTATGTCTTCTTTTAAGAAATGTCTATCCACATCTTTTGCCCAGTTTTTCATTGGATTAATAGATTTTTTTTTCCAATGGAGTTTTGCTCTACAGAGTTTGAGTTCCTTATACTCTAATTATAAGAGTATATAACTTATATACTCTTCCTTTTCAGATTGATAGTTTGCAAATATTTTCTCCGATTCTGTGGGGTATCTCTTCACTTTGTTGATTGTTTCCTTTGCTATGCAGAAGCTTTTTAACTTGATGTGATCCCATTTGTCCATTTTTGCTTTGGTTACATGTGCTTCTGAGGTATTACTCAAGAAATCTTTGTCCACGCCAATAACCTAGAGAGTTTCCTCCATGTTTTCTTTTAGTAGTTTCATAGTGTGGGGTCTTAGATTTAAGTATTTAATCCATTATGATTTGAGTTTTGTATATGGTGAGACATATGGGTCTAATTTCATTCCTCTGCATATAGATGTCCAGTTTTTGCAGCACCATTTATTGAAAAGACTGTCTTTTCCCCCAGTGTATGTTCTTGGAATCTTTGTCAAAAATGATTTCATTGTAGGTGTATGAATTTGTCTCTGGGTTCTCTATTCAATGTCATTGGTCTATGTGTCTGCTTTTATGCCAGTACCATGCGTTTTGGTTAATATAGCTCTGTAGTATAATTCGAAGTCAGGTAATGTGATTCCTCCAGTTTCTTTCTTCTTGCTTAGGATAGCTTTGGCTACTGTGGGTGTTTTGTGGTTCCATATAACTTTTAGGATTGTTTTTTCTATCTCTGTGAAGAATGTCATTGGTATTTTGATAGTGATTGGACTGAATCTATAAATTGCTTTGAGTAGTATGGACATTTTAACAATAATGATTCTTCCAATCCATCAACATGAAATATTTTTCCATTTTTTGTGTCCTCTTCAATTTGTTTCATTGTTTTTATTGTATAGTTTTTTCACTTTTTTGGTTAAGTTAATTACTAGGTATTTAATTTTTTTGTGGCTACTATGAATTGGATTATTTTGTTGATTTCTTCTTCAGATTGTCCACTGTTGGCATATAGAACTGCTACAATTTTTGTATGTTGATTTAGTATCCCGCAACTTTGCTGAATTTGTTTATCAGTTCTAACAGTTTTTTGAAGGAGTCTTTAGGTTTTTCCAAATATAAGATCATATCATCTACAAACAAAGATAATTTGAGTTCTTCCTTTCCAATTTTTATGCCCTTTCTTTCCCTTGTCTGATTGCTCTAGCTAAGAGTACAAGTACTATGTTGAATAGCAGAGGTGAAAGTAGGCACTGTCTTTGTCATGTTATGTTCCAAATCTTGGAGAAAAGACTTTAGCTTTTCCCCATTCAGTATGATACTAGCCGTGGGTCTGTCATATACGGCTTTTATTATATTGAGGCATGTTCCTTCTATACCCAGGTTTCTGAGGGTTTTTATTATGAAAGGATGTTGAATTTTATAAAATGCATTTTAAGCATCAGTTAAAAACATCATTTAGTTTGAGGCTGGGCTTGGTGATTACATGCCTGTAATCGCAGCACTTTGGGAGGCCAAGGAGGGCAGATCACTTGAGGACAGGAGTTTGAGATCAGCCTGGCCAAATGGTGAAACCCCATCTCTACTAAAAATACAAAGAAATTAGCCAGGTGTGGTGGCACACGCTTGTACCCCAGCTACTCAGGAGGCTGAGGCAGGAGAATCGCTTGAATCCAGGAAGTGGAGATTGCAGTGAGCCAAGATTGTGCCACTGCACTCTAGCCTGGGAGACAGAGCAAGACTCTGTCTCAAAAAAAAAATCATATGGTTTTTGTCCTTCATTCTGTTGATGTGATGTATCACATTGATTTGCATATGTTGAATCATCCTTGCATTCTGGGGATAAATCCCACTTGGTCATGAGGAATGATCTTTTTAATGCATTGTTGAATTCAATTTACTAGGTTTTTTTAAATTATACTTTAAGTTCTGGTGTACATGTGCAGAACGTGCAGGTTTGTTACATAGGTATACATGTGCCATGGTGGTTTGCTACATCCATCCCCCCATCATCTACATTAGGTATTTCTCCTAATGTTATTTTGTTCTCTTGCTGGTAAGGAGTTGTGGTCCCTTGGAGGAGAAGAGGCGTTCTGGTTTTTGGTGATTTCAGCCTTTTTGTGCTGGTTACTGCCCATCTTTGGGGGATTTATCTATCTTTGTTCTTCGAAGTTGGTGACTTTTGGATGGGGTCTTTGAGTGGATGCCCTTTCTGTTAATGTTGAAGCTATTTCTTCTTGTTTGTTAGTTTTCCTTCTAACAGTCAGGCCCCTCTGCTACATGTCTTCTGGAGGTCTACTCCAGACCCTGCTTGCCTGGGAATCACTTGCAGGGGCTGCAGAATAGCAAAGATTGCTGCCTCTTCTTTTCTCTGGTAGCTTCGTCCCAGAAGGGTACCTGCCAGATGTCAGCCAGAGCTCTCCAGTATGAGGTGTCTCAGTCAGGATAAACAGTGACAAGGGAGCCACTTGAGGAGGCAGTCTGTCCCTTATCAGAGCTCAACTGCCGTGCTGGGAGATCTGTTGCTCCCTTTGGAGCTGCTGGGCAAGGACGTTTAAGTCTGCTGAAGCAGAACCCACAACTGCCCCTTTTCCTAGATACTTCTGTGCCAGGAAGGTGGGGGCTTTATTTATAAGTCCCTGATGGGCTGCTGCCTCTTTTCAGAGATGCCCTGCCCAGCAAAAAGGAGTCCAGTCACAGTCTGCCTGCAGAGGCCTTGCTGAACTGCTGTGGGCTCCATCTAGTTGCTGCATAAACTTCCCAGTGACTTTGTTTACACAAAAGTGGTTAAAACCACCTTCCTGAGCCTCAGAAATGGCAGATGCCCCTTCCCCCACCGAGCTTGAATGTCCAGGTTGAGCACAGACTGCTGTGCTGGCTGTGAGAATGTCAAGCCAGTGGATCTTAGCTTGCTGGTCTTCGTGGTGGTGGGACCCATTGAGCCAGATCACTTGACTCCCTGGCTTCAGCACAGGGGGAATGAGCTGTTCTGTCTTGCTGGCGTTCAAGGCACCACTGGGGTAGGAGGTAAAAAAAAAACTGCTGTGGCTAAAATGGCCACCCAGTTTTGTGCTGGAAACCTGGGGTGCTGGTGTTGTAGGCGCCAGAGAGAATCTTCTGGTCTGTGGGTTGTGAAGACCGTGGGAAAAAGTGCAGTATCTGAGCCAGAGTGCTGGAGTGTCTGGAAAAGTCCCTAATGGCTTCCCTTAGGTAGGAGAAGGAGTTCTCTGGCCCCTTGCACTTCCCGGGTGAGGCAACGCCCCACCCTGCTTCTGTTTGCCCTCCTTGGGCTACACCCACTGTCTAACCAGTCCCAATGGGATGAACCTGGTACATCGGTTGGAAATGTGGGAGATCACTTGCCTTCTGGCTCACTCTTTGCTGGGAACTGCGGATTGGAGCTGTTCCTATTCAGCCATCTTGGCAGAAGTCCAGTTTGCTAGTCTTTTATTGAGGATTTTTGCATCAATATTCATCAAAGAAATTGGCCTGTAGTTTTTGCATTGTGTGTGTGTGTGTGTGTGTGTGTGTGTGTGTGTGTGTGTGTGCGCGCGCATGCGTCATTGTCTGGCTTTGGTATCAGGGTAATAGTGGCTTCGTAGAATGAGTTTGAAAGTATTCCCTTCTCCATTTTTTGGAATAGTTTGAATGTATTGATATTAATTCTTCTTTAAATGTCTGGTAGAATTCAGCAGTGAAGCTATCAGGTCCTGGGCTTTTCTTTACTGGGAGACTTTTTATTACAACTTTGATCTCATTACTTGTTATTGGTCTGTTCAGGTTTTGGATTTCTTCATGGTTCAATCTTGATATGTTGTATGTGTCTAGGAATTTGCCTATTTCTTCTAGATTTTCCAGTTGATTGGCAAATAGTTGCTCATGGCCATTAATAATTCTTTGAATTGCTGCAGTATCAATTGTAATGTCTCCTTTTCCATCTCTGATTTTATATATTTGGGTCTTCTCTCTTTTTCTTCATTAGTTTGGCTAAAGGTTTGCCAAAAGAAAACCAGTTTTTCTTTTGTTGATCTTTTGTATTGTTTCTTAATTTCAAACTCATTTATTTCTGCCTGATTGTTTTTTATTCTTTTTTTGTCTCCTCTGTCTTTTTCTTTTGTCTCCTCTGTGTATTTTCAAATAGCCTGTCTTCAAGCTCGCTATTTTTTTCTTCTGCTTGATCAATTCTGCTATTAAGAGATTTTGATTCATTCTTCAGTATATCAATTGCATTTTTTAACTCTAGAATTTATTCTTCATTCGTTTTAGTTTCAACATTTTTGTTAAATTTTTTTGATAGAATTCTGATTCCTTCTCTGTGTTATCTTTAATTTCTTTGAGTTTTCTCAAAACAGCTATTTTGACTTTGCTGTCTGAAAGGTCACATTTCTCTGTTTCTCCAGGATTGGTCCTTGGTTCCTTTTTTAGTTTGTTTGGTGAGATCATATTTTCCTGGATGATCTTCGTGCTTGTAGATGTCTGTCAGTGTCTGGACATTGAAAAGTTAGGTATTTATTGTAATGTTCACACTCTGGTCTTATTTGTGCCCATCCTTGTTGAGTAGGCATTCCAGGTATCCAAAGGGACTTGGGCCCTAAGCCCAATATCACTGTGGTTTTTGTGGACTTATAGAGGTACTGCCTTGGTGGTCTTGGATGAGATCCAGAAGAATTATCTGGATTACCAGGCAGAGACTCTTATTCTTTTCTCTTACTTTCTCCCCAACAAATGGAGTCTCTCTGTGTGGAGCCACCTGGAACTGGAGGTGTGGTGATGCAAGCACCCCTGTGTCCACCACCACTGGGTCAGACCTGAAGCCAGCATATCACTGGGTCTTGCCCAAGGCCCAATGTAATCACTACCTGGCTATCTCCCGTGTTCACTTAAGGCCCTACGGCTCTATAATCATCAGGTAGTGAAGCCAGCCAGGTTTGTGTCCTTCCCTCTAGGGCAGTGAGTTCCTCCAGGTTCCAGGTGGGCACAGAGATGCTATCTAGGAGCCAAGGATTGAGTCAAAAGCCTTAGAAATTTGCCGAATGTTCTGTTCTACTGTGGCTAAGCTGGCACTCAAACCACAAAAGACAAAGTCCTTCTCGCTCTTCCCTCTCCTTTCTACAGAGGCAGAGGAGCCTCTCCCTGTGGCCACCACCACAATCTGCCCATGAAGGCACTCTGCCAGGCCACTATTGGTGTTCATTTAAAGCCCAAGGGCTTTCCTATCTGTTTGTGGTTAATACTTCCAGGCCTGGAACTCACCCTTCAGGCCAGTGGGTTCCCCCTCTGGCCCCGGGCAGGTACAGAAATGCCGTCCAAGGGCCTAGGCCTGGACTCGGGGGACCCTAACAGCCTGCTTGTTTCTCTGCTCCCCCTGTGGCTAAGCTGCTACCTAACGTGCGAGACAAAGTCTCCTTTACTCGTCCCTCTGCTTTTCTCAAGCAGAAGGCATCTCTCCTGATGGCCACCACAGCTGGGAATGTACTGGGTCACACCTGTAGTTAGCACATCTCAGAGCTCAAGGCCCATGGCTTACTACCTGCGTATCACTGCTGGTTATTCAAGGCCCAAGGGCTCTTTAGTCAGCAGGTGATTAATCCTGCCAGGACTGGGTCCTTCCCTTCAAGGCAGCAGGTTCTCTTTTGGCCCAGGTTGTGTCTAGAAATGTTGGCTGGGAGCTAGAACTTGGAATGGGAGCCTCACAACTCTGACTCATGCTCTATCCTACTGTGGCTGAGCTGGTATCCAAGATGCAAGACAGGGTCCTCTTTACTCTTTGCTTTTCTATTCTTAAGCAGAAGGAAGGAGTCACTTTTGTTGCTGTGAGCTGCACAGCCTGGAGTTGGGGGGAGGGGTGGTGCAAGGACTCCCTTAGCCATCCTGGCAGTGTCCTCCTTGATCACATGCCACTCTAGTCCTCTGGCTCTGAGTCCAGCCCAGCACTAGGAGTTGCCTAAGAATTGCATTCCTTGTGTCCTAGATTGCCTTTCAAGTTTACCTAGGACCCAGAGCACTTTGGCCCATGGTGGTGAGGTTTGCTGGGAAACTCAAGTTCTGATCACTGGCATGGGTGATTCCCCCTGGCTAGGAGGGCTGGTCCAAATGCTCCCTCCATGCGTGGGTGCTAGCTGAGCCCAGCACTGCTTTGCTCTCCACTATGATAGGGCAGTACTGAGTTTAATGTAAAGTCCCCAGTCACAGCACTCTCCTTATCCAAAGTTCACAGACTCTGTGCTGTTGCATGGTTGTTGCTGAGGGATCGGGTAGGGATGGTATCAGTGATTCAAGACCCCCTGACACTCTTCAATACCTGTTTCAGCAATATGAAATCAAAATGAGGTACTGTGATTGCTCCCCTGATTTTTGGTTCTTATAGTAGTGCTTTCCTGTATGCAGATAGTTGTTAAAATCTGGTGTTCCTGCCAGGGGGACAAATGATGTAGGCATCTATTCCACCATCTTGTTCAACTCTTCTCTGTAGAAACCTTTTTTAGCTTGAGGAAATTCATTTCAATTACTGCTTTCTTAACATATAGGTATATATATGTATATATATCACACACATATATGTATACATGCATATATATATACACACACACATACATATATATACATACATACATATACACATATATAAAGTCTTAGCCAGAATATTCATACAAGAGAAAGAAATAAAAGATAAAAGGCATCCAAGTCCAAATGGGAAATGAAGTCAAAGTATCTCTCTTCCCTAATGATATTATTCCGTACCTAGAAAACTCTAAAGACTCTGCCAAAAGGCTCCTGAAACTGATAAATGACTCCAGTAAAGCATAAGGATACAAAATCAATGTACAAAAATCAGTAGTATTTCTTATTTTAGGGCAAACTTTTAACAGAATTTAATCCTGGCCGGGCGCGGTGGCTCATGCTGTAATCCCAGCACTTTGGGAGGCTGAGGCGGGCGGATCACGAGGTCAAGAGATCGAGCCCCTCCTGGCCAACATGGTGAAACACCATCTCTACTAAAAATACAAAAATTAGCTGGGCGTGGTGGCGTGCTCCTGTAGTCCCAGCTACTTGGGAGGCTGAGGCAGGAGAATTGCTTGAACCAGGGAGGCGGAGGTTATAGTGAGCTGAGATCGCACCACTGCACTCCAGCCTGGTGACAAAGCGAGACTCTGTCTCAAAAAAAAAAAAAAAGAAAGAAAAAAAAAAAGAATTTAATCCTGCGCTGTTACATTTAGAAAAAAAACGAAACCTTAAAAATTACTGATTGGTTCAATTTAAGGAAAAATTAATCTGTAACAAAAACTTGGCATTGAGTGCAAAGGCACCACGTTTTGTTTTTTTTCTTAGTGGAACCCACTTTTTTTCTTTTAGCTCACTCCTATGTTTTGATGGGACGCATCCTCTAGGAACTTCCAAAAAAAGGTACATGGGAGATTATTTCTTTGAGATTTGCATGAACAAAAACTGCCTTCAATCTCATACTGAGTTGATAGCTTAGTTCATAATTTTAAGCCAAAAATATTTTTCACCAAGGATTTTGAAGGCACTGATCCACTGGTTTTTGACTTCCAATGTCACTTTTGAACAGACTGGTACTATTTTGTGGGCCATTATGGTTTCCAATCCTTTATATGTGACTCATTCAAAAAAATTTCTAATTATACATTTGAAATTATCCTAGTGAAATTAACTTTTTTGTTTTGTTTTCAGTGCAATGAATTCAACACATGGATAGATTCATGTACTACACCACGGTTAGGATACAAAACAATTCCATCATTCCAAAAATCTCCCTTGTTCTGTCCCTTTGTAGTCAAACCATCTCTCCCATCCTGACAACCAGTGGTCTGGTTTTTTGTCTCTATAGTTTTACCTTTTCAAGATATTATACAAACTGACTTATATAGTATGTAACCTTTTGGGATTGGCTTCTTTCACTTAGCATAATGCATTTGTGATTCATCCAAGGTATACACGTATCAGTAGTTCCTTCCTTTGTATTACTAAGTAGTGTTTCAATGCATAGGTGTACCAGAGGTTGTTTATCTATTTTTCTGTTGAAAGACAACTTGATTGCTTTCAGTTTTTGGTGATTATAAATGAGGTTACTATGAACATTCATGCACAAGTTTTTCTGTGGACATAAGTTTTCATTTCTCTAAGGCAAGCACCAGGAGTTATATTGCTGGGTCATATGGTAAGCGTATATTTAACTTTGTAAGAAATTAGCAAACTGTTTTCCAGAGTGACTGTACCATTCTGCATTCTCTTTGAGAGTCCCAGTTGCTCTGCATCCTCACCAGCACTCGATGTTGTCACTATTTTGTAGCTCAGCAATTTTAATAGATGTAGAGTTGTATCACATTGTGATTTTAATTTATATTTTCCTAATGGCTAATGATATTGAACATATTTTCATATGCTTATTTGTCATTCTTATATCCTCTTTGGTGAAGTGTCTGTTCAAGTCCTTTGACCTCTTTTCGATTGAGCTGTTTATTTTCTTATTGTTGAGTTTTGAGAGTCCTTTGTTGATTCTGGATGTTGGTTGGATATGTGATTCACAAATATTTTCTTCCATTCTTTACCTGTCTTTTCACTCTCTTAACAGGGGCTCTCTCAGAACAAAAGTTTTTAATTTTGATGAAATCAAATGTAGCACATTTTTCCTTATGATTTAGTATGGCTCATGCTTCTGGTATTATGTCTAAGAATTCTTCCTGTAACCCCAGGTCATGAAGGTTTTCTCTTATGTTTTCTTCTTAAAATATTATAGTTTTATGTGTTACATTTAAGTCCATCATCCATTTTGAATTTTGTATAAGGCGTGAAATGCAAGTTCAGGTTCTTTTTTGCATGTAGATGCTTAAATGTTGCAATGCCATTTTTGAAAGACTATGATTTATCCATTGAATTTTTTCTATCAAAGGCTTTTTCTTTAGCAGCTGATAGTATAATGTGGTTTTCTTTTATAGACAGTTAATATAATGGATGTAAGGGAGTGTTTTTACAAACATCGAGCAAGCCTTGCATTCCTGGAATAAACTCTACTTATTTGAGATGTAGTTTTCCTTATGTACATTGCTGGATTATATTTGCTAATGTTTTATAAATATTTTTGCTTCTATGTTCATGAGGGTTATTGGTCTTTAGTTTCTTGCTTGCATGCTTTTTACATGTCTTTGCTTGGTTTCAGTATCAGGATAACACTAGACTCATAAAAGAAGTTGGGGAACTGTTCCCTCCTATTTTGGGGAAGGATTTGGTGACTTGCTATTCTTTAAATGTATGATAGAATTCACCAGTGAAACCACCTGGGTCTGTAGTTTTCTTGTTTTGAAGGTATTTAATTATGAATTCAATCTATTTATAGAAATATTCAAGTTATCTATTTGATATTGGGTAAGTTTGTGTGAATTGAGGTTTTCAAGATATTAACTTATGTCTTCTAAGTTGTTGAATTTATGTACATTGAATTGTCCATAGTATCATCGTTTTCTTTTCTTTCTTTTCCTTTTTTTTTTTTTTTTTTTTGAGACAGAGTCTTGCTCTATCATCCAGACTGGGGTACAGTCTATGATCCTGGCTCACTGCAGCCTCAATCTCCTAGGATCAAGACATCCTTCCACCTCAGCCTCCCGAGTAGCTAGGACTACAGGCGTGCACCACCACGCCTGGCTAATTTTTTTTTTTTTTTTTTTTTTTTTTGAGACAGGATCTTATTATGTTGCCCAGGCCGGTCTTGAACTCCTGAGCTCCAACAATCCTCCTGCCTTGGCCCCCTAAAGTGCTGGGATTACAGGTGTAAGCTACCATGTGTGGTCTTATTTTGTTTTTAACTTGCCCTTGATTAGTACCTTTTCTGTGTTGATTGGAAATATCCCATTAAGGTGATTATTTTTTATGCTGTGAATTTTGCTGTGTTCTTAGTATGCCCCTTCAGACTGAAGATTTTTTTTTTTAGGAAATTTTCTTGTCTTCGTTTTTTCTTCCCAGCATTTTCTTTTTTCTCTCCATCTGGAACTTCTAGCACTTCCATGCTGGCCAGCACTGTACCTTTCATAGCACCAACAGCATCATTCCTATACTGCAGGCTGGATTTCTGATTTGACGATCAAATTTTCTTATTTTTCTCTTCTATCGTCCATCTCACTATTCTCTTCCTATAGCTTCTGGGATATTTAAGCAACTTTAGTTTTCAATCTTTTTTATTTTTTTAGAGACAGACTCTTGCTCTGTTGCTCAGTGTTGTGGTGTGATCATAGCTCACTGCAGCCTCCAACTCCTGGGCTCAAATGTTCCTCCTGCCTCAGCCTCCAGAGTAACTAGGACTATAGGTGTGCACAACCACACCTGGGTATTTTATCTATTTATTTATTTTTTTAGAGATAGGGTCTTGCAGTGTTGTGTAGGCTGGTCTTGAACTCCTGGCCTCAAGTGATCTTCCTATCTCAGCCTCTCAAAATGCTGGGATGACAGGCATGAGCCACCATGCCTCGCCAGTTTCCACTTTTTTATTGAAATTTGTTGCTTGTTTGTTTGCTTTAAATCTCTATTCTTCTAACAGGGGTTTTCAGGAAGTTTATGGAAAATTTGTGTTATGAAAAAACTATGTATGGATTTCAAAAATTTTTGCATCAAAATAAACTCATACTAACTTGTTATAACAGGTCTGAACAGTATCTAGTTTGAGGCACTAAGAAGGCTAAGACATCAGTTTGAAAAGAGCCCCTATCAGAGCAACATGAATTTCACTAAAATTGAAGCCAGAACAAACATGAAATTTATGGTGAAGCTTGGGTGGAAGAATGGTGAAATCATTGATGCTTTATGAAAAGTTTATGGGGACAATGTCCCAAATAAATCAGCAGTTTACAAATTGATAACTCTTTTATTTATTTTTATTTTTTATTTCCATAGGTTTTAGGGGAACAGATGGTGTTTGGTTATATTAATAAGTTCTTTAGTGGTCATTTCTGAGATTTTGGTGCACCCATCACCCAAGCAGTATACCCTGTACCCAATTTGTAGTCTTTTATCCCTCATTCCTCCACCCTTTCCTCCAAGTCCCCAAAGTCCATTGTATCATTCTTATGCCTTTGCTTCCTCATAGCTTAGCTCCCACTTATGAGAACATACAATGTTTGTATTTCCATTCCTGAGTTGCTTCACTTAGAATAATGGTCTCCAATTCCATCCTGGTTGCTGTGAATGCCATTATTTTGATCCTTCTTATGGCTGAGTAGTATTTCATGGTATATATATATATATATATATATATACATATATATATGCCACAATTTCTTTATCCACTTGTTGATTGATGGACACTTGGGCTGGTTCCATATTTTTGCAATTGCAAATTGTGCTGCTGTAAACAAGCATGCGCAAGTATCTTTTTCGTATAAAGACTTCTTTCCTCTGGGTAGATACTCAGTAGTGGCATTGCTGGATCAAATGGTAGTTCTACTTTTAGTTCTTAAAGGAACTTCTACACTGTTTTTCATAGTGGTTGTACTAGTTTACATTCCCACCAGCAGTGTAAAAGTGTTATCTTTTTACCACATCCCCACCAACAACCGTTTTTTTCTTTTTAATTTTTTGATTATGGCCATTCTTGCAGGAGTAAGGTGATATCACACTGCGGTTTTGATTTGCATTTCCTTGATCATTAATTATGTTGAGCATTTTTTCATATGTTTGTTGGTCATTTGTATATCTTCTTTTGAGAATTGTCTATTCATGTCCTTTGCCCATGTATTGATGGGGTTGTTTGCTTTTTCTTGCTGATTTGTTTGAGTTCCTTGTAGATTCTGGATATTAGTTCTTTGTCAGATGCATAGATTGTGAAGGTTTTCTCCCACTCTATGGCTTGTCTGTTTACTCTGCTGATTGTTTCTTTTGCTATGTGGAAGCTTTTTAGTTTAATTAAGTCCTATCTATTTATCTTTGTTTTTGCTGCATTTGCTTTTGGGTTCTTGATCTTGAAGTCTTTGCCTAAGCCAACGTCCAGAAGGGTTTTTCTGATGTTATCTTCTAGAATATTTATGGTTTCAGGTCATAGATTTGAGCCCTTGATTCATCTTGAGTTGTATAAGGTGAAAGATATTTTTATATAAGGTGAAAGATAAGGATCAAATTTCACTCTTCTACATGTGGCTTGCCAATTATCCCAGCACCATTTGTTGAATAGGCTGTCCTTTCCCCCCACTTTATGTTTTCGTTTGCTTTGTGGAAGATCAGTTGGCTGTAAGTGTTTGACTTTATTTCTGGGTTCACTGTTTTGTTCCGTGGATCTATGTGCCTATTTTTATACCAGTACCATGCTGTTTTGGTGACTATGGCCTTATAGCATAGTTTGAAGTTGGATAATGTGATGCCTCCAGATTTGTTCTTTTTTGCTTAGTTTTGCTTTGGCTATGCAAGCTCTTTTTTGGTTCCATATAAAGTTTAGAATTGGTTTTTCCAAGTTCTGTGAAGAATGATGGTGGCATTTTGAGGGGAATTGCATTTAATTTGGAGATTACTTTTGGCAGTATGGTCATTTTCACAATGTTGATTATCCATCCATGAGCACTGATGTGTTTCCACCCATTACAAATTGATAAATCTTTTAAAGAAGAGATGAGGCACTATTGAAGATGAAGCCTGAAGTGGAAGACTGTACATATCAATTTGTGAGGAAAAAATTAACATTAACCTTGTTAGTTCCTTAATTGAAGAGAACTGATGATTAATAGCACAAACAATAGCCAATGCTGTAGCTATCTCGATTGGTTTAACTTACACAATTCTGACTGAAAAAATAATGTTGAACAAAGTTTCCACTTGATGGGTACCAAAACCATTGTGCCTAGGTCAGCTGCAGACAAGAGCAGAGCTTTCAATTGAAATTTTAAAGTGGGCTCAAGATCCTGAAGCATTTCTTTGAAGAATTGTAACAGGTGATAGAACATGGCTTTACTAGTACAATCCTGAAGACAAAGCACAATCAAAGCAATGGGCACTAAAAGGTGGAAGTGGTCCAGTCAAAGCAAAAGTAGCCTGGTGAAGAGCAAAGGTCATAGCAACAGTTTTTTTGGAATTTTCAAAGCATTTTGCTTATTGACTTTCTGGAGGGTCGAAAGTGATAGCAGCTGCTTATTACAAGAGCGTTTTGAGAAAATTAGCCAAAGCTTTAGCAGAAAAATGCCTGAGAAAGCTTCACCAGAGAGTCTTTCTCCATCACAATGATGCTCCTGCTCATTCCTCTCAACAAACAAGGGCAATTTTGAAGAGTTTTGATGGGAAATCATTAGGCATCCAACTTACAGCCTTGATTTGGCTCTTTCTGACTTCTTTTTTGTTTCCTAATCTTAAAAAATCTTTAAAGAGCACCCATTTTCTTCAGCTAGTAATGTTCAAAAGACTGCATTGACATGGCTATATTCCCAGGACCCTCAGTTCTTTAGGGATGAGTTAAAAAGCTGGTATCATCACTTACAAAAGTGTCTTGACCTTGATGGAACTTAAGTTGAGAAATAAAGTTCACATTTTTTATCTTTATCTCTTAGTTTCATTTTTCCATAAACTTTGTTTTTTTGAGATAAGGTCTTGCTCTCTCACCCAGGCTAGAGTACAGTGGCATGATTACAGCTCACTGCAGCCTTGAATTCCTGGGCTTAAGCAATCTTCCCACCTCAGCCTTCAAAGTAGCTGGGACAACAGGCACTTGCTGCCACACCTGGCTAATTTTTTTATTTTTTTGTGGAGACAAGGTCTCCCTATGTTGCCTAGGTGAGTCTTGAACTCCTGGGCTCAAGCAATCCTCCCACCTCGGCCTCCCAAAATGATGGGATTACAGATATGAGCCACTGCACCTGGCCTTGATGAACTTTTTGAAGTCTCTTGTAGCTTACTTTTCACAAGCTCTTATTCTCTGTTCCCCTTTTAAAACATGTATGCAGAATCTTCTCTCATTTCTCTAGGATAGCAATGAGAGGTTTTGGTGTTTACGATTTACAATTTTTTTTTCTATTCCACATATTGTGTGAAAATTTCCTCTGGATTCTCCTTTTCTGTTTGTCTTGATTCCTGTAATATTGGAGGCCTTCCCAAATATCATGGGATCCCTAGTATTCTACTAATATTAAAATTTGAAGCACTAAATGCTGACTGAAAGTTGTATTAATGTATATAGTGTATGATCACACACTCTTCCACCACACACTGGTTAGTGATTCCCAATTTGAAGTCTTCTTTCTTTCTTTTACATTAAAAAGTTTTTACTGTGAAAAGTAATGTTTATACAGGTTGTCACTGAACATAAATTGATATATCAATGAATTATCATTACCTTTGTAACCACCATACAGGTCAAGAAATAGAACATTACCAGGACTCAGATGCTTCCCTTGTGTCTCCTCTCAATCACTTCATCTTCTGCTTTGTCCCAAAGTAACAACTATCCTAAATTTTATGGTAATCACTTCTTTTTTGTTCTTTAGAGTCTTACCACCAGTAAGGAGAATTCTTAAACATTATAGTAAGTTTTTATTTTTTTAACTTGGAATCTTACAGCATATATGATTGCGGGTTTAGATTGTATGTTAAATGTCTACATTTTAACCCTTGGAACTTGTGACTATGTTTGGTTACCTGACAAAGGGGAATTGAGGTAGCAGGTGGAATTAAGGTTGCTGTTCAGTTGACCTTAAGACAGGAATATTATTTTGGATTATCTGGGTGGGCTCAGTGTAATCACAAGAGTCCTTAAAAGTGAAAGAAGGAAGCAGAAGAGGGAGAACCATAAAGACAGTAGCATAAGAAAGATTCAGTACAACTTTGTTGGCTTTGAAGAAGGAGGAAGGGGGCCATAAGCCAAAGAATGTAGAAGACCTCTAGAAGCTAAAGCCAAGAAAACATATTCTTCCCTAGAGCCTCCAGAAGGAACACAGCCCTGCCAACCCCTTGATTTTAGTCCAGTGAGATCAGTGTTAGACTTCTAATCTCCAGAGCTATAAGATAATAAATTTGTATTAAATACTTAGTTTGTTGTTGGTTATTTATTTATTTATTTATTATTTTTGAGACCATCTCACTCTGTCACCAAGACTGGAGGGCAATAGTGCAATCTCAGCTCATTGCAACCTTTGCCTGCTGGCTTCAAGTGATTTTCGTGCTTCAGCCTCCCAATGTAGCTGGGATTAAAGGTGCACACCACCGTGCCCAGATAATTTTTGTTTAAGTTTAGTAGCGATGGGGCTTTGCCATGTTGACCAGGCTGGTCTCGAACCCCTGGCCTCAGCAATTCTCCCACCTCAGCCTCCCAAAGTGCCGAGATTACAGGCATGAGCCACTGCATTCAGCCAGTTTTTGGTAATTTATTATGGCAGCAACAGGAAACTAACACAGGTTACTTTCTCTCAGCATTATATTTGTGAGATTTGTCCATGTTGTCATGAGTAGCTATAGTTTATTAATTTTCTTTGCCCTATAGCAGGGGTAGGCAAACCCCAAGCTATGGTTGTATGGCCTGTGACTTAAGAATAGTTTTTACATTATTAAATGGTTGGGGAAAAATCACAGGAAGAGTATTTTATGAAATACAATTTTTAGTGTCTTAAACAAAGTTTTGTTTTTTGGATCTTCTTTAGAGATGGGGGTCTCATTACGTTACCCAGGCTGGTCTTGAATTCCTGGGCTCAAGTGATCTTTTTGTGCCAACCTCCCAAGTAGCTGGGATTACAGGCATGTGCCACTGTGCCCGGCCATAAATAAAGTTTTATTAGAACATTACCATGCTTATTAGCTGGACATGATGGTGTATGCCTGTAGTCCTAGCTACTTGGGAGGCTGAGATGGGATGATTGCATGAGCCCAGGAGCTCAAAGTTACAGTGAGCATTGATATGAAAGAAAGGAAGGAAAAGAACACAATCACACAAATTCCTTAGTGTATCATTTATGTATGCCTTCATGCTACAATGGCAGAGTTGAGTAGTTGCAACAGACCACATGGCCTACAAAGCCTAAATTATATACTGCTGGGCCATTTATATAAAAAGGCTGCTGTATATCCATTATGAAAAGCACTATGTAGGTTCCTCAGAAAATTAAATATAGCACTACATACCATATGATCTAGCAATCCCACTTCTGGGTATATAGCCAGAGGAAAAGAAATCAGTATATTGAAGAGATAGCTGCACTCCCATGTTCATCGCAGCATTTTTCACAATAACCAAGATATGGCATCAACCTAAGTGTCCATTGGTATGTTAAGGGAGATTCATCCATTTTGTTGCAAATGACAAGATTTCCTTCCTTCTTTTTTAAGGCTAAATAATATGTATGTCTCCTTTCGAGTTAATATTTTTTTCTCTGGATTTTTTTAAATTTTAAAAACTTTTAAATTGGGGTAAAATATACATAATACAAAATTTACCATCTTACATTTTTAAGTGTTTACTTCAGTAGTAGTAAGTATTTTCACATTATTGTGTAACTCATCTTCAGAATTCTTTTCATCTTACAAAGCAAACTCTATACCCATTAAAAACCAATTTCTCATCCCTCTGCACCCCTGGCAACCTCCCTTTTACTTTCTGTCCCTAGCTAAGTACTTTCTTAACTATTCTAGCCACCTCATGTAACTGGAATCACACAGTATTTGTTTTTCTTGCAACTGGCTTATTTCAGTTAGCATGATGTCTTCAAGGTTCATTCATGTTGTAACATGTGTCTGAATCTTCTCCCTTTTTAAGGCTAAGTAATATTCTGTTATATAGAAATACAACACTTTATTTATTCATCTGTCAGTGGACACTTAGGTTGCTTCCAACTTTTGGCTATTGTGAATAATGCTGCTATGAAACAGCTATTACAAATATCTCTGTGAGACCTTGCTTTCAGTTCTTCTGGATATATACCTTAGAAGTGGAATTTCTGGATCAATCCTATTGATTAAAATACTATTTTAAATATTTTTAGAGACATAGTCTCACTATGTTGCCCAGACTGGACTTGGTTAAACTCCTGGACTCAAGTGATCCTTCTGTCTCAGCCTTCCAAGCAGCTGGGACTATAGACACTAGCCACTGTGCCAGCTTATTTTTTAATATTTTGATAAGCCACCATACTGTTTCTCTGGATGTTTTCAAGATTTTCTCTTTGTCTGTTGTTTTCAGTAGTTTCACTGTGAAGTGCCTAGTGGTTTTGTTTGGTTTTGTTTCGTTTTTTGATTCATGTTGCTTGGGACTCGCAAAGGGACTCATAGAGATTCTTGAATCTATAACTGGATATCTTTTCTCAAGTTCGGAACTTTATTTCTACAAATATTGCTTCAGCCCTATTCTATCTTCTTCTGGGAATTAAATTACATATATGTTACACTTTCATACTGTATCCCTTCGCCTTTTACCCTTTTTCTGTATTTGCCACATTTATGTCTCTCTGACATTCATTCCAGATGTTTTTTTAGCCTATCTTTGAGTTTATTCTCTTTTGTTGTGTCTAATCTGTTATTACATTCATCCACTGACTTCTTAGCTTTGCATATTATAATATTTATTTATATATTTTCCATTTGGTTCTTTTATTATAGCTTCCAATTCTCTGCCAATATTCTGAAACTTGACATTTATTTCTGGAATATATTAAGCATACAAAAATGTTTTGCTTTTAATAGCATGAAAAATGTTTATGATACAGTATTCAGTGAAGAAGTGGAGCTACAAAATCTTATATGTAACACATAGCTAATATCATACTCAATGGAAAAACACTGGAAGCTTTCCCCCTAAGATCAGGAACAGGATAAGAATGCTCATTTTCACTAGTGTTGTTTAACACTGCACTATAAGTTCTAGCCAGAACAATTAGGTAGAAAGAGAAATAAAAAGCATACAAATTTGAGAAGAAGAAGTAAAACTATATTCTCAGATGACATGATCTTATATAAAGAAGATCTCAAGGAATCTGCCAAAAAACTACTATAACTATTAAATTTATTAAACACGCAGGATACAAAATCAACACACAAAAATCCGTTGTGTTTCTATAAACCAGCAGTGAACAATCTGAAAAGGAAACAAAAAAAATTTATTTACAATAGCACCCAAAAGAATAAACTATCTAGGAATAAATTTAATCAAGGAGGTGAAACATTTGTACATTGTAAACTATAAAACATTATTGAAAGAAATCAACTATGACTTAAATAAATGAAAAGACATCCATATTCATGAATTGGAAGACTTAATATGCTTAAGATGCCAATAGTACCCAAAGCAATCTAAAGACTGAATGCAATCTCTATCAGTATCCCAATGAATAAACTCACAGCTCAAGGATTCCTCATAACTGACCTGAATCATAGACTTATGGTCCTCCTATCCTCCCCGGGTTCCCTCCACATATTTTCTCAGGAACTTCCCCCTGATGCATTTCTTGCACATCTAATCCTGTCTTGATATCTGCTTCTCAGAGGACCTAGGCTCAAACAATCACCAATCAACCAACTCAATAACCTCTTATCCATCCTTATTATACTGGATGTCTCCGTAGTATTTGACAATGATGACCACATCCACATTCCTGAAACTTCACCCTGCTTTATCTCTCTCTCTTTTCTTTCCTCTTCTTTTTCTTTCTTTCTTTTTCTTTCATTTTTCTCTTTTTTATTTTTCTTTCTTTGTTTCTCTTTCTTTTTTTCTTTCTCTTTGTTTCTTTCCTTCTCCTTCCTTCCTTCTTCCCTCCCTCCCTTCTTTCTTTCTTTCTTCTTTTGAGATGGGGTCTCATTCTGTCACCCAGGCTTGAGTGTGTTGGTATAATTATAGCTCAGTGCCTCCTCAAACTCCTGGGCTCAAGTGATCCTCCTACCTCAGCCTCCCAAATGCCTTCCCATTCATAATGCTCCTATATCCTGACTCTTCCTAGCTCTCTAATAGTTTCTCCTCCTAATCCAGGTTTCAATTCTAGTCTTCTTGTTGGGAGACAATTACCCATGGTTCTCGTATGCTTCTACATATCTTACAAGCAGAAGCACTGACTGCCTTTGTTCCAAACTATCTTTTTAAGGATATTTGTATAGTGCTTTGATAGTTACTAAAAATGGAATCTATTTCCCTTTGGAATAAGAAAGCTTTCACTGTATTTTGGTGGTGGATAATATTTTATTGTCTGAAATGAATGATCCTGCAATTGCGTATAGTGATGAGATAGTCATTTTTAATGTAAATATGGAAACTCATCTAAGATATTTAGTGACTATTCTCTGGGTAACTCCAGAACTGGGCTTACTTGGGAGTTGAGCAAACTTCCATTTAGATTGGCCAAGGTGATGATTCTGGGCTAGAGTAACCAATGGAATCCTACTTACTTAAGATATAGCTGAGATGATTGGGAAGTGGGACAACCCAGACATAAAGAAGCAGATGAGGGCCAGCACTTGTTATTACCACAAGTTTGTAATGTAGTTTAACCTAATAAATCTTACTAATTTTGCTGAGAAAGACTTTATAAAAAAAAGTTGAGGCAACCTGAATGTCAGAAAGCCTTTGATAAATTAAAAGGTAATTTGGCAAGAGGCAAGATCTGGACTATTCCTGATTATAATTAATTATTCAGAAACTCTGAAGCAAGGACTGAGGCTATGTTGACTCAGGATGAAGAAGGGATAAAAAAATGTCCCTTTCTTTTTATAAACAGGAAACTACTATCTATATTGCTAATAATAGGAGCTAACATTTCTTGAGTGCCTCCTATGTGCCAAGCACAGTGCTAAGCACTTTATGAACATTTTCTCATGTAATTCTCCAAATAATCCTATAAAGTACCATTGTTATCCCCATTTTTAAGAGTGATATTCATAATATTTAACGTATGGCATAGGCCCTAGCCAAGCAGGATGGATACCCGTAGACAATCAGTACAGCCAGACTCACATGCAATAATTGAATATTGGCCATGCCCATTTTATGGATGAGGAAACTGAGGCACCAAGAGTATAAGTAACCTGTCCAAGACACACAGCCAGTGATGGAGCTGGGGAATTGAAGTCAGATCAGTGGGTCTCCAAAGCCTGTGTTTGACTGCTATCACTATGTTTTGCTGCCTAGCTTCCTATAGAGAGGGAAGACTGATCACTTATTTAACCATATTTAGGTGCTTGATAAAGCTGACACGTTAGTTACTTGGTATTTCTCCATAATTAATCACAAAGTCCTGACCTATATAACAACCTCTTCTATGGTCTGAATGTTTGTGTTCCATCCAAAATCCACATGTTGAAACCTAATTACCAATGTGGTGATATTGGGAGATGGAACCTTTAGGAGGTGATTAGGTCATGAGAGTGGGACCCTCGTTAATGGGATTAGTGCCTTTATAAAAGAGGCCCCAGAGACCTGCCTTGCCCTTTTCCACCATGTGAGGACACAGCAAGAAGTCACTGTCTATGAACCAGGGGGTGGGCTCTCAACAGACACTGAATCTGCTGTCACCTTATCTTGGAGTTCCCAGCTTCCAGAACTATGAGAAATAAATTTCTTTTATCTATAAGCCACTCAGTTTGTTATAGCAGTTTGTTATAGCAGCCCAAATAGACTAAGACAACACCCAATGTAATGTTGTACATGGACATGGTTATTACCTAAATGCAGCATTAATATCAAACACATTGAAGACATATCATCACGTGGCATACATAGCCCATTCCAGGGGGATTAAGGACTTTTACTTACCGCTTTGGGATTTTGTGGGAAGACGGCGGTTTGCAGAGGAGGAATGGTGGTTGTCAGGTCAAGAGCAGGATAGTCAGAGAGTGGCTTAATATGATTTTTCTTTCGTAAAGTAAGCATGTTAAGATAAAATTACCTATTAAATGCAACAGTGTTTGAATGTTCTTAATTATAGTCTCATCCTAATAAGACAGAGTGGGTAAAACATGATGGTTGGGTGGCAGGTGAGGGATTGGTGGTGAGGGAGGATCTACATAGGACACGAAGATGAGGGACTGAAAAAGAATTTGTTCACATTCTGCTGAAATCTCCCATAGTTTCTTTCAAAATGCCACAAGTCTTTTTTGAAGTCTCAGCCTGGGCTCAGAGTCAGGGCCAAGTTCAAACAACATCAAAGTTTATTTTTGAAATAAAGGTTTATTTCCTCATGGAATTCTTGAAGGGTTTGCCCCATGTGTGTGAAGCACTGAGACTAGGCTGAAAGGAATTTATTTTAGGACCTTGAGCTGTCTTTGGCTCACACGCCTACTGCCCTAGGAGATGATTGATGGCCATGTAAGTTTCCAGTCCACCCTTGGAGGCCCAGCTCTGGGGTTACATCCCTCCTGCTCAGCAAAGCCTCTGTTGCCTCTAGGGCAGAAGCGTGTTCTTTCCTTTCAAATCTTGTAGTACTGATCCACTCAGCATACCCACTCTTTTTTTTTTTTTTAACTTTGCATGTTTCATTAATAATTTATCAAATTTTGTTATTTGTTTTGATAAATTGTTAATAATCATTATAAAGATAAACTCAATCCACAAATCCCTCTTTTCAGATTGTAGCATTGAGTAGCATTGATACTGTCTGCATTGTTAATTGAATTATAGGCTCTATCTGACCGAAAAGCCACCAGTTTGATTTCTTTGGGCTACTGGGCTGCCTGAGGAGAGAGAGTTTACTTGTATTCTTAACCGCAGAGCCTCAAATTAACACCAAAAAGGATAAATGACATTTACAAAGAGAGTCAATTTGATCAAGTATTTGCCAATTCTTGTTCATTTCTCTGGGTACAGACACTTAGAACCGGAGAACAGCATGTTAGAGTTGGGATTAACGAACAACCTTTTCATGCCCCTACTGGCTAAATGTATATTTTTTTCATTCATAACGAAAGCATCTTTACTGAGTCTCATAGCAAGAGGGTGTGGGGTGGAATATATGTTCTTAAAACTTAGATAAAACACAGTGTGAGACTATAGTTCCACCTACTTGGGAGGATTGCTTGAGCCCGGTAGTTCGAGTTCAGTCTGGGCAGCATAGTGAGACCTTGTCTCTAAAACCAGAAGAAGAAGAAAAAAACCTTAGATAAAACAATTGACTGTAGAGGAATATTGCAGAGAAAAGCCGCCGAGCATGGTGGCTCACGCCTGTAATCCCAGCACTTCGGGAGGCCAAGGCAGGCAGATCACAAGGTCAGGAGATGGAGACTGTTCTGGCTAACATGGTGAAACCCCATCTCTACTAAAAATACAAAAATTAGCTTGGTGTGGTAGTGCATGCCTGTAGTCCCAGCTACTCAGGAGGCTGAGGCAGGAGAATCACTTGAACCCGGGAAGCAGACGTTGCAGTGAACCAAGATCACACCACTGCACTCCAGCCTGGGCAACAGAGCGAGACTCCGTCTCAAAACAAACAAACAAAAAACAAAACAAAAACAAAGAGAAAGCTGACATCCCTTCTTAGCCACCAAGTCGCTACTATCTGGCATATTTGAGAGGTAGCAACACGTAATCCTCCAAGGATTACATGTTGGAGTGAGGGCTGTACTGGGAAGCTGGGTAGGTTATATGAGGTTTGCTCATAAATTTTCATTTTGCAGCTGTGGAAACTGCCAGCTCAAAGGAGAAGCAATGGTATATCCTATGTCACTTATTTATTCTTTCAAGTTCATTTTTATCGAAATTCTAGGTTCTTAGCAGCAGCTAGGAAGGCAGGTTGGGAGATGGGAAAGAAAAGCAGAGGCCTTTCTGGTCTTGAGTGGTCAACGATTTTGCCTCTCTGGCTACTCTTTCTGTCTCTGCTTCTAGGTCAGATCCATACCTGATTCCACAGGTGCTTAGGCTTAGGCTCAGATTGCCACTCCAAAATCTGGTATCAGGATGAACTGCTGCCGGCCTGGAGCCTGGGAGGTGGTGGGTGTGTGGGAAGCATCCAGCACTTTCAGGTCTGGCTTGGCTGTTGAGGGCCTCCCCTTCTCTTCTTTGCACCTTCATTTTCTCTCTCTCCTTCTGAATATGTAATGCCAAGGTTTATAGGCAAATCAAAGCAAACGTTGAATTCACAGAGCACTTCTGGCTACTTGGCCCTGGGGATGTGAGCGCAGGTGGGGCGTAGCAGCCTTGGCCTCCACATGAAAAGTTCTTAAGCACCTCCTTCTTTGTGTCAGGCAATGTTCTGCTCGAGAACCCACAACTCTATAGCCGGTTTAGTTAAATCCTTTAGTAAAGCTCTTCATATCTTGCTCTACCTGCAATCCTCCATTTATTCATTCATTCAGCAGGCATTTTCCAGAGTACCTACTGTATGCCCATTGCCGGGTTTGGCACTGGGCATACAGCAGTGAACAAGACAGATACAGTTCCTCTCCCATGCAGTTACCAATCATGTGAGGGAGACAATATTATTACAAAGGAATATTAGTGTTACTATTTAAACAAGGATGCTCGTATCACCCTCCACTACACTGTGCCAGATACTGTGCTAGAGGGTGATGTGGGGAGCACAGGGGGAGGTCACTTCACCCTAGCTGCTTTCCTGCCCAGCCAGCTTGGCTGGAGCGTAGTATTTCAAGAACTATAACTTCCCCTTCACATACCAGAGCCTGGCTCCCTGCACTCCTTCCCTTGAGGTTTTCTGCATCTCTGCCCACCCCTTGAACCCAAGGCAGCCCCTTATTCAAGGTCTCACCTTTCCTGGTGGGGAAGAGACTGGACAAGAAGCAAGGTGACAATTTATATCACAAGCAGACCCACTCTAGTCCTGGCAAGGGAGGAGGGGGCTCTGCTGTGAGGTGACTCCATTGCAAGTATTTGATGTTTCCTTGACGAAAGCCAGGGCCATCTCACTGATGAGACTGGAGTGAGAGCAGACTAGGCTGGGGAAAGAGGGTAGGGCCAAAGCTGGTTTGCTTGAAGTTGGGCTTGTTATTACAGATCTCTGAAAGATTCATCAGCCTCAGGAATCAGAGTAGTGAGGGAGGCTCAGCGACCAGGCCTATCCTAGGTCTGCTGTGCTCAGGCAGTGAAGCTCTGCCCACACAGTCTCTTTCAATTTGCTCGTACCTCATTTCTTTTTCTCCAGAGCAGAGATCAGTCTAAACAGCTCATAGGTCAAGGAAAAGTATCCCTGGAGAGCCAGCCAAGCCCCTACTTCCTGCCAGTCGCTCTCTTGGCTCAGGTTTGAGTTTGCCAAATAGAGAATTTGGGGTTTTTATTCTGCAACTGAATTTTACAGTTCAGAAAGGATACAAGTCTTTTGCCCACGTGTTGATTCTTATTTTAATCAGAACCCAACTTTTAGAATATCCATGTTCTAATTTACTAAACAAGAAACAACTATATGCTGAAAAGGGAAACTGGATTACTCTTTTACTTTATTTTTAATTGACAAATAATTATTTGTATTTGTGGGGCATGATGTGATGTTTGATGCATATATATTAATACACTATGGAATGATTAAATCAAGCTAGTTAAAATATCCATCACCTCACATATTTACCATGTTTCTGTGGTGTGAACATTTAGAATCTGTTAGCAATTTTGAAATATACTAGTTGTAGAGCCTTCTTGAACTGCTTAAGGGACAATTAATTATCTGAAGGAATGCATGAAAACAAGCCATGCTCAGAATTATTAATATAGATGCAGGTATTCTGTTCAAAGTGTTTTACTGGCCAGTGCGGTGGCTCATGCCTGTAATCCCAGTGCTTTGGGAGGCTGAGGCAGGAGGATTGCTTGGGGCCAAGGAGTTTAAGGCCAGCCTGGACAACATAGTGAGATTCTGTCTCTACCAAAAATAAAAACTAAATTAGCAGGCATGGTGGCATGTGCCTATAGCCCTAGCTAATCAGGAGGCTAAGACTGGATGATCCCTGAGCCCAGAGTGAATTCAAGGCTGCAGTGAGCTGTGACCACGCCACTGCACTTCAGCCTGGGTGACAGAATGGTAGACCTTGTCTCCAAATAAAAGGGTTTTGCTAATTGAGTATGAAGAATAATAAGGTTGTGAACATTTGTAAGAGGAAAAATGAGGAGAGAATTAAGAGAAGGAACAAATGGAAGCACACCAAAGTCAAAGAAGTGGGTTAGAGGAGAGTCAGATGGGAGCTCAGTGTGTTGAAAATAAGCGTTCTGAGTGGAAAGGCCCTAAGTGCACAAGGACATATGCTCACATACTCTGGTTTTCTGAAGACGACAATGTGCCCCCTCTTTCTGCCTTCTGGAATGAAGAGAAATCAGGGTTGCCCGCACTGAAAGCACATCTCGGCTCCTGTACCCCTCCTCGGGAGAGCATCCCAGCAGCTCAGCCTGGCCAGGGATAGAGCCTATCCCAGCTGGCGGACCCTACCAGAAGGAGGCGTCCCTGGGCTCTCTTTTTGCATAAACTATGGAGGGGGTGTCCCTCTATCTGAATTGAATCTATTGTTCCAGAAAATGGGTTTGTTTCCATTCATCCACTCCAATGCCTTTACAATGTCCAGACACTGTGGGACTCCCTAGAGATATTGACCTTCTGAACAGTCGAGTAAGATATTTGGTTCTTTGCTCCTTATTTCCAAGCTTCCGGGTGCTAGAAGGCTGTATTCACATTCTAGTCTAGCCTGTGCGTGGCACCGAGTATGTTTGGGGGAAGGAAAACTAGATGAATGAAGTCAAACTATTCGGTAGATCTTCGCTGGTTACTTGCTGATGTGCGCGTGGGTGTGCTTGAATTTTTTTTTTTTTTTTTTTTTGTAATTAGAAGAAAAAGTTTAAGTTTTTTCTAAAACAAACAAACAAACAAAAAAAACAGAAAATAACTTTAACCATCAGAACTGGGAGTGGAACTCCTCAGGAGGACCCGGGCACACATCCTGCACCGAACATCACGTCCCCCCTCACGCAGACATTCCTTCTTTCACGCTCCAGCTCGCTCTTTTTACTCCTACTTCCCTTTCCCCCTCTCCCGGATCAAGCGTTAATCTGCGAATCTCTGACCGCAAAAGAAAAAAAAAAGGTGGGTGGGGGGATCCCAGAAGTAGCAGAGCTAGGGTGGAGGAGGAGGAGAAAGGAGGGGAGGAGGAGGAGGAGGAGGAGCCCGGCGAAGCAGAGTCAGAGGGACTGGTGGCTCCGGCGAGTGTGCAGCCCCTGGGGGAGCCGGCGCTCTAGGCGAGGAACCCGTCTGCCCGCCCACCCGCCCGCAAGCTCTCCGGCCCGCGCCCAGGGGCCTGCTACACCCTGAGCTGGGGCCGCCGTTCAGTGGCGCTCGGGCCAGGGGCGCCGCTTGGGGTGAGCCCGCCGCACCGCCAGGCTGGTCCCCCGCACCCGCGCCCGCGGCCGGGATGCCGTTCTATAGGCGCACGGTGGTGCCCCAGCGCCTGTGCCCGCGCAATCCGCCGCAGCCGCTGGCGGAGCTCCGCGACGTGAGCCACCTGGCCGCGCTCAGCCTGCTCCGGCAGCTCGCCGACCTCTGTGGCCACTCGCTGGCTCTGCTCGAGGACCTCGAGGGGCACCTGCTGGCCCTGGGGCGCCGCACCGACAGCCTGTACCGGCGCACCGTGCGCCTCCGCCGCCGCCTTCCCTGCCGCCTGCTTGGCCCGGAGGACGACGAGGAAGAGCTAGGTAAAAACGGCGCCCCAGCGGCTCGCGGCCCGCGTCTACCCTGCCTCTGGGGGCGCCAGTCGCCGCTCAGCGCGGTGCCCACCCTCTCCCCGCCTCTCTCCGCCCCTCCCCTCCCCCTCCATTCTGGGAGTGAGGGGGATCCCATTCCCTGACCCCCGCCCCCGCTCCACCGCCGCCCTACCGCTGGAACTTCCTGCTCTTGGACCCATTTGCACCGTCCGGAGTGACCCCGTGCCCTTGAGACTCCCGGCCCTGGGGTTGGTGGCTGCCTTCTGGGGATTTGGGAGGAGGGGACCCCCTGGGTCCAGGACGGCTTGGGCGATACTCCCCCCAGCCGTCCACCCCAGCCCCAGGCCCTCGGCGCCCTCCTCATCTACGCGTTCGGAGCCAAATGGCCGAGCCGCTGGCGTCTTTGCTCGAGTCTAGGAGCTCGGCCACTTCAGAAAGTGCGCGGGAGCCGACCGCCACCTACGCGGCGGCAAGAGCCGGCCGGTGGTGCCTATTGGTTTTAAACCTGTGCAACTTCCCGCTGGAGCGTGGACGCGGCTCGCACTCACAGGAGTGTCTGAGCACGCCCTCCCGCCTGCTTCTCTGGGCACGTTTTGGGCCACTGTCCCCCTTTGGGGAGTGGCCGGGAGCGGGGGAGAGAGAGACTGTCCAGGGCTTCGCAGACCCCCTACCCCCTACCGCTAGGATCCGGCTGAGATTTGCTGGAGAGAGTCATTTAAATAAACTAGCATCAGCTTCCTGAAGTGCATTCACTTTAGGAATCGACCATGCCTGAGAAACGCCAGGTCCCAGTGGTGCCCTCACTGAACACGCGGGACTTGTGAGAGGATCGGGGACCTAAGCGAGCCCTTGTCCTTTACTGTTTTGTATCCCAGAACTTTACATGGGGAATCCTCTGTCTGTGGAAATGCAGTACCCCCTGAGAGTGTGGGACTTCTGCTGAAAGCAAGGGGACTGAGTAGGCTGGAAATGCTGACTACAGCTGGGGCATGCCAGATACCAGGGCCAGTCGGTTCCTCCAGAAAGCTGGGGGAGAGAGAGGAGCAGTGTAGCCAGAAAGTTTCCGATGGAGGCAGAAGATGGCTACTGGCTGATTTCTGAGTGCAAGCCTCCGGCTACCTTGGGAAAGAATTGCCTGGATCAGCCCCTCTTCTTTGCAGACTACACCCCATCCCCACCCTTTCCAGAAAGACTGGAGTCAGGCCCTGGCACCTCTCTTCATAAAGGTCTCTGACCTCTTAAGTAGATGGCAGAGGTCTCTGGTGGAGAATAATGAACTGAGTCCTATGGGAAAAGAAAGGTGAAAGCCACAGATGACTGCCAGATGGAATGTAGACGTGGGACCAGGAACCTCTGCATGGTGGGGGCTCAGTTTTTTTGCTGGGGTCCCACTGATTACAGAATTAGTCTAGGAGAAATTTGATAAGTCCGCTTGAGAAATAGTTTTCAAAATCCCTACACAGTTTTCAGAGAGCCACCTACTGAGTTCAGTAGGGTAAATTAAGGACAGGGAGGAGGCTCTGTTTTTTCAACTCTACCTTCCTGTCCAATGAATCAGCCAGCCTTTTCCATGGGAGGGAAGGCGGGGCTTCTCCAAGTCACCTTTGGGGCCTAACCCTCTCCAGTGATCTGCTAGGTAGAAAGAGATGGCTTTATGCAGTGAATAGTTTGAAAAGGAGAGGAACAATTCTTAAGTTGCCATTGGTTTGGCTTCTTGGCAGTTTTCAAGAATGGGAAGAGTGGCCCTCTTTCATTCCTGGTGTGGCCTCAGGTGTGGCCTCTTGCCTTTGAGAATGTACATGTCCCCCGGCTCAGAGGCACCAAAGGGACTCCTGCATAAATGGAACACAGTTACCTTCTGTAAGTTGGTGAAAAGGTCTGATTTTCCATTTTCTGGTCTAATGCCCTATCCTAGACTCCCCTTGAAGTTCCCCGTGCACACTTTTCTCTTCAGGAGCTGTGATTGTGTAGCACGGAAATCAGGCCTTCTTGGCAATGGTCTGAACATAAGTGCCAAATGCAAAGAGAGTTGGGGAGCATAATCAGTGCACCATCTGGCCACTCCCTTGTCACTCAGGCATAAGCTTCAACAAGGTGTTCAGCAGACCGAATTATTAGATTTTGACTACAAATAAGTAAATAAATGAACACTGTCATGTCTTGCCCCTTTTTCTTCCCTATGCGTTTTCCTGCTAGGACTCCCACTCCCTTAGTGACCATTTTTCTGGGGGTCAGCACTCCCGGTCAGCATTTTACCCTGCATATCCTCCATCTGGTTGGATTTCTCTGATTCTTCCTCTAGCTATGTCTTTTGACTGTGGGGCAGGAGAAACCTGGGAAGGTGGGAGGAAGGTTGGAAAGCAACATGGCCAGAGTGAATGACAGCTGACAGGACAGCACTTACAGCCTCTCCGCTGGGACAACTTGGCTGCCACTGACTGAGTAGTGGCAAGTCAGACTGGCCCATAGGCTGCAGGCTGGACTGGGGCCCTGAGAAGCAGTAGGAGGAGGATAGAGAGAGAGGAGGCGTGAGATGGAGGAGGAGAAAGTGGTTGCTGAAGGAGTTCAAGGTGCTTCCCTACACAATCACAATCATGGGTCATGCTCCACCATTTTCAAGGTTACAGGGGTGGACTGGGCTAGGCTGGTTGCCTGGCAACATCCCCCCCCCACTCCACTGAAGGCTGTTCTTTGGTAACTTGAACCCCTTTGAGACTGCCCTAGAAGCTCTTGTAACTAGTATGGCATGGGGGATGGGGATAGGAAGAGGAGAGGGGCAAACCACAGGACTGCAAAAGGCCCCTGTGGTTGTGGATCTGTGGCAGTTGCCACACCCTAGGCATGGCCCTGCCTATAAATTGAGGTTTTCCCCCACATCTGGTTTTGAGTATGTCCTGTTTTACTGCCTCTGTGGCCTGTACTCTGGGTTCTTCATCTAAAAAAATGGTATCGTCAAAGCCATTGGGAAATAGCTCCATGCCTGCCACCATATGCTGAGTCAATCTAAGCTTTCCAACTCCTCCCTCAAAGATCTATTTAATGTTTGTAGGTGCTTAGATGATAATTACAAAAGCAATCAGGCCATCCGCCTAGGGATGTAATATCTCTTTTGCGATCAAGGAAGTCACTGACGCACCAGATAACTCTGGGTATGTTTAATAACACTGGAGAACTATCATGTTACACTAGCTCATGAACTTGCTGGGGGAAAGATGCTCTGTTGCTTCTTACAATTATTTTGGCTTGAATACAGCCAGTTGGGTCCATGGTGGAAACTCCCTCTTCATCTTTATGTAAAATTCCTACCTCTTGATTTTCCAACTTTGTGGCAATTCTGGCTCCAAATCAGAAAGGACAGCTGGTTTATTTGTGTTTAAATAATAATTCCAGTATGAGGGCAGACTGTTGTAAATCTATACAGAGGTGAAACAATGAAAAAGGCACCTCCAGACTGTAACCGGTTTGCCATTAGATGAGGTGTTGTGGACCCTGAGTCTGACCGTCCTTGCTAATGAGGAGAAGAGATGGCCTTTCGAGTCAGATGGAACGGGGAGGGGGGCAGGAATTGGGGACTTGGAACAGGTACTCTGCCAGGGTTCACTTTGTCTCTGTCCTACCTGTCATCCCCAGAGGCCCTTGGGACAGTGGGTTGACAGAGTATGGAGGTGGAAGCAAACCCATTTTCTTTTCTCTTCCCACCTCATCCCGCTTTCCATTTTCTTGTTAAATACCATGAAATTCCTGGTCTACTTCATGGTATTTCCATGTGTTGAAAACACCTTCCCTGGAAATTTGGATACCAAAATGTCCACTAGAATTTCTTCCACTTTAGAAACAAGAAATTTAATCTTCTCTTTTTTAGAGACACATGAACAGCTAAAGTGATAAAAGTGTCAGGATGTTGGAATAGTAGAGTAACAGGAGAAGATTCAAGTTATGACTCTTGGGCTCAACTTTGACCTTGATGAAGTTGATTAGGTTTTAGGAGGAGAGTGGTATATTTGCATCATCTGTCCCTGTATGGGGGTACCACACCTCTCTGGTGTGGTACCAAAATTCAGTCATTAACCACTGTATGTGCCATTAACACTTGACATCCCAGACCTAGCAAGGGGAAGATACCTGTCCAAAGGCACCCAGCTGGATCAAGACCTTCAGTAGTCCTGAGTGCTGAAAAGATTTTAGTACCTCTTCATATGTGATTCCAAGTGAAAGCAATACTAACCCTTTAAACAAAAATGTTTTTGTTTTGTTTTGTTTTTGAGACAGAGTCTCCTTCTGTTGCCCAGGCTGGAGTGCAGTGGCATGATTTTGTTCAAGTGATTCTCCTGCCGCAGCCTCCCGAGTAGCTGGGACTACAGGTGCATGCCACCACACCTGGTTAATTTTTTGTATTTTTAGTAGAGACGGGGTTTCACCATGTTAGCCAAGATGGTCTCGATCTTTGACCTCGTGATCCACCTGCCTCGGCCTCCCAAAGTGTTGGGATTACAGGCGTGAGCCAGCGCTCCTGGCCAAAAATGTTACTCTTTTTAAATGACTCAAAGCTCACATGTATATTGAAATTAAAATAGCTTCTTACTAGATTCTTTCTGCTTTCCTCTGTCTTTTGTAACCCTGCTGTTGGTGGCCTAATCATGTATTTAATCTGCTGATTTGGGAATGTGGTACCACCTGGATCACACAGCAGGTCAGTGACAGGAGGCTCCCACCTAGAAGCCACGCCTTCTGACAACCAGGCTAGTGCTCTGCCCTCTGCAGTGGTGCTAAATTCAAAGTCAGTTGTTCTTTGAGAGTCACCGTCTTGGCATTTCCTCTAAATGGAACTTGTCCAGGATGAGAAATGACTCCTGCCACCTTTAGTAACTGAGGGCACCCTGTGGTTCTGTAGTTGGGAGTGGTGAGCTGGAGCAGGAGAGGAGAAAGGAAGATCAAACTTGTGTCATATAGAGAATAGGTATGAGGTAACAGGCTCCCTTGTTAAAGCAAAACATAGTCTCTGGAAAAAGGATCTTCAGGTGGGAAGGGGTGGCTTGCCAGTGACCCTGACACCGTCGAAATCCCTCCTGATCCCTCTGCCATCTTTATACCTGTTCTTCTCCCTTGTAGCTTTCAATCCAATTGTGGACACCACTCCCCACACACCTGCATCCTGATTATTTTCTGTTATTTTAGTAGAGGCTAGTTGGCATTTAAGAAGGAACTTTTTGTTAAAAACCAATGGGAACAAGAAAGTAAAATTATTACCAAAAATGCATTTCACATACGCATTTACAAGGTATGGATTTCTTATCTTTCAGTGCTCAAGTAGCTTAACAGGCTTCTGGCTTTGCTACTCTATACTCTTTCTGAAGGTCTCAAATGATCTTTTCCTTAGATCATTATTTTCTAGCCTCGAAGAGTAAGCACAACTGCATCTGGGCCCTGTCTGACCTTTGTGCTTGGTGCTAAAGATGAAGAGGTAAATAAGACCCAATGTCTCCCTTCTGCAGCTCCCAAGCTGCAGAGGTGGGTGCCATCTCATTCCCCACCACATCAGCATGTGGTGCCTGGGGTATCAAGTCTTATTTAGGTGGAGGAGAGTGATAACCAGAACGAGGAAGATTCTTCCATCAGTCTGATGTGGGGTCCATAGAATCCCCTATGGTAAAAACAAAAATAAAAACCTAACAATCTGTCATTCTGCCAGTGTTACTGTGAGTTTAGCAATGCTTTTAAATGAATTTGCCATTTTAAACATTATAATATTATCTTTATGCATATGAAGAGCAGTGCTTATTCAGTCCATAGACAATGTTTGGTGGATCTGCCAGCTTGCAGACTTCTTGTGATAGCTCTATGGCCCTCTAGGGTCTTCAACTCTCAAGTTGGGAATCGCTGGCCTTCCTGGTTCACGCTATCAGCTCTTCCCTGCTCTGTGGAATTTCATTATTTCACCCAAATAAGCCCTCATTGAAGTTTTCAAGTTACAGTGCACAGGATGGCAATATCTTAACGGTCAAGACTACTTTAATAATGTCACAAACAGGACGTATTTTGAATAAGTGTACAAGTAGGTTTCAGTAAAGTGCTTTGTATGAGGTCATGCACAAGACCACTAGGTATCAGTCAGTTAACTTGGGAGGTTTGAGCAATTAGGCAGCCCCTCCCTCCCTCCCTCCCTCCCTCTCTCCTTCCCTCCTTCCTTCCTTCCTTCCTTCCTTCCCTCCCTCCCTCCCTTCCTCTTTTCTTCCTTCCCTTCCTCCCTCCCTCACTCTCAAAAATGTAAGCTCCTCAATAAGATATAAACTCCTTGAGGGTAGGAGTCTTTATCTGTTTTTACAGTTGTGTCTCCAGCTCCTAAAACAATGCTTGGCACCTAATAGGCACCTAAGAAATAGCTGTTAAATTGAATACCTTCTTTCTTTTTTTCTTTCTTTCTTTCTAGCCATTGCACACTTATTGAGTACCTGACTCTGGTCCTGGCCCTGTCCTAGTTTCTGGGGATACAGAGTAGAACTAGGATGCAGGCCCACAGTCCAGTGGGGGAGAGCAGTGAGCCATAGTGCTGTGGAGACAAAGTCTAGGCTACCTGGGCAAGGCAGAGGAGGCGCACCTGACTCAGGACAGAGGATGGGCAAGCTTCCAGGAAGATGTGATGTCTGAGTTCTAAAGGATGATCTGGAGCTGGCCGTTGAAGATTGAAGAAGGTGGGGGAGGGAATTCCTGGCTCAGGAAAGCCTGTGCAAAGCCCCGGATATGTGAGAGAGCTGGTGTGGGGGGAGGAATTCACTGCCAGTGATTCAGGAGGAGAAGGAGCAAGGCACCTCCTGACTCAGAATGAGCCTCCAGAGTGGAGGTGGGGTGGGGAGTTCCTCACATCCTGTTTGTTCCTGAGGGAGTTGGATATGAGGGTCTTGAGAAGGTTAAAATGCATGGTTCAAATGAAGTTGTAATATTAACTGTGGACTTCTTGATCTACATTCAAGTTTTCATTATTCTTGGGCAGATGAGACCCAGGCAACCTCAGCCCCTTCATGCTTTGCAGGGCCAGGTCCCGGGCCCCTCTAAAAAGGCCAGGCAGAGCAGGAGGGGGCTCCAAGCCACAGTGAGAAAGAGAGAGAGAGCAAGAGTCTACCTGCCTGTGTATCCTTGGCTATGTGTATTCAGTTGCACTCCAAAGGTAAATGTATTATTTATGCCCCTGCTTTTCTGTGAGGGGGGACATTTGAGGCTCAACGGTATCTTTTATTGTTATTTTTCTTTCTGAATAGCATAGATTCTTCAGAATGATCTGTAATTCATCAAGGGGAAAATCAGAAAAAAAATTTTTTTTGAAGGTGGACTCAAAAGAAGAGATGAGTTGTTAAACTGTATCTATCAGCTGTTTTTATTTTGACTTTGGAATCATTTCCTTCTGAGAACAGTGTAATTAGCTGCCTGACAATGTATAGCCTGATCCCCGGTAACTGAAAAATACCAAACTCAAATTATTTCCCCAGACTAGGAGGCCCAGAGGTGATTGAGGTCTCCTTACATTAACATCCTTGGTCTTCGGGGGCTGAGGGGGAGGGCAGTTCTCTGCCCTTGCGGGAGGTGGTGTCTCCGAGTTGTCAGTAAGACAGGCCTTATTGTTGTCATACACTGAGTGTCTCCTTTGACTCAGTAATTCCACTTCCAGGATTTTATGCTAAAGAAATAATCAGATATTGTGGGGAGAAAAATGTGAGGGAATCCCCGCTGCATTTTTTGGTTATTTGTATTAACCACAAAAAGGAAAATAACTTACACGTTCAATAATAGGGGAGTGGTTAAAGACAGGTCTATATGATAGACTAGTATACAGCCATGAAAAGCTATGCTCTAAATGAATTATAAGACTACTAGAAATGCACAAAATAATGCCAAGTAAAAACTAAATATAAAATTTACTATGTACAATATTGTCTAAAATAGAGCACACACACAGACACAGACACATAAGAAGAAACTGGAGGAGCCTATGCCAAAATGTTGACAATGATTATCTCAGGGTGATGGGATTGTGGGGATGAAGTGGTATTATTTTCCTTCTACCATTCTGTATTTGTCAAAATTTCCCAAATCAACATGTATTACTTTTAGTAAATAGAAAAAACAGTGGATGACATGTTAAGGAAAAGGATCTTGAGATTTGGAATCGACAGCTTCCAGGTAAAGTCTCACTTGCCCAGCACTTACTAGCTGATGCTAGTGTCTCTGAGCCACAGTTCCTCATCTGTAAAATGGGGCTAAACACTACTCAGTTCACAGGATTGTTATGAGGATCCAACATAATGAATGTATTAATAAAATGCCTGGTGCCTATGCTGCAACCATGCACGCGATCACTAAATAGTAAGAAGGAAAATTCCACGAAGCCTTTGAAATCCCTGGATGGGGGTACTGTCAAGATGAAGTTATAAAAAGAATGTTTCCTAGACAGCTCCGAATTGTAGCCATGCTTCCCTTTTCCAGAATATGTAGAGAATGTGTGCCCACGGAGGAGCCCGCATCTAGCTTTTGAGGCTGTCAGCTCATCTCTTCCAACCCAAGGATTTTCCTTTCCTCTGACTCCTCCCCTTCATTCTCCCCCACTGACATCTGTTCACTGCCTCACCAACCAAGGGTGAAAACATTCTTCGGAACCGAAGCTGAGGCACCACCGAGAGTCATGGCAGCTATGAGATGTTTATTGCCACAGAGAATATGTGATGCTGGCTGACCACAGAACCTGCCAGGCTGGGATGCCAAGGAAGGGCTTTAATGAAGCAGCAGAGGATGGATGCAAGCCGCACAGCCAGGCAGCGTCCCCTGCCTTTGGGCGGAGCTCTTGTCCAAGTGTCTCCCTGGCTCTCTGTTTTCTGCCCTTGGGATGCCTGCATGGCTCCAGGTTGGGCTCACCAGTTTTACAGAACCAGCCTGGTTTATGGGTGAAGAAGCACCTTCTCACAGAACTTATGGGGCCTAGGGTGTTTCAGTAAAGTACTGGGCAGTTTGCCTGAGGGCCCAGCATGCCTAACTCTCACCAGTGTGGATATGAAGCAAGGAAATCCTGAGCTCACAACCAGGCAGCCTCAACGACATAGGCACATTTCAGCAGTGTCTACAAGATGCCCTGGCCACTAGGCAATCGAGCCATCTCCCTGGGTAGAATCCTTCACACTGCTTGTCTGATTGCATTTTTCATTTTTTAATTACAACCATAGACTCGTGTATACTCTGGCTGCCAATCCAAAACACCTAGAGAGTTTTTTAAATTGCTAAATTCTTAATAATTATACAAAATTATTATGTAGACTAATAAGATATTATTTGACCAAGGTATAGCGATGCTTAAAACAAAGTCGTCTGTAATCAGTACAACATGTTGGTAAAATTTACCCTAAATGTTAAAAACAAACTCCTATTGCCGTGGCTCCACCCTATACCAATAAAGCCAGAATTTCTGGGGGATGAGGCCCAGGAAACAGTACTATTTAAAAGTTCCCATGTGATTCTACCATGCAGCTTAGGCAAAGAACTCCTGTTATAGATGGTTAAAGCTGAGAGAGACCACTCCAAAGTTTCCTGACTTATTTGAACATGCAATCCTTTACAAATTATATTTGTGGATAATGAGCATGAACTATGATGCAGGCTTACATTAAAGTAAGTGACAAAAAAATGGTCTTATAGTTGAATTAATTGTAAGCAATAATATGAGGTTAAGAAATATATTTTTTAACATAAGAGAACATAGGAAATTATTAATAAAAAGGATAAATATATGGTAAGGTAGAGTAAAACATCTTTTTATTTTACACATTTTGATTATGACATGTCATCAAAAACCACTAACATTTTAAACAAGAACAGCATTTGTGTTTTCTTACGTCATGGCCACTTAATATCACCCATGATGTTACTGGGTTGGATCCCTACACCAGCTCAATCTCAACTTACTTTTCTTTGCAACGGAATATAAAGACTTCACTATGCACAGGTTCGTCAGAGTATAGGCAAGAGGAAAGAAACTTCCAGTTTGTAATATTTAGTGTTCTGAAATAGGCTGTGCCAGAAATTAGAAACAGAAGTTGGAATGGTTGCCTCCAACTGAACATCTAGATCAGACTCCGTGCTTTCCCATGTTCTCTGATGTGGCACACTCTTTCATGCAGGTAGGTTATTGTGTTAATACGGCATAAGAGTGAAACGTATTATCCACATTTGTATTTTGTATTTGTATCCACAAATGTAATTAGTAAAGGATGTGTGTTCAGATAAGTCGGGAAACTTTTGGAGTGGTGTGTCCCAGCTTTAGCCAACAATAACAGGGGTTCTTCACCCCGGTTGCACAGTAGAATGTATAAATGTATTGAGTATGTTTAATCCCATTTATACTTCAACAAATGCAATGCAGAAGAAAGAGTTCTTCATTCTTTTTCCCTTCATGATCCCAACAGAAATAGTTTTAGAATGTAGATCTAGGCCAACACCCACCCAAAGAAAAAGGAGAGGACTGGGGCAAAGGGATCTCCGGGTAGGTGGCTGTGTGTTTGGATTTCCAGTGCAGAACCTCTCTTATGGCTATTTTGAGGTTCTGAGATGTCCACTTATGTGACCCTGTCAGCAGCCACCCTGGGAAATGCTAGGGCAGGGGGACAAAGGGAAAGGGAGAACTATGGGAGGCACTTCTGGCATCCCTCTTCATAGTGTGATCAGAGAGGGCAGATGCTAAAGCTAACCCCTATAGTTTGCCTCCCCAATCAATACTGGGTTCACCGAGGATGATAAATAAGGCATGAAGAATGGCTGTAGCTGGGAGCGGTGGCAGGGTCCTGTAGTCCCGGCTACTTGGGAGCCTGAGGTGGGAGGATCCCTTAAGCCCAGGAGTTCAAGGCCAGCCTGGGCAACATAGTGAGAACTTTTACTCTATTTTTAAAAAGAAAAAGAGTCTTCAACATCTTCAGAGGAGTATGTTTAAGAAGGCTGAGAAGGGTGTGTTCAGAAAGAGTTCCACTCAAAATGCTGAAAATTGAAGAAAAGATTCAATACTGAAAAGTGGGGAACATCCCAGCTCCCAGGAAACTTACCCATGAAGACAACTCATTTCTTGAGGATTTTGGATAGCAAAGTCTCCCTGCATTCCAATTTCCAGCCTGTATTACCTCTTGGAATAAAGAGTTACATAAGTTTACTCCCTGTTGTGAAATAGCCCAATGAAATCTTTTTTCCCATAATTCTGAGTTAATGAAAATGGTAGATTTAGGAAACAAATGTTATTGACTTGCACAGAGGTTTTATATTTTGTGCCTGTAGCTTCCAACCACCTAATGCACATGGGGAGTGGGGTCATGAGGGAAGAGGAACAGCTAGTGAAGGAGAAGGAGCTCTCTGTCCTATTAAACATTTATTTAACTCTCGTAAGATGCCAGAGGGAGCTGGCAGAAATTTGGCAAGCAGGTGTCCCCTCCAAATAGAGGGATAGCAAAGCTTACTTTCCCTGGGTAGATTAGTTAGAAGAAGCCACTCTTTGTGGTGGAATCTTTAGACAAAGGCACATCCTCTGGGAACAGCAATTACAAAAAGTCCCCTCTTCTGATCATAACTATTAAAATATGGAGTATCCTCTGGGTGGACCAATTTTTAAAAGTCACCCTCTTTGGGCATAGTAATTAAATAAAGGTACTTCTTCCTCCATGTGCAGTCAGACAAGGCATTGGGCTTGGCTAGAATTGTATCCCCAACTTGAGACCCCTTTGCAGGGTACCCTTGTAGGAATACAACTTGCACAACAGTATAAGCGGTTCTATAGAGCCAGGTGCCACCAGGCACCAGATATACAGAAATATGTCAGCGATATACCCTGTTCTTGGTGAATTTATAGGACAGCCCCTCTAAACCCCCACCCGCTTTAACTCGCCTCATCTGCTGCCAGCTCCACCCCTCCTGCGTCCCTGCTGGCAGAGCTACTCTCTATGGTGATGAAACATCCACCCTCCAGATGCCCGGGCTGCAGGCTGCTGTTTGACATGGTTGTGCTGCTCCTGTCTGGAGCTCCAGGCGAAATGTCTGCTTTCCACAATGAACAGCCAGAGCTGCTGGTTAATTGTGGTGGCTTATTGCTTCTGGGTTCTAGATGGGAAAACATGGAAATCATTTCACACTTCACTATGGCTTTAAAACTTTTCTGTGTTCTGTTAAAATGTGCTTTGAAATGGCGAGTTTTGGCATAGCTGAGATATTTTCTACCCTGTAATTTTCCTGTTCTTTAATAAAGGAAAGCAGTTTATCTTTAATCTGGTGATTTAGAGCTCACTCTGAGGGGGTAATTCTACCCCGACTCATTGTACTATGACTTTGCCAGGCTTTTTGCCAGGTATTGGTGATACTAAAGTGATAAGACTTACTTTTGCTCTTCAGTCTTAGCGGTATGAGAAGAAGACAACTTCACTGCAGGCTTTGCTGCAGACCTCGCTACAGATACCTTTCACATAAGGTCCAATGTGAAAAGCACAGAGTACCGAGGCAGGGAAGGTTTTCATAGCCTTTTCCTCTTTTGTCTTCCTGAAAATTCTTATTCATCTCCTCCAGGTTTCCATATCAGGCATTCCTTCCTCTTTAGGGCCTTCTCTGACTCCCTTCACAATGTCTCCTGCTGTGCTTTGTTCACTGTGTTCCTCCAGGTAGCCTACCCTGCAGATAGGAGGCAGAGACTCCCAGTGTGTATTGACCAGTTTTGAATTCATGTTTATTTCCTTTCGTTTACCACCTCTTGAAAGTAATATGACCCTCTTCTTTAGAACTGGAAAGAACACCCTGACCATCCCTTGGCATAAGACAAACTGGAAGCCTAGAAGTTAGTGGTCTCTTCCTAGGAGAATTAAAGCCCATCTTAAAGGTTGTAAGGATTTGCAAATGGTAGAACTGTTGAGCCCTTTGGATCCCAATACATTTAGATGAGTATAAAGAGTTCCTTCTAGCTCAAGGGAAATCAAAGTTACATTAGGTGGTTGTAGGCTACTGATGGACCTTTGAGAGTAAGAAAGAGCTCTGATTATGAACTTGGCTTACTTGGCTAATTTTGCCCATTGTAAGCCCAATTCCAGTATTTGCTAATAGGGTGATTTTTGGTGCTGAGCCTGGTTTTTGTTTGTCAGGAGGATCAAATGAAATCCTATATGGGAAAAGGCTTTGTAAACAAAAAGTCACCCCCCAAATGTTGTGTATTGTCATCTTTGAGGGCAAGGATAGTGGCTGACTCATTCCTTCTTCTTCAACATCTACTTTGGAAGTAGGCACACTGTGCATGTTGGTTGAATGACTGACTGGCCTAGTAAGAGATGGGTTTTTAAATTTCTTTAAACCTCTGCATATTATCTAATAAATCTGATATATTAATTAATGCCTACCGTTAGCTTTTTGGGTAATTTTTGCCATTACCAACACTGTGAACCTCATAACACCCAAGAAATGGTTTATTGACTCCTAGATATTTTGCCTGCACTAGGATATACCACTGCCAAATTGACAGTGGTGTCTGGGCTGAGGCCTTTTGTCTTAAGAGCTTAGGTCTCCCCCACCAGACTTCTCAAGGGCTGTGTTTTATTCATGTCTGTGTTCCCCCACTGCCCTGGTATCCAGTAAATGCTCAATACATATTTTCTGATTAACTAACAGAGAGAGAGGGAGTGGCATGTTTTTGGACTTCTATTTGGCCCAGCCAAATAAACTCCAGATAGCAGAAAGTGACAGATGCCACAGCTAGATCACCCTCATCTTACTTTTATACTTGAGATGATCCTCCTTTTCTAATTTAAAAGTCCTTTGGACAAGACCCATGTTTTTATTATTACCTTTAAGAGCTTTCTATGTGCCTGGCAATATATACATTAGTAACTCATTTTATCCTCACAACAATTGCATGAAATAATTACCATTATTATCTCAATTTTATTGATAAGGAAACAGTCTCAGAGAAGAGTAAACAATTTAGAGTTATGGAGTAAGTTAAGGATCCAGAATTTGAATGCCCGTCCATGTTCTCCATCACAATCAATGCGAAATAGATTTTACTGAAAGCAAGGAGCGGAAAAGAAATGTGTTTTTACTACCATCAGGGAGGATATTTTGTTCAACATACTGAGTTGGGATAAGATCAGATGGAGGGCTTTCTAGTGGATTGCAGGAGATTCATCAGGAACATATCTGGTGGGACTAAAAAGAGAATTAATATTTCTTGTGAGGGCAAAGGGAGAACATACAGGAAATTGAATTTTTCTCTGTGAAATTAACTAGTATTTTTGCCTTTCTTTTTAATTTATGAAGCTCTTTTACATTTGTTATCTCATGTGATTCCCATAACAGCCCTGTGAGTTATTACTTCTATTTGAGAAACAAACAAAAAAATAGACTCAGAGATATTAAAACTGACTTGCACACAGTGGCAAGTGGGAAGTGAAGACCAAGAAATCATTTGCACTGTTTTAGGTGGTGGAAATACAGGAGTGAACAAGACAGACCAAAATATTTGTCCTCATGGAACTTACTAGGTACATAAACTATGATTTATTTCTTTTCAATTACCCTCTGTCAAGTAATAGGTATTGGTTTTGGTTTTAAACCTTAACTGTATTTTAAAATCCACTGGACACACTCTGAACAAAACATTGATGTGTGTGTGTTCACACAAAGTCAAATTTTAAACCTGCTTAGGGGGTTTTAGTGTGCAATCAAGCTCAAGAACCAATGGTTTAGAGCAGTGGTTCTCAATCTTGAATGTTCATTAGAATCACCTTGGAAATATATGTATACACTATATACACATACACCAATGTCTGGGCTTTACCTCTGAGGCTAATTAAATTGGAATCTCTGTGGTTATGGCCAGACATGTGCTAACTACTTAAAGTACAATTTTAAAAAAAGTGCCTCCTCAAATGATGCTACTGAGTTCAGGGTGTGGAGTTTACATGAAGCACTTGAGATAAAGAACAGCTTGTGTCCTTAGGAAGTTAGGGAGGAATAACATGGGGAGAAATGCCAGATATAGGTGATGGGGAGGAAGGCAGCAAACCACATTGCCATGTATGTACCTATGCAACAATCCTGCATGTTCTTCACATGTACCCCAAAACCTAAAACGCAATAAAATATATATTAAAAAAAAAGAACAGCTTAGTCACATTTCACAGACTGTGCCCTCACCTCTTGAGCATATAAATCATTGGTCTTTCATTCTCTGCAACAAAATGTTTATTGAATACCTACTGTATCTCGGGTAAGCTCCTCTCTTTCCTGGGTCCTGATTCCTCCTTCTGTGAAATGAGAGACTGGGACGTTTCTGGGACTTATTGCAGCTCAAGTCTATAATTCTACAAAGGAGAGTGAGCTGGGAATGTTAATGGCTCAAGGACCCCCACTCTTGCAGACCCAGGTTAAATTATTTGTTCTCTTGACAATACTGTATGCTTCATTTGAGAGCCAGAAATTCATGAAATTCCAAAAATGTGTCAGCAAGTCTTCTGACACTAAGTAGTCTGTCCACAAGGAGCAGATGGACTCTTCTTCTTCGTCTCATTCACCGTCTTGCTGACCATCGGGTTGGCAACACAGATGGGCAAACAAGGGTAGGATCAGAGGGAAGGACTCGATGGGGTTAGGCTGTGAAAGTCAGCCAGATGGAAGAAGAACCAAAACTGTGCACTGAAGATTAAAAGCACCTGGAAGCAGCAGAAAGCGAGCTAGAGGAAAGCAGCCTACCACTTGGCCTAATTTTCTTTGCACCTAGAGTTGATCTAACACTGGCAGAAGACAGATAATGAGGATTGCTGTTGAGAGGTAGCAGTTAGCATAGCAGTGAAGTGCTTGGGCCTTGGGGCCACCCTCCCTGGGTTTAAACCTCACTCTACTTTTTCTTTCTTTCTTTCTTTCTTCTTTCTTTCTCTCTCTTTCTTTCTTTCTTCTTTTCTTCCTTTTTCTTCCTTCCTTTCTTTCTTCCTTTCTCCTTTCCTTCCTTTCTCTTCTTTCTCTCCCTTTCTTTCTTTTTTCTTTCTTTTTTTCTTTTTCTCTTTCTCTCTCTTCCTTTCTTCCTTTCCTTCCTTCTTTCCTTCTTTCTTTCTTTCTTCCTGACAGAGTCTTGCTCTGTGACCCAGGAGAGGAGTGCAGCAGCGCAATCTTGACTCACTGCAACCTCTGCCTGCTGGGTCCAAGCGATTCTCCTGGCTCAGCCTCCTGAGTAGCTGGGATTACAGGCACGCCACCACACCTGGCTAATTTTTGTATTTCTTCAGTAGAGATGGGGTTTCACCATGTTGGCCAGGCTAGTTTCGAACTCCTGACCTCAGGTGATCCGCCCACCTCAGCCTCCCAAAGTGCTGGGATTACAGGCCTGAGCCACTGCACCTGGCCCTCCTGCTTGCTTTCTTTATGACCCTGGACAAGTAGCCTGACATCTCTGCATTAGTTTCTCTATCTGTAAATTAGAGATTTTTCTAATAATAGTACCTACTTCACAGGCATGTTATGAAGATTATAAGCCTGGCAGGCATTAAATATTTGTCACACAAAATTTATAAGTAATACTTCTAAGTGTTCAGCACTTTACTTGTATTTGCTCCTCATTCTTTGTTTTATTGAAACAGGTACTATTTTTCCAATTTTACAGATGACAAAATCCAGGCATGGAGATGTTGTCATTGTATCATTAACTAAGTTTGTAGTTACTGCAAACAATGAGCTAACTAGTAAGCCAGTATTTGACCCTGGGGGAGTGATTTTTAGTGCCCACTCAACCGCAGGATTGTATAGGACAGCCATTATCTTAGTCTTGATACCTGAAGATAAAGGAACTGAGTTGGGCCCTGGAAATGCTAAAAAGGAGGAAATATGGGTCTCACCCAGAGGAGTTTACACTGTGGGTAGGGACAGCAGACATATGTATAAGAAGATTGCAATAAAAGATGCTTTGTGCCTAATGCCACGGGAATTCAAAGTGGCCAGTAACAGCCTTGTTGTGATGCTTGGCTTTGGTCTGGATCCTTGGTGGACATAGGGAGTGTGCCCTGGGCAAGGGCAGCTGCATGAGAAAAGGTAAGGAGGTAAGGCTGTGGATGGCATTTTTGGAGCTGGGAAAAGCACTTTTTCCCCTCCACCATATGGTATAGAAGACTTGGGTGGCCCTCAAACTTGGTGCCAAGGTCAAGGGGTACCTGGTACTACTGGGCCTCTTTTTGGGACCCCATGGAAGCAGATGGTGCAGAAGCATAAACTTGGGTTGTCGTAGGTGGTTTGGACATCCAGTCTGAACCCTTCATAGCATAGATGGTGAAACTAAGACTCAGAGAAATGAAAGACTCAGCCCCAGCAAGTCAGCAGCAAACTATGGTAGGCTTTGTCAGGCCAATGTTTCTGCCATGTAGTGTTGCATAAGAAAGCCTGGGCCATTTTCCGGAGATATAATTGAGTAGCACACAAATCTACTTTGGTACTCAGAAGTCTTCTTCGGAACTTGATTCCAAGTTTTCTCCTGCTTCATTTAACTCCCCATACTCTCATAGATGAAGTCTCGAACATGAGGCTTGGCAGACCTACCATGGAGGCAACACAGAGCAAGCTGAGAGGAAGACAGGGCAGGGGCCTAACATGATGTGAATGATCCCCTAAGACTTTGAAGTTCTCAGCTGTTTTCAGAATTGTTTTCTAAGCATGAGATAAAATACCTAGGCTTACAAAGGAAAACAGTGGTACTGAAAGACAGCTATCAAAACACTTTTTTAATTGTGATATATAGTAATATGTGTGCTTCTTAGCATATTTCAGATTACAAGATCTAGCAGTGGGTCTTATAATTACCGAAATATGGAATGAGTGAAATTTCAAGATACCTTCAACAACTGTCATATGACAAGCGAATATCTGTGATTTCTGTTACTGCAAAGGTACAGGTACTGCTAACACTTCTGTGGTTTGTTGCCTACATTCATCATTTCAATTAGAGGTTAGTGAAAATAAAAGTTAATTCTTTTCACCTACAAGTTCATGGGCCTTCCGAACTCTCTTCCTGTAACACTTGGTTAAGAACTTAATGTAACTCAAGTTAAGAATCCCTGTCCTAAGGCAAAGCCGAAGCTGGAGAACTGACCCAGCATGGGATCTTAATCCTGCTCTAAGGAATTGACTTGAAGGAGGAGCTTAAGTGCCCTAAACTCTGTTCAAGATTGTAGTGTGCATGGATGGTTCTCATTAGTGCAACTCACTGAGTAGAGCTTTTTTTTTTTTTTTGAGACAGGATCTCACTCTGTTGCCCAGGCTGGAGTGCAGTGGCATGATTATGACTCGCTGCAGCCTCAGCCTCCCAGGCTCAAGTGTTCCTCCTACCTCAGCCTCCCGAGTAGCTGGGACTACAGGTGTATGCCACCACGCCCAACTGATTTTTGTATTTTTATTGTAGAGACGGGGTTTTGTCATGTTGCCCAGACTGGTCTCTAACTCCTGGGCTCAAGCAATCTGCTTGCCTCAGCCTCCCAAAGTGCTGGGATTATAGGCGTGAGCCACCACACCTGGACTCTGGCTTTACTTCTTCCAGGCACATGGCAGGACTGCACTTCTTCACCCCCTTGCAATTAGGGGAGGCCATGTGGCTTGAACCTCATCATATTCAGTATTGATTCCTCCTTCTATCTGCTCTGCCAGCTTCTCTTACCTCACCTCCCACCACTTTCACCTGGTCCACTTCAGCTGTGCTGGCCTCATTTCTGTTCCTCACCAAGCTCATTCCTGCCTCAAGATCCTTGCACTAGCTGTTCTTTTTGGCTGGAACACTCATCCCCCAAATCTTAGTATGACTGGCTCATTCTTAGCCTTTAGAATTCACTGTCCATGTTAACACCTTATTTGTTTAACAGCTTTATTGAGATATAATTCACATACCATATAATTCCCCCATTAAAAGTATATAATTCAGTGGCTTTCAGCATATTGGTGGAGTCGTGTAATCATCACCACAGTCAATTTTGGAACATTTTCATTACCCTAAAAGGAAATTCCATTCCCCTTACTGGTCCAATTCCCCATCTTCCCACCAGTCCCTAGTAACCATTAATTTACTTTCTGTCTCTACAGATTTGCCCATTTTGGCAATTTCATATTAATGGAATCATATAATATGTGGTATTTTGTGTCTGGCTTCTTTCACTTAGCATGTTGTTTTCAAGGGTCATCCGTGCTGTAGCATGATTCAATACTTCATTATTTTTTATGGCTGAGTAATATTCCATGGTATAGATAGACCACGGTTTGTTTATCCACTCACACATTGAAGAGCATGTTTCTATGGCTTGTTTCTATCCTTTGGCTATTATGAATAATGTTCCTATGAACATGTGTGTTCAAGTTTTTGTGTACACATATGCTTTCTTTTCTCTTGGGTTTGTACCTAAGAAATGGAATTGCTGGGTCATATAATAACTCTAAATTTACTTTTGGGAACTGCCAGACTGTTTTCTACAGAGGCTGCACCACTGGATATTCCCATCAGCAATGTACAAGGGTTCCAATTTCTCTACATCCTCAACAATACTTGTTATTATCTCAATTTTTTATTCTAGCCATCCTACGGAGTGTGGAGTGGTATCTCATTGTGGTTTTGATTCACATTTCTCTAATGACTAATGATGTTGACTAAACATCTTTTCATGTGCTTAGTGGCCGTTTGTATGTCTTTTTACATAAATGTCTATTCAAGTCTTCTGCCCGTTTTTGAATTGGGTTGTTTATTATTTTGTTGTGGAATTATAGAATTTCTTTATGTATTCTGTGTATTAATCCCTGGTCGGGTATATGACTTGCAAAGATTTCTCTCATTCTGTGAGTTGCCTTTTCACTTTCTTAACAGTGTCCTTTGATGCACAGAAATTTTTAAATTTGATGATGTCCAACTAACTATTTTTTATTTGGTTACATGTCCTTTTGCCATCACATGTAAGAGACCATTGTCTAATCTAGGGTCATGCAGATTTGCATGTTTACTTTTAGGAGTTTCACAGTTTTAGCTCTTATATTTTGGTTTCTGATCCATTTTGAGTTAATTTTTTATAAGGTGTGAAGTAATGGTCCAACTTCATTCTTTGCATGTTATTAGATAGCCAGTTGTCTCAGCACCTTTTGTTAAAGAGACTATTCCTTCTTCCATTGAATGGCCTTAGTATCCTTGTGAAAAATCAGTTGACTGTAAGATAAATGGGTTTATTTCTGAACTTCTCAATTCTATTACATTGTTCTATATGTGTGTCCTTATGCCGGTAGCACACAGTTTTGAGAACTTTCGATTGCTTTAACTACTTTTGATTACTTTGTAGTAAGTTTTGAAATTGGGACGTGTTAGTCCTCCAACTTAGTTTTTTATTTTCAAGATTGTTTTGGCTATTCTGGGACCCTTGAATTTCCACGTGATTTGTAGGATCAGTTTCTCCATTTCTGCAGCACTGCCTTATTTTTGCCCAGCTGTTTACTGTTCATCAAGGATATCCACATTCATTTTTTCTTTCAACAAATGTTGATTGAGCACCTGCTATGTGCCAGACACTGTGCCAGGTGCTATGAACAATTAGCTATGGCTCTTGCTTTCAGGGAGCTAAGAACTTAGTGGGAGAGGCAGATATTAGGCACATAATCACCAAAATAAATTTAAAATGAATGCTAGAAATGATTCACTTAGTCTTGGGGGATCAAGGAAATCCTTCCTGGAGAAATCAATAATTAGGAAGGTGCCTGAGTTGGAAGAGTATTCCAGGCAGCAAGAGCACCATTCTCAAAGATGAGAAGGAGGGTGCTTTTAAGGAACTGCAAGGAGACGAATTTGGTGACCCACAAGCACAAGAGAAAGAGCAGCATGAGATGAGGGCGAGCTGCCTGAGGGGGACCAATTCTACAGGGTCTCCTGGGCCACAGAAGCAGAGAAGTAACATGATCTGATTTTGACTTCAAAATGCTCACTCTGGCTGCTATGCTGGGAATGGACTGGAGAGGGGTGTGCAAGATCAGTGTCAGTTAAGAGGATATTACTGTAGTCAGAGAGAGAAATGAGGGAGGGCTAGATGAAGGTGGCGATGGCAAACCTGCAGAGGAGATAGACAGATTCACAGATGCAAGAGAAATGGAGGAGGTTTCAGACTCAGTCCTTGGTTCTTGAGGCCTATGCGAAGGTATTGGCAAGGGTGGTCTTCACCAAAATAAAGAGTACATGAGCATGGGGTGGCTTTGGAGGAAATCGGTGTTATCTGAGTTTGAGATGCTTTCCACGACATCATTAAGTTATTTGATCCTCACGCCAAATCATCCCCATGAGGAAAGTATAGGTCTCTTGTCTTCATTTTGCAGATGAGGAAATTGAGTACCAGAGAGGTTATCATGGTTTGCCCAGTGCTGGGTAGCCAGTAAGTGGCAAGGCCAGACCAGAATCCTGTTATTCTAAGAACAACCCTTGTGCTTTTTCTTTTCCATGACACCAGAGCTGACTCTCTAGAAAGGCCTATCCCAAATAGTTTCCAATAATAAGTGAAGATCAGTACTAGGACTTCTCCCATGGACACCAAGTGGTTCCCAGCCCTCAAAACCTATGCTCCCAGGGAAGCATTGGCCTCCTTTTTACAGAATTCATCTCTACAGCATTGGTACCAAGCCCCTCCAGGAGTGTTTAGGTCTTCCAAGTACCTGATTTGTAAACCTGGATTTGTTGTTTCTGCACAGAGAGCTGCACTGCCAGGTTTTTTTTTTTTTTTCTTTTTTGAGATGGAGTCTCGCTCTGTTGCCCAGGCTGGAGTGCAGTGGCACAATCTGGGCTCACTGCAACCTCCGCCTCCTGAGTTCAAACAATTCTCTGCCTCAGCCTCCTGAGTAGCTGGGATTACAGGCGCCCACCATCACGCCCAGCTATTTTTGGTATTTTTAGTAGAGACGGGGTTTCACCATCTTGGCCAGGCTGGTCTTGAACTCCTGACCTCGTGATGCACCCGTCTCGGCCTCCCAAAGTGCTGGGATTACAGGCGTGAGCCACCGCGCCCGGCCTGTACTGCCTCTTTCCCAGTGAGGGTCGCCATGTCCAAAAGCCTTCCTGTTTCTCTGCTGTTAGAGACAAGGGTCACCTATCGGTGGTCAATGTATGGTAAGCTGAAATGCTGAGACATTGAGCCAGAAGATGGATGACAGAAAAATAATAATAGATGACACATCAAGGTGCACTCAATTTTTTTCATGTCAAGTAGGGGGAGTGTGAGGAGAGGGAATTGAACAGGTGAAAGGAAATAAGGTGGAATGAAAAACTAGGGAGAAAGGAAAACGAATACATTAATTTGAGGAGTAGGGAAAAAGAGAAAAAAATAAAGTGGTTAAAGACATAGGTTGGGGAGGAGATATCCTAGTTTCAAAATCAGGCGCTGACATTTACTAGCTGTATGATCTTAGGCAAGTTGCTCAGTGTCCCTAAGTGGACATAAAATTGCACTAACTTTATGGAGTTTGTGTGAGGATTATAGGGACGGCATGTAATGTCCTTGCCACAGTGCCTGGCACATGATAGGCACTCGATAACTGTCAGCTGTTATTATGACATGCAAGCCCCTCCTCATTTCTACTGCCTCTGCTTCCCCCAGCTATCCCCAGGTGGGTTCATTTTGGACAGATTGGTTCACCATTCCAGCCACTGAGCCAATCCCAGCTGAGGCAGGAAATATTCCATTAGCTTCAGCAGACCCAGGAGCTGGGGAACTTGCAGCTAGTCTCCTGCATTGGTCCCTGGGGCTTCTCTGCTGCCAATTTGATCTGAAATCAGATACCTGCAAGAGCGAACCTTAGAGATCCATGCTGCCTCTACGTCGTTTCCTCTTCTCTTCCTTTCTTTCCCCTTTCCCTACCACCGTCTACCATATTGACTTCTACTAAATTCTGCCCACTCACTCTTCTTTGTATTCCAGTTCTCCTCCAGGACCAAAGTCCTGTCCTCTATCCTGGTTTCAGTACAGATTGCCTGACTGCTGAGCAGCCTACTTGCTTAACTTCTTTCATCAATATGATGCCCCTTCCCGGAGTGTACATAACTACTTTGGTTAATTGCACCCTTTGAACATTGTACCTCACTCAGCCAGCTCCCTTTTCCTTCTAGAACAGTGGTTAAGATAATCCTTTGGGGTGTCACACTTCTCTAGGACTCAGTTGAAGCCATAATGCCTGCTCCCAAATACATGTGAATTCAATGCATCAGTCAGGATAGGCTAAGTTATGCTCCATAACCACCAGGATCCAAATTCTCACTCGTTGGAACTGTCCAATGTGGATTGATGGGAGGGGATGTGTTCTTAGTCACTCAGTGATCCAGGCTGGTGGAGCTTCCGTCTTGAACATGTGCTTCCGTAATTACCATGACAGGAAAAGAGATATAGGATCTGACTTACGTTTTTAAAAGATTCCCCTGACTGCTGTGTGGAGAATGGACTGTGAGGCAGCAAAGGTGGAAGCAGGGAGGCCTGGAAGGAGGCCTGATTCAGAAGACAGCTGATGGTGACTTGAGCCACACAGATGGCAGCGGAGGGGGGAAGAAGTAGATGGATTTAGGATCTGTTTTGGAGTAAAGCAGACGAGATTTTTCTGATGGATTGGAGGTGAGGAGTAAGGAGAACAAAAGAGTTCAGTATGACCTCAGGTTTTCGGCTTGAACATCTGGGGTAGATGGCATCCATTCTTAACTAGGATCAAAACCACAGAATCCTTGACTTTGTTAAGACATACCTGAGTGACTACTGAAAGGAGCCTCAGCTTGGACTTCTTTTAGGGTGCCCTCTAGCTGTTTTGTAACAACATAACTGACAGGACCTTTTTGTTTTTCAGGCGAGCTGTTTGGTAAAGGACACACATGCATACCCGCATGTTCACAACACACCCACACACATACACATGTCACATACTGCTGTGGCAGCCCTTTCTGGACCTCACACAGCAGTATTCCTGGGGAGTCCTTCAGGGTCTCTTACATGTTCCTGTCACTTTTTTTGTTTCTGATAGGAATGAATCTTTTGCTAATGACTCTCAGTTTAAAAACAACCATGGCTGTGCCCTCAAGGAGCCTCCTCCTAGGCAGCAGCCCTCTTTTGTTTTGCTCTTGGGAGGGGGCAGCAGCAATGAGTGACCTAGGTGGTCTGAAGGGCCTTTTATCCTATCAAAGTGGTTTCCAGCCTAGGGAAATATGAAAACCATAGTGGTAGCACACTCATCTAAACCAAATGTGCTGCTGCACCATCCAAAGTGGGCAATCTGTGGCTGTTAAGTGCAATTGCAAACTAAATGCGTAGCCCGTTGCCTAGGCAGCTCATTAGAAGGAGAGGGGGTTGTGGAAAACTGGAAATAAAATGAACCAGTCTTGGCCACTGACCTGGTTGGTTCCAGGCAGAGTGGGTTCTGAGGTACACCCTGTAGCTTTACTGTTTCTAGGGCCTCAGGGCGGGAGTTCGCATTAGTGGTGCAAACAGGTACTAATGGGTTCCATTCAGATGCTGGTTGCCAAACTTTCTCTCCAAAAAGGCCAACTGGGCAGCCCTTCAGGCTGTGTGGTTGAGAGGGGGAAGTGGAACAAAAGGAGGGCCCTGAGGCAGGGAGGGGTGGACCCTTAGTACAGCCAGGACTGAGAAGCTGCCTGTTTGCTAGGAAAAGCCTAGGGGATTTGTGAGAGGCCAGAGGCTTTTCATAAATAGGAATTAGGGTCTGTGGAGGGGAGTGAATCTCACTCCTTCCTGGAAAAACAAAAATGTCTGAGGTGCCTATCTTCCTCTCCCACCACCATTGTCTGTGTACCTCCTGGAAAGTCTGAAGGCCAGGTGCTGCCTGTGAGTGTTCTGCAGAGATAAAGGTACATATAGGTAAAGTTACACAAAGCTTCTATGAGATAGGCATCGTGAGCCTATTTGACAGAGGGAAGATGGAGCTGCAGAGAGAAGGAGTGATTTGCCCGAGGCCGCAGAGCTACCAAGTGGCTGTGTTAGGCTTTCAGTTGGCCTTGTCAAGCTCTTGACACTTGATTAGGGGGAGGCTGCTTCCTGGGCATGGTGAGAGGTAGGCTGTGCTCCTGATGCCTAGAGATGGGAGTAGGAGGCGGGTTTCCCTGTTCTGGGGCCCACCACCTGTCAGTCAGCCTGGGGGCCTACGTGACCTTCAGAGTCCTTTCCAGCCCTGGGAGCCAAAAGCTCTCTAGATCTCTAGGCGTGTTTCCCATCCAGAAATTTAGACAATGAGTCAGTGGTCTAATGTTCTGGAAGGAGCAAAGAGCCCAATAGTTTTTCATGTGTGACCTATTGAGCCCTAGGGAATCCCCACAGAGGTGTTTCAGGGGCTGCCATGAGCAGTTCTGATTTAGTCTTTTATATGTTAGAGATCTCCGAGATGATTTTTGTTTGTAAGAAGGTGACACTTCTAAATACAAACAAACAAAACAGAAACTTTCAAAGCCCCTGAACTAGACAGTGAATGAGAGACACGTTTGAATAAAGGTGTCTACTGTAGTGAAAGTGATGATGGTGGTGTGTGTGTGTGGTCGGGGGAGTTTGAGCTGGAAGGAAAAGAGGAAAATGAAAACAAGAGAAAAGAATGAGGTGGCCGGGCGCCGTGGCTCATGCCTGTAATCCCAGCACTTTGGGAGGCCGAGGCGGGCAGATCACCTGGGGTCGGGAGTTCGAGACCAACCTGACCAACATAGAGAAACCCCTTCTCTGCTAAAAATACAAACTTAGCCAGGTGTGGTGGCACATACCAGTAATCCCAGCTACTCGGGAAGCTGAGGGAGGAGAATCGCTTGAACTCGGGAGGCAGAGGTGGCAGTGAGCTGAGATCGTGCCATTGCACTCCAGCCTGGTCAACAAGAGCGAAACTCCGTCTCCAAAAAAAAAAAAAAAAAAGAATGAGGTTAGAGTTTGAGTCAGCAGTATGTGTCAGTTGCCATTTTGAAAAGAGGAGAAAGTAGAAAAGGAAAAGTGAAGCAACAACTACTGAGTGCCTACTTGTGTGCCAGTTTCTCTGCTTGCAGCCTGACTCATAGGATGCAGACAGCAACCCCTTGAGTTCTAAGTATCATTGTTCCTATTTTAAAGATGAAGACATTGAGGACCAGAGAGTGAAAGAACTTTTATAAGATCACATAGCAAGTAAATTGCGTTGTTGGGATTCAAACTGAGCTCTTTTCGACCTCAAACCCCACACCCTGTCCTGTTAGGAGCTCCCTCCTAGAAGAGAGTTCAGGAGTTACAGGTGGATGGGCATCAAGAACACATAGCACCTTTCTTTAGCAGCAACAGAGGTCTGGGAGCACTTGTGGAGAACAAAAGGTGGAGCTCATGTTCTCAGTAATTTGGGAATTTGAAATAGGGGGCTGTAGCCAGAGTGGAGGGGAGAACCAGGGGACCCTTAGAAAGAGAAATCAGTAGTTCCCCAAGGCTGGAGAGTCAGAGTGGCACCAGGAAGGGCCTGGGCTTGGGCCTGGACCAAAGGACCTAGAACCTCTTAGGACTTGTGTCCTTGAATGGACAGGTTTAGACTCTTGAACTATGCCATGTATTTCAGAAATGCTGTTTTGCATCCTGAGAATGATCACATTTATAGTCAAGTGTTTTTTACCTCATTTGTTAATGTGATAATATTAATATAACAAACATTCATAAACCCACTACCCACATTATGATGTAGAACATTGCTAAAAACTTACCCTTACCAATATGCTTAGTATTTTTTTGTGGTCATTTTAATCAGTTATTGCATTTCTTTTCAGTAGAGCGGTTGTGGTTTCTTTTCTCTAATAATGCCAAACCCCAAAGGAAAGATTACCTTGTGTTATGGGTCAGGATGAACAACTTTGTGCTGTGCTAACAAACATCCCCAGAATCCTAGTGGATCATGACAACAAAGGTTTATTTTTTTGGTCCTTGCTTTATGTCTGTGATGAGTTAGCTGAGGGCTCTGCTCCTTGTCTCCTTAGCTTACAGCTCAGGTGATCAGAGAAGCTACCATTGTGAACATTGCTGGTCATTATGGGAAAGGGGAAGAGAGCCCTGTCGGGCATCATAAGTGCATAGAAATATTCCAGCCTGGAAGTCACATATATTTACTTCTATGCCATTGGCCAGAACTCATCATACGGTCCCACCCATCTGTACCAGGCCAAGAAGTGAAATCTCACCATGTACCTACAAGGCACAGAGTTGGGCATATTTGGGAAACAGTGCTAATGACTATCATATCCCAATTGTCCACTGTGGTACAACATATTAACATGTCCTGCTCCTAGCTGATGAAGTTGTGGAGAAGGAAGGGATTGTAATGAGAAGGGTTGAGGAAGCCCACCTAGTTTTGCCCATCCTTGTGTCTCTTTAGATGATACTGTTAAAGCAGTCTGCCCCATTATGCACCCATTTTCTAGCCAAGTCCCCTTCCCCTTGGAAGCTCACCATTCTACTCTACCTGTCTCTATCTGTCTGTGTTTTGTAGGCTTCAAGCACACAGAGTGTTTGACCATAGAGTCAGACTAGCAACTCACTTGAGGTCTCCTTGGCGTCTTCTTCTCCCATGAATGATTGATCAGATATCCAAGGAGCTGCTGCTACCTCATCCAGAATGGCACTTGACAGTGGTGGGATTGGATTTTGTGCAGAGTGGTGAAGGGAGGAGAGTTGGGCTGAGTGAGTCATCATTGTTATTTCCGTTGCATTCCCATCGATCTCACAAAGCTATTAAAAGAGTCAGTAACTAAGACATAGCTCGACTCTGGTTCTAAAAGTCAAGTGATAACTGAAATTCACAATGCAAGTCCGGTCCAGGAAATGGAATGAAGGGAAGGCACTGGCTCTTGGCCCCACTGCTGGGAAGGAAGGTCTGAGCTGATAGCTCAGGAAACATATCCTTGGCTTGGGAGCACAGGATCTGATTCAGGCAGCTGGCCCCAGGATGATTCCTCTGACCACTGAGTATGGCTTGGAGAAGGAGAGTGAAGAGAGAAGGCTTTGATATGGTTTATACCATAGGGTGCAGAGGTGAGCAAAACAGACAATGTCCCTGGTCTCACAGAACTTGGAGTCTAGTTTGGGGGAAGAAAATGATTAAACAAATAATATAGGGCATGAGTAGTGTTCTGACAAGGCTGAGTATAGGGTAATAAGACAATGGCAGCTAAGCTAGAGTTGGGGAGCCAAGGCCAGCCTCCTAGAGGAATATTCCTTCATCTAAACAGAGGACTGAAAGATAAGTAGATGGTAGCCAGGTGAAGGCAGATGGGAAGGAAGGAAGTTGCAGAAAGCTAGGAGGTAGAGGAGAGTGGGAGAATCTGAGTCTCTAGGCTCAGATTCTCCAGGCAGGGACTAGATCATGAAGAACCATGTAAGACATGTAAAGGGGCTTGAACACTATTCTGAGGGGAGCAGGGGACCATGGACTAATTGGCCATTCAGACCACACTTGCTTTTCAGAAATATCACTGTGGAAGCAGTATAGAAGGTGGGTTAGGAAGTTGTGATATTGGAGGCAGGGAGTGCAGGTGACCTGGTTAAGACAGTTGTGATGGAGATGGGAATAAATGGATGGATCTGGGGCACGTTTAGAAGGAAGAATAGATAGATGTGAACAATGAAGGAAATTCAGCCTTCAGGGATGATACCTCCGTTTCTGGCCTGGACAACTGGGGAGCAGTGATAGGAGAAAAGGTTGATGGTTAAGAGTAGTGGCTCTGAAGCCAGCCTTTCTGGATTTTGAATTCCAGATCTGCCACTGATTGACTGTGTTACCTTGGACAAGTTCCTTAACCTCTCTCTGTCTCAGTTTCCTTACCTAAAAGAGAATATTAACACTACTTTCCTTATAATGATTAGGTGAAATAATATATATAAAATGCTTTGAACTGTATCTGGAGCATAGAAAATGTTCGATAAATGTTAGCTATTGAGGCAAAAAGGAAGAGGAATAGGCTTCATCGGAATGATGATGAGTTCAGTTCTGAGCATGTCAAATTTAGGTTGTCTGTGGGACACTCGAGTGCAAATTGGTTATATGGATTTGAGGCTTAGGAGATATTTGGCTGGAAATATAACTTTGAGGGTTATCGGTTTACAGATGGTAATCAAAACCTTGGGAGACGGTGCAGTGAGAATCTGTAGAGTGGGAAGAAAAGAAGGCCTAGGAACAAGACCCAAGAACCCTCAACATGTATGGTCAGATGTAAAAGAGTCTAATGAGGAGGCTAAGCAGCAATCAGTGAGGCAGGAGAAAAATCAGGAAAGAGCACAGCATCATACTAGCCAAGCTACAAGAATATTTCAAGATGGAGGCAGTGGCCAATGGTGGCAGTGCTTTGGAGATGTCAGTATAAAAGATCTGATAAACAGCAATGGGAGTCAGCTACAAGGAATTGTTGGCGAGACTATTTTCGTGGAGTGGTAGAACTGTATGTTAGACTACATTGGGTTGAAGAGTGGGAGTGAGGAAATGAAGATAGCAAATGTAGGCAGCTCTTTCCAGAAGTTTGTTTGTGAAAAGGAAGGGTGAGCAGATGATTGCAGGTTATGGGGTAGAGAGGGCATGCTTCAGTGCTGATGGGGAGGAGGCTGACAGTAGAGAGGGAGAGATGGAAGACACAGGCGAGGGAGGAGACTGTTGAGGCTTGAGGTCCCTGAGATGGTGGGAGGAGATGGAACTTGCAGAGTGGAGGCCAGGGTGGAGGTGTCAGTCTTGGTTGGGGGTAGTCACAAGAGGGAAGGCAGAAAGTGTGGATGCGGTGAATGAATGTGCAGATTTGGTTATGGGAAGTTACTGACTGATGGCTTTCTCTCTGTGAAATTGACTGAGAGGGATGTGGCAAGGCTGGAGGTTTGTAGATGATAGAAGTGTTCAGAGAGCCACTGGAAAAAAATGGAAGAGAGAGCCTAATGGAGACTGAAAACAAAACGGTTGCCCAGCTGTACCAAAGGCCCAGTATGTTCGTAGTGGTTCCCAGCTGTATGGTTGAAGTATTTTCACCAAGGAGTGCCTAGCAATAATGGAGTAAGAGCAGAAAGGGTAGACATTTGGATTGATTTAAACATTACTTGGGGGATTTGCAAGATGGATGAAGGATGAGCAGTGGGGTAAGAAAGGTGGGGGATGTCGGCAAGGGAGTAGTTAAAATGATTGACTCATAATTCTCCTACTCTCTGATTCCGAAGCTCCTCTTCCTGCTGCTGCTTGTAACTTCTCTCTATTCCCCCACTCCATAGCTTCAGCTTCTGCTCATTCAAGGCTCTTATACTGCCTGCCTCATGGCAGTGTGTGTGTGTGTGTGTGTGTGTGTGTGTGTGTGTGTGTGTGTCTGCTTTTGCCCTCATACTGACTGAAGGTTGTCTCCCTGTCTCACATTCAGAATCCACAGGAAAGACCATCTGAGTGATTCTCTGGGTCATTATATTCATGTTTGACTGACAGCTCAGGTCACCCCTTAGACTGCTGGCCAACCTATGGGTTTTCTGCCCTGAGTCAGGGATCTGTGTCTGGTCCCGTCAGCGTCAACATCTTTCAGAAGGTTTTGTGGGTAAAACGAGCAGAATGGTTAAGGGGCTCTGGAATCAGGTGCCTAGTCTTGAATCCAGGCTGTCTCACTTACTGTGTAACGTAACCTTGGGAGATTTACTTCATCTCTCTGATCCCCCAGTTTCCTCATTTCTAAAGTGGGTTCAATAAGTGTACCTGCCTCATTAAAGTCTTTGTGAAAATGAAATAAGATAGTACAAAAAAAACACTTAGCACAGTTCCTGGCACATATTTATTTCCCTGTAAACATTACTAATTATTACAATTATTACTATTATGATTATTTTACTATGAAGGCAGGCACTGGGGGCCTAATAGAATTTAGAAAAGACATTAGGGGAGACAGGATCTGAACTCCACCGCCACTGAATGAACACAGTCTTCTTTCCTTCACATAAGCTCTTTACCATTTTCTGGTCTTCTGACCTTTCCTCGGGGAATGTTTGTCACCCTGTGGCCCCCAAAGCCTTTGGAGTACTGAGTCTGCCATGAGCTGGGGATCGAGCTGCTGGATCTGCTCATTGTCAGCTTGGGAGGAATCCTGGCAGCCAGGCCTCTCCTGCTCAGTCCTTGGTTTCTATGAGTCATGCTCCTCTTATGCTAAGCCCAGCTCAGATTTGGAAGGGGGCTAGGGGAGTGGGGGGTGGATGAGGGAAGGAAAGGGAAGAGGAAAGGCAGCAATCTAGCCTCTTTCTGAGTTTCTTGGTTAGCTCCAGTTATGGGACTCTTTCCTTAGAGCTCTATTGAGAGGATTTTGAGGCCCAACAGTGACCAGACTGCAATGTGAGGGGGATCCTTCACCAGGTTGGTGGAGCCCAAGATGCCTGATGTGTGAGCAACCCCTCCCCAGGCACCCTGATAGTCAGGGCATCTTCTCTCCATCTTTGTTTTCAGTACAGCTTGACACAGACGGGTAAAGATTTTTTTTCCCCTAAAGAGAATTAAATTGTTGATGTAGAGGAAGAGAATGTATTAAGAGGCCATTGCTCAGAGATCGGGCTCCTTGAAATGACCTGGTCTTTGATGACTTGTGTCTGAGCTGATGTTTTCCTAAGGGTGGTGTTTAGGTCACTAGTGAAACATGAAATAATTTCAGGTAGTACCTGGCTGGACATTTTTTAACTTTGATAGTTATGCATTTATTTTAATGTATTTTAGAAGAAAAGATAACTAACATACAAAACTGGTGGTTTCAAGGGTATAATTGTTTAAAGTCATACTAAAGTTTTAGAAAAGGAAGTTTATTTAAAGAAAAATACTAAGTGGATAGTAGCATAGGTGTTAGACATGTAGCAAAAGTCATGAAGGTAGTACACAGATGACTGAAGTTTGGGAAAGAGTGGTCTTAACCAAATTATGTTGCCCTTTCTGCTGCCTCTTTTGTCCCCCACGCCCAGACTTGGGATGTCTGCATTGGGAATTTTCTAATAGACATAGTAATCTGTGTGGCCAACTGTCATCTGAACAGGTCAAAGTGAAAAGCCTCATCTCCCTTTCTTGACTTCCTGGTCTCTGTCGAGGGCTCTCATGCTCGCTCTCTCTCTCTCTCCCACACAGCCTGGTGATTGGTAATATCCCTGGACCCCTCCCTCTTCGTTTTTGACAATGAATCTTGACCAAGTCCTGTTAATGCTTCCTTCAGGGTCTCTCTCCCTCTTTTTTAGAGACAGGATCTCACTATATTGCCCAGGCTGGATTCAAACTCCTGGCCTCAAGTGATCCTCTTGCCTCAGCCTCTTGAGTAGCTGTGACTACAGGCACATGCTACCATGCGCATCTCAGAATATCTCTTGCACTGTGCTCCTTCCGACTGTCATCACCCATTTGAATGCCACAGCCTCAGTCTGTATTTCACCATCCAATTAATCTTCCTTAAGCACAACTTTCGCCGTGAATTTCTCCTGGATTGATTTTCCACTGAGTATCAGATCATGGCCAGACTCCTGAATGACCAATTTTTAGCCCTTGGACTATGGCTTCAGCCTAATACTATCTGCCCATATCTCTCGTTTCCCTCCTAGGACCCATCTAGGTCTTTACTGTTCCCCAGATGTACTCTGCTTACTTCCAGCTCTAGCTCTTTTCTATATACCTTGCCAACTCTGAGGCATTTGGGGGGTCATCAGTTCTGGAGTCCAGTTCAGCTGAAGTTTAAAAAGTGGGAGTTGAGGCATCCAGTAATATTCCTTCTTTTGTCATGAAGACAGAAAGGTTAAGATAGAGCTTGAATTTGAACTTGGGTCTTTAGCAGGCTACGTTCCGAGTGTGGAAGAGAGAGACTCAGCCTCTGTGGGCCCACCTCACTCTGCCTCACTGCTGAGAAGACCCCTTTCTTCTCTCTCGCAGCTGACAAAGCATTCTGATGGAAGACTACACTTCCATTCCAGAACAGTGTGCGTTACTGTGTAGAGACCCAGTGTGAGTTCCTTCCTGAGGTTTCTTGGCACTGGCTGTGCTCCTGCACCCGCCCCCCACCCCACCACAACCCCCGCTGTTCATCATCCAACGTTTACACTGTAAATATCTGGATGGGGTGAAAAGAAAAACCAGACCTCCGACTTGGGGCTGATCCGCTGGAGGCTGAGCCAAGGGTGTGTTGTTGATATAGAAGATAGTTCTCTCCCAAGAGTTTACTGAAGGAGATTATTTTTGCTGGTTCAGGTTTTCCAGCTTTATTCAAGAGCCTGAAGACAGGAGGGAAGCAGGATGGGTGTGTATATGGGATAGCAAGGAGGAGAGACTTGTTTTCTCTTTTTTCCTGACCGGTTGCTACCCGGCAATAGCTACAATTTATTGAGCCCTTACTGAGGGCTGTGTGCTTTACACATGTCATCTTGTTTAACCCTCACAACAGCTTTGCCAAGTATTATGCCCCCCACTTTATATTTGGGGGAAGCAAGATCAGAGGGGGACTTACCCAGAATCACTTACCCGGGGAATAATGAAGTCAGAATGTGCTCAATAAAAATGGGCTTTGCAGATGCCGCCGGGAGCCCTGTACTATCAGCTATGGTCAGCTCCACCATGTTCTCTGACACTGCCGCCGACGGTGAGCCGTTGGGCTGTGCCTCCTTCGACCTGCTTGCAGACATGATTCCAAAGACAGCAGAAAACTTTCATGCTCTGAGTACCGGAGAGAAAAGATTTGGTTACAAGGGTTCCTGCTTTCACAGAGTTATTCCAGGGTTTACGTGTAAGGGTGGTGACTTCACACGCCATAATGGCACTGGTGGCAAGTCCATCTATGGGGAGAAATTTGATGGTGAGAACTTCATCCTAAAGCATACAGCTCCTGGTATCTTGTCCGTGGCAAATACCGGACCAGACACAAATTGTTCCCAGTTTTCCATCTGCACCGCCAAGACTGAGTGGTTGGGATGGCAAGCATGTGGTCTTTGGCAAGGTGAAGGAAGGTGTGAATATCGTGGAGGCCATGGAGTGCTTTGGGTCCAAGAATGGGAAGACCAGCAGGAAGATCACCATTGCTGACTGTGGACAACTCTTAAAGTTTGACTTGTGTTTTATCTTAACCACCAGACCATTCCTTCTGTAGCTCAGGAGAGTGCCCTCCACCCCATTTGCTCACAGTATCCTAGAATCTTTGTGCTGTCGCTGCAGTTCCTTTTGGGTTCCATGTTTTTCTTGTTCCCTTCCATGCCTAGCTGGATTGCAGATCTGAGTTAAGTTTGTGATTGTGAAGTAAAAACTAAATAACAACAACAAAAAAATGTATTAAGCCACCTACTCCAAGGCAAGCCTCATGCTGTGTACTGGCTGTGCAGTTGTGAATAAGATCAGGCCATTGTCTTCAGCAACTTGCAACCATGAGGGTGAGTGTGACAGACAAGCAGGCAGTGATAGGACAGGGTGGTACCTCTTCTGATAGGGGAGAACCTAGTGCTGTGGGAGCACAGAGAAGGGGAACCGATCACAGACGGGAGCAGGAGGCGGGGGAGTCAGCAAAAGCTTTCCAGAGAAAGTGATGACCTGTATGGATCTAGAGAAAGAGTACGAGTCAGCCCGGTGAAGGAGATGGCCGATAAGCAATTCAGGCAGAGGGCATAGCACTGCAAAGGGCCAGAATTAAGTGAGAGCAACATGCTATGAGAAACTACTGAGAGTGGTTGAGTGGCTGGTGCAGGCTGAAAGATGAGACTGAGGAGGAAGGTAGGAGTTGTCTCGTGAAGTGCCTGTGAGCCATGGGGAGGAGTTTAGATTTCATTCTCAGTGAGGAGGAGTCACGGGAGGGCTTTGAGCAGGGGAGTGATGTGATCCAATTGGCATTCTCTTGGGCTCAATCTGGCCACAAATTATAAAGGACCAAGAGTGGAAGTGGCATGTCACAGTGGAGGTGATGAGGATATCACAATGGCTTAGTCCAGAGTGGTAGAACCAGGGGGAGATAAGTTCAAGGTTCATGTTTCAGGTAGAGTTGACAGTACTTCTCGATGGATTTCAGGTAGGTGGTGAAGGAGAGGGAGGAGTCAGGTCATGTCTTTGGACTCCAACGACCTCTCTGGCCAGCAAGCTGCAGTTGAGGGCCTTCTGCAGTCAGCCTTGAGATCTGGAGCATTGGAACCTGCTGGAAAATGAATGTGTTTTTGTTTGCCATTGAACCAATAGGACAGGAGAGAGAGAGATGGGAGAATGTGATTATTTGTTTGTTTATATTCATGAACACCTTATACATGTATACACATTATCTTGTGCCCAGCACTGTTTAAGTGCTTTGGAAATATTTACTTATTTAATTCTTAGAACAACTGGTTTTATTATTCCAGTTTTCCAGATGCAGAAACTGAGGCACAGACAGATAAGTAACTTGACCAAGGTCACACAGCTAGTGACAGAGCTGGAATTCAAACTCAGGTGGTCTCCCTCCAGAGTTCTGTACTCTCTCTCTGCGGAGTCACTCAACCATGCATGCAGGCATGCATTCACTGTGTAATTACTGAGGACATAATATGTGCTAGGAACAGGACGTAAAATAATCTACAAAACCAGATCCAGTCTCTGCCCTCATGGAGTTCACAGTCCAGTGAAGGAGGCAGATATTACCCAAGTAATCACACAGACAAATGTATGCATGCTAGGAGCGCCTAGAATAGGAGATTTACCTAGACCTCTGCCAGAGAGGTCAAAGAAAGCATCTTGAGGAAATGATATCTGAGGCAAAATGATATATGAGGAAATGATATCTGAGGCAAAATATGAAGGATAAATAGGAGTTAATTAGGCAAAGAAGGGAAGGAACAGTGTTCCAGACAGAGGAACTAGCGTGTGCAAGGACCCTGTGGTGGGAGGGAGCATGATGTATTCGAGGGACTGGCAGAATGCCAGAGTGGCCAAAGGAGTGAGGAGGCATGTATGAGGTAAGCCTGGAGCCCTCACGCAGACAAGCCACTTCCAGTTTTACCGTTGAATGTTTTCAAGCAGGGGGGGGGGGGGGGTGCATGACATGTTCGCATCTGCATTTTGAACCGATATCTCTGGTCACTTTGGCTTCAAAGTGAAGGCTTGTTTGGAGAGGGCCAGGATGAAAGCCAGGAAACCAGTTAAGGTAGGGGGTAGAGGGTGGGGGGGATTGCCATAGTTCAGGGGACAGATGATGGTGGCTTAGACTGGGATGGTAACTTTGAGGCTGTGGAGGGATTCAAGAGCTATTGATTTTTGCTTCCTGAAAAGCAGCAGATTCTGGTGATAGATCAAGTGTGAGGATTCAAGAGACAAGAAGGAGATGTCAAGAAAGGCTCCTAGGCTGTCTTGCCCATTCAGATAGATAGATGGTGGTTATATTTTGGAGACCTCGGGAGAGGACTAGGTTTCATGGAAGAAGATCACACATTCCGTTTTGGGTATGTCAATTTTGAGGTGCATTGAAATAGCTAAGAATAGAAGTCAAGTAAGCAGCAGGCTATTGAGTTATGTGGACCTAGAGTTTAGAGGAGAGGGCTGGGCTCATTCAGTGGTGTCCTGAAGCAGTTCACACTAGCTCCTGAAAGCCTGTCTGTTGATTAAGTATTCAAGAATTTTGCAAGCTGGTTATGAAACCATTGGTCACTTCAAATTGGGTCATGATGGAAGCATTTATAGCAAGGAAGGGAGTTGGGAGTTCTCAGCTATAGATGTGAATGGGATTACAGTGGCAGGCTGTACAGAGTGCCAAGTCGAGGACCAAGCCTTGGTAAATGCTAAGAGGCAGGCAGAGAAAGATGGGCTTACACAGGAGACTGACAGGGAGCAGTTGTCTGGCTCCACTTTCACAACCATCTCATCATTTCCAAGTCTGTTACCACTGCCTTTCTTGAAGCCCATATAATCTTATATCTGGGCTATCTATTCAGATAGTCTTTACAACTTATCTCCTGGTTTCTCAAGTCTTTTCAAAAGTTCCTTATAGCTTTTCTGCTGGTAACTGGGTAAGTAAAATAATCTGGCTGGAGCAGACATCTTATGTAGAAGAGTATGGATTTTAGCATGTTGACGCCTATTCTGTCACTTGCTAGTTGTGTGACCTTGGACAAGTTTCCTGGTTTCTCTGAACCTCGATTTTCTTCATCTGTAAAATGGGACTAGTACTGCCTCCTGGTGCCAGGGCTGTGAGAATCCATGGAGACTACACATGTGATAAAGGGCCCAGCACAGGGCCTGGTCCGCCATTGGCCAGTGGGGAGGTTCCCAAGGATTTTCCCATATGGTAGCTGATCTCCACAGGAAGGCTCACTGAGGACTCTGCAAACCTCCATCCTCAGCTGTGCACCCTCTACTTAGGCACCCCCAGCTTCTCTCAATTCCTTTGTCTCCTGCTCCTGCCCTCTCCTCCCTTCCATTCTGGCAAAATTGAACAATGGCCCCTTCCTCTGCCCTCCCTGCCTCATGCTCAACCTGTTCACACTCCAGGAACATGAATAATTCCTGTTCCTCGCCAGCCCATCAGGCCTTTTCCTTTCCTTACTCCAGCTGATCCTTGACTCTTGGCTCCTCCTAGAAACTTCCTTAGGTCATAAGCCTCCCTTTCTAACCTCATCCCCACGGATGCACTTACCTTTAGTTCCCAGAACTGGATTGAGAAGACTAGGATGAACTGCATCAAATGTTAAGGAACACAATTCAAGAACAAGCCAGCACTTTTCATGTGCTATACAACAGATTGTGCTGAGGCTGGAGAGTATAGATGCTTGTTGGCAGCAGGGTTGTTTTCCAGATTACTCCCTGATGCTTTGAAGAGGGAAAGGAAGTAAGTTAGGAGACTATTGAGTTAGGTATTCATTGAATGTCTGCTGGTGTCTGGCCTCATGCTAGGGTGCTTCATAAATTGTGTCATTCATTGTCACAACAACCTTGTGAGATGGTGATGTTATTCAAGTTGTCTGTAGTGTCCCTGCTTCTCTGTGAGTTCTGTGAGGATATGGGACACACTGTCTTCAACTCAACTCTGCATCTGGCAACCTGGATGGAGTTGGAGACCATTACTCTAAGAGAAGTGACTCAGGAATGGAAAATCAAACATCCTATGTTCTCACTCATAAGTGGAAGCTAAGCTATGAGGATGCAAAGGCATAAGAATAACACAATGGACTTTGGGGATTCAGGGAAAAGGATGGGAGACGGATGAGGGATAAAAGACTACATATTGGATACAGTGTACACTGCTCAGGTGATGGGTGCACCAACATCTCAGAAATCGCCACTAAAGAACTTATTCATGTAACCAAACACCACCTGTTCCCCAAAAACCTATGGAAATAAAAAAAAGAAAGAAAGAAAATGGCCAATAAATTTAAAAAATAAACAAAAGAGATCCAAGAGAGAAAAATGAAATAAAATAACAGGTGTCAACACACCTAAAGAGAAGAAGAAGAACAACAACAACAACAACAGCAACAACATGGAGTCTGTGCTCAATAAATAGCAGTAGAATTGAATTGCTGACACTGTTGTGTTGAGGCAGTTTGGCCCAAGCAAAGAAGCCCAGGATTTGGAGTCTTCGCCGTGTGGCTTTGGGCAAGCTATTTCATTTTTGTGAGCCTCAGTTTCTTCATGTGTAAAATGGGAATAATGACACCTACATCCCCCAAGGTTGTGAGCATGTGCAAGTGCTTTGGTAAACTCCATCTGTTGCCCAAATTGGTGTGTGTGTGCGGGGGCATCACCTGCTCTCTAAGCTAGGCTTTTGGTTGTCCAATTGTCATCTAGGTCTGTAGTTCCCAAATGCAAATCAGTGCTCATCCTTCATAAAGTTTTTACACTTCTGAGTTAAAAAATGATGATGTCGGTCAGGCGGGGTTGCTCACACCTGTAATCCCAGCACTTTGGGAGGCCGAGGTCGGCAGAACACGAGGTCAGGAGTTCAAGACCAGGCTGGCCAATGTGGTGAAACCGCATCTCTACTTAAAAACACAAAAATTAGCCAGGCGTTGTGGCACATGCCTGTAGTCCCAGCTCTCAGGAGGCTGAGGCAGAAGAATTGCTTGAACCCAGAAGGCGGTGGTTGCAATGAGCCGAGATTGCACCACGGCACTCCAGCCTGGGTGACAGAGTGAGACTCTGTCTCAAAAAAAAAGAAATGATGTAGTTTTATTGTTGTTGTTTTCTTTGTTTGTTTGTTTGTTTGTTTTGAGACAAGCTCTCACTCTGTCACCCAGGCTGGAGTGCAGTGGCATGATCATGGCTCACTGAAGCCTCAACCTCCACGCTCAAGCCATCCTCTCACCTCAGCGTCCCAAGTAGCTGGGGGTCAGGCAGGCACCAACAAGCCTGGCTAATTTTTATACTGTTTTTTGTAGAGACGGGGTTTCACCATGTTGCCCAGCCTGGTCTCGAACTCCTGAGCTCAAGAGGTCCTCCACCTCAGCCTCCCAAAGTGCTGGGATTACAGTCATGAGCCACCATGCCTGGCTAATGTAGTTTTTATGAAGTCAAATTTGTTCTTTTTTTTTTTTTAATTCTAAAACTGTCATTTCCATTTTTTGATGTTAAAACATCATTTTGTGTTTATGACATCTTGGTTTTAGTAAATGGCAGTTTTTTTTAATTAAAAAATTTCCTTACTTGATCAAATAAAATGTTGGCAAAGCTATGCCAACTCCCTCAACAAGAAAAGTAGCATAGAGAGCTGATAGAGGATAGAGAGGAACCTGGGCTGGGCGTGGGTGAGAAGGGATTTGAGGTGGACTTCCCTGGAGGCAAGAGGGCCTGAAAAGAGTTAAGAAGGATGAATAGAAGTACATTCAGCAACAAAGGTTGAGAAAGACACAAGCTGGAAAGCTGGGCCAGGATGAGTCCAGACAACCTCTAGAAACCTATAAAGTCTGGGCCGCTACCCAGGAGGTGAGCACCTCTGAGCTTCCCTGTGGAGTGTTAGGGTGGGGGAGTGAGTTGATTTGTCCCAGACCTGCCTGGCTCACAGATAGGGATGAAAAGTCCAGTCCACTGCATTAGACAGTCACTGACCTCCCCTACCACAACCCATAGGTTCCTTGCAGTCAATCCAGGCAATTGCTGCCACGCTCTGCATCAAACCTCCAACACCCATCTGACTTTGCCTATGCTCCACCTCCTCTCCTGCCCTGACAGTTTCAGTAAAGCAGGAATCACTCAGTTCTGTGTGTGGGAAAGCACAGAACCCACAGCGCAAACACACAGGCTCATTGGAAACTCAAAATACCCCCTCTGCCTTCCACATACCAAGCCACACACAAGGAGTGGCAGTGGGTAGAGGCCAGTTCCTTTCTCCAGAATGCCACAGAGCTGGCCTGAGGTTGTGGCAGGACAGGCACTTCCCCCAGGGCCTGCTGTATGACCTCTGGCCTCCCCCAGACCACATGGTTGGCAGCAGGAGGCCCCTGGCTACTGGGAGGGCCAGGCCCATCCGCCGGGGCAGAGAGTGTGGCCACCTGAGCATGCGCTTTCGCATTCCAAGTGGTGGGTCTGGATTATCCATTTCTTGAATTTCTCCAGACCTCTGCTTCATCCATCAGAGTATTTTTTTCCCACCTGGAATCCTTTGGCCAGCGGGCGCAGCCATAAGTTTGTCCAGCCAGGGGAATACGCCAGGTTCCTGCTGGGCTGCCCATCTGGTTCAGGCAAGAGGCAAAGGATAACTTCCAGAAAGAGAAAGCCCATGGGGGCAGGGCAGAAGGTGAGGCTAAGGAGTGGCAGTACGGTCCAATGCCCAAGCCAAAGACCTAAGCCTGGCCAACAATACTCGGCAGGCATTCCTCGGTCCCTGTTTAGGGCAGGTTGCCATGGTATCTTGCCTTCTGGTGCACTGGGACTGGAAAAAAGCAGAGGAGTGAGCCTGAGGGTGGAGGATTGGGAGGATAGTCAATAGTAGGAGGAGAGCTGGACTTTTTGCCCCAGTTCCAGCTGGAGTTTGAGTCAGCACCAAAGTGTCGTGGCTGTTTAAGGGAGAAGCCCTTGTGCGTTTATGCCCCAGCGATTCCTGCTGCTATAAGTACCCAAGAGTGGTATATGCCTTACAAGCTGCCCAAGGGCCGGGCATCTACGCCATGGCTCTGCTCCCATTTGTGACATGGTGGGTCTTTCCTATGGCTTGTAAACTCTCCCATCCCTGTGGCTGGACTTAGCTCTGTTTATCATTCCCACACTGAATCAACTAGCCATTTCTGTGGGTGGGTGTCAGTCACACCCTACTGATTTCTGGTATATCCTGACATTGAGTAGCAGCCTGTAGCTGTGATGGGGGAGAAAGCTTAATGCTCATTTTGACAGAAGCATTAGAGTTAAGTCCAAACTCCTGGGCTTGGCATTCAAAGACTTCAACAATTAATCTTCTATAATGCTCAACATTCCAATGCCACATATTTGGACCCCAAAATACACACACACACACACACACACACACACACACTCACACACTTCCAAATACTTGTATACCTGGTATCATGTTGAAAAAAATAGTGGATAGAATGTGTTCAGTTTTCATTTGTGTGTTTGCCATCTCACAGATACAGGTATGGCGTCAAATTTTACTTGCAAGTTGACAATTTCCAACTTTGTGTGTATAAATATATTTGTATTATCAGTATTTGATATAGTAATTGGTGTCTCTGTGTCCATGTGTCCAAGTCTTACCTGCACTGACAGGCCAGGCAAACTAATTTGTTCACCTTAAGATTTTAGACGTAAAGCTAACATAAAGCTCTGCTATAAGAAATAGGTTGAGGAGAATCAGCCAAGTCCCTCCTTTCAATTTTTCTGGATATATATCCAGAGGTAGAATTGTTGGATTATATGGTAATTCTGTGTTTAATTTTTTGAGGAACTGCCATACTGTTTTCCACAGTGGCTGCACCATTTTACATTCCCATCAACAATGCATAAGGGTCCAATTTCTCCACATCCTAACCAACCTTTGTTATTTCTTGTGTTTCTGGTAATATCCACCCTATTGGGTGCAAAGTGGTATCTCATTGTGGTTTTGATTTGCATTTGCCTAATGACTAGTGATATTGAGCCTGTTGGTGAGACTGTGCATTTAGCCTTGTTTTCCAAGCGCTCTTGGACGCTGGATACGGCCATTGTTTTACAGGTTAGAATGACCTTTACTTAAAGAATGCTTTGTTGTACAGTTACCTCTGAACTCTGCACATGCTTTGAAGCCTGCAGTGTCACAGCCAGTCAATCCTGTGGCTTATCTCTACTCTCTGCCCCTCCCTGTAGACTTGTCCTTCCCTAAGCCCTAGGATTTCTTTGATTCACTATTTTCTGTTGTATTTAACCCATATAGTCCCACCCTGCTGTGACAGCCATCTAGCCATCCTGAAGAGGAAAAGATTCAGGGAATGGAGAAGAGGGGGAAAAGGCAAGAGGTGACGGATTTCTTTGAACTCACTATCTGGTCAAAAGAGTAGATAAATCTGGTCTTCCTTCTATGCAAAAACAGAACAAAAAACACCCTATTTTGTCTGTCTATCAGGCAGTTCTATGCCTTCTTAGAAACTTGCCTATTCTCCAATATAAGTTGAAGTATAGAAAATGTATCTATGAGAGGGCAAGTGTCAAAATGCCTGGATTTGTCACTAAAAATGCCATCTAGGGATTTCATTTACTGATTGATCTCTAGTGAGTGTAAAGAGCCAGTCAACATCATGGAAAACAAAAATAAGACAAAAGGAAGCCCCTCCAAGTTCATAGCATTACAGTAGGAGGGTTTCCAGTTGGAGAAGAGATGCTGTCATAGTCAGTCTGGGCTGCTGTCACACAATGCCATAGACTGGGTGATTTATAATTAATAGAAACTTAATTTTCACAGATCTGGAGGCTGGAAAGTCCAAGATAAGGCACCAGCAAATTTGGTATCTGATGAGTGCCTGTTCCTCATAGATAGTACCTTCTGTGTGTCCTCATGTGGGAGAAGGGGTAAACAGCCTCCCTTCCCTCAAGCTTCTGCTGTAAGGGTACTAGTTTCATTCATGACAGCTGAGTCCTCATGACCTAATCATCTCCTAAAGGCCCCACCTCTTAATACTATGACATTGGGTATTAGGTTCCAATGTATGAATTTTGGGGGATACCAACATTCAGAGCATAGCAGACATGTGTCTTCAGTTTCATATTCCTCTTGGGATCCTCTCACTCATCCCCCACTGTCCATACTACGCCATGTGACCTGGGTTAACCTACCTAGAGACCAGATCCATGTCTTTTTCCTTTTACTCCTGAGATATCTGGCATTCTCATTAGGAAATTTGTCAAATACTAAAGGAAAGCAAGGAGGAAATCAATGCAAAAATTACAGTGAACACCATCGTAAGTAGACAGGTTTTCTGAGTGTAAGTTTTGGATCCAACAGTGAATGCAATCTGAACCACCAAGAGCCAGGGCATGGTGACTGCTCCCTCGCCTGACTTCCTTCTGGCCCAGCTCCTAGCCTGTCTCTGGGGAATGAGTGCCATCTAACTCTCCACTGTCTGGGAGGAGTTTCCAGGGCAAGACCAAAAGAGATCATGTTCCAAATCAGCCGTTCACTTGGGCCCTCTGGCTCCAAACCTGGGTCCCTGTCTGGGAAGTAGCTGTGCCTCCCCATATGCATCCTCAAGGCTGGCTTCCCAAGGTAGACCTGTGTCCCCCTGGGAGTGGGAGTCTGTCTCGTGCTTTTGGATGGGACACGAATTAGTATTATTATTTTTTTTAATAGCAAGATATTTACTTTTATACTTTCCTTCGATTTTAAGTCATGTGGTAGTGGTTTGCCATTTACATTAATGATTTACAGATTTTTTTAAGTAAAAGAGTAAGAAAGTGAAAAAAATTAAAGAATAGTTAAGGGGGTATGTGGATATGACAAAAATTGTGAAGGTAGCCCTCATGTGACTGAAGATTGGGACATACTTCCTTAGAGTGACTTGCCTCTCTAAAAGAATCTTCTAAGAGACAGTTGCCAGGAGGACTGTGTGAAAGAATTACCAACTTTTGGTTCCTGGGGCCTTTCCCTCTCTGAATCTCTGATGCTCTCTGGTGAGAGCAAGGAAAGCCTAGAATAGAATTTTCTCTCCCCCTCTTTGAATAGTTACATGAATAGGCTCCTCCACAGCACAGATAAAGGGGCCATTGACCACATTGTATTTCCTCATTAGCTTCCTCTAATGTTTTCCTTGCTGAGATTCAAGGCAGAATCGGTGTGCCTAAACCTCAGATTACTCTTCTTTGGAAGAATCTCTTCAGCTTAATAGTTTACCTCTATCCCCAGCCTGCATCTTCCAGAAAAAGGATTTTTCAGATCTTTTATCATTTTGCTCCTCACTCTCCCAGCCCATATTTTCCAGGAGTATTACATGGGAAGCATTCATAAACATTTTTTGCACTAAAGAAATCTGCACCAGGCTTGACTCTGCTTATAAAACTACTCCTTGCTCGATTATGTCACAGGCATTCCCCGAGGGGCTGTCACTGGCATGCTGGGGGAAGGGACTGAGGCAGCTGGCATTTATCGAATCCCTACCATGAGCCCGGAGCTGTACTAGGCCTTCTATTTGTTTAAATTCTGGCTGAATTCTCACACCAGTCCAATAGGTGTCATTTGACATCTGAGGAAACTGAGCTCAGAGAAGCTCAGTAACTTGCCCAGGATCACCCAGCAAGGAAGGAGCAGAAGCCAGGAGCAGTTGCCCCCGGTTTTCCTGACTTTCATGTGCTTTGTACTGCTTCTATGGGGGCTTGCCCTTTTTTCTGCCTGGCATGTGCTGCTGCCACTGCTGTTTGGACAACTAGCAAAAGGTCTCAACACAGGGGCTTTCTCTTTGTCTGCAACAACAGTGAGCTTAAGGGGAAAACAGATTGGGTAAAGCTGAATTTGTCCTAGTGGGAAACTGGCCAGAGCATCTCTGGAGGGCCTCGAGTTGGGCCCAGTTGGCTGTAGGATGTGGCCTGGAGCCTCACCTCCCTTCCTGGCTCTCCCTTTATCTTCTCACACACTCCCATTGCCTTCTGCGCCCTGACCCTGCTGCCCTTCCATGGGAGCTGAAAGCAAGCTGCTCAGAAGGAAATGGCTTTTGTTATTTAACCTGAGTAAGTGTCAGCATGTCCCTTCTTTGGAAATCTACTCATGGCTGAAGAGGGGACCAGGGTTACCCTAGTGTCATTTGTTTGTTTTGATAGGGACCTAAAGCAGAAGCAAGGCAACCCTCATGTACATCACTGCTTTGTCCCCCACTTCCTTTCCAAACACTGATTTTAATCCTATTCCCATAAAACATAGCTGATAAATGATAAATATATAGGCCCTTGCCTGGCATTGCAAACTACCAACAAGCTGGTCTCAAGCAGCCTTTCAGTCTTGTGACCCACCACTTCCTTATGCAATTGTTACTTTGCTGGTGGCCAAAATACCCACCATAGCTTTCTGGCCTCCTTGTTCCTCCAACCTCTGCTTATTTTATTAAGCAGCTTCCTGAAGTAGGAACAGAGCTCAAATCCGAAGCGCTGGATCGAGTGGCATGCCTACCAGCCTCATCTCCTATGTGCTTCAGTTTCCTCTCTCTCCAATGTGGCTGATGGTGTAGCCCACTCACCTTATCAAATGGTTATGATGAGATAGAATGTTATGAAAAACCCTTAGTAAAATGTGAAACACCATCCTAATGCTGTTTCGTATGAGTAAAGGAAAATGACCCATCCTTTAGGGCCCAGCTCAATGGCACCTCCCCCGTGAAGGCTCCCCTGATTGCCTGGGCAGAGTGAGCACTCCCTCTTTGTGCAGTGCCGTAGCACTTGGTGGTTCTTGATGGTATGCATTGCCCAGCACGAGAGTTATTTGTGTACAAGTCTGCCTATTCTGACTCCAAGGCTGGGAGTTTATGTGGAGGGCAGAGAGTGCTTAGGCATCTTTGTTTCCCACAAGGCCCAGCCCCACACAGTCTCAAAAAGCATTTATTGAACTGAGGAGGCAAAAAACAAAAAGCCAATTCTTTGACTTGGAAGCTCATCTTAGTCCATATATGTGTCTCCTCTGGGAGCTGAGAGAGGAGGGAAAATGACAGAGGGTAGGGGGAGGGGTATAATGGCTGTAGAGGGAAGTGATGGGAATGACTTTCGAATGACTTAAATTGACTTTTTTTTTTTAGTTTTCATTGAGTTGACCGCATGTTTCCCATGAATCCTTAGGGAGAAGGAAGTCAGAAAAGTTAGCCCTTCGCCTTTCCCTGGCTCACCCTGGAGTACCACATGGGTGAGCCAAAGAGCAGGACATAGCCTGAGGAAACTTGCCTGGGGGCCTCATGCTCTGTAGCAACTCAGAGGCAGAGAGAAGCTCCTGGGAGGCCCCAGATGTGACAGCTTCTAAGGAGGCTGCCCGTGGTGCATCCACAGGGCGGAACGACTGCTGATCTTGAGCAACAAAGCTACTTGGAGGCCGAATTAGACTCAGACCCTGCTCAACATTTGGGTTCTCCCCCACTCTGCTCTTCTTTTACATTATTGAGGCAAAATTGACATTCACTAAATGGCGCATCTTTGAAGTATACAGGTTGGTGAGTTTGATCATATGTATGCACCCATGAAACCTTACTACAATCAAGATAATGAATATTTCCATCACCCCTAAAAGTTTCCCCTTATTGGTCACCTTTAGTCTTTCTTTAGTAAGGGAAAGAACATGGTTTTATTGTCGACGGGTTATTCTTATGTTAGAAAACTATCAGGAGCAGTGGCCTTGGGGACTTGAATCCAACTTTACCCTCTGTGGGCCTCAGTTTTCCATCAATAAAATGGGATGGTTGAGCAAGAAAATTGCTAAGGTTTCCTGTCAGTCTGAGTGACAGGACCGTTCTGTGATACAACCTTTCTAAACAACAATTAAAAAAAAAAAAAAAAAACGTAAAAGTAGTGTAATCTATCTTCTTTGCTTTCTCATGCCCCAAGTTACATTCTGGCAGGGTCGTGGCTGATGGTCAGAGTGATGTTGGGTTCTGAGGGTTCTGGGTGTATTATTAACCACATTTTACAGATGAGAAAACTGAGGCTCAGAAAGAAGAGAAGATCTGCTCAAAGTTACACAGCTAACACGGAAATGAGCTGGGATGCAAATCCAACAATGACTCCTGATCTAATGCCCTTGGCACTGCCCCACACTCCATTCCCAAGAATGCAGGCCTAGTTCTTACCCATGTTGCTGTCATGACTAAGGGTCCTTGCATCCAAGAGATAGTTCTACTTTCCTCCTAGTTTAATCTGGGGACCATAGTTCACCTCCTCAGGCCTCTGGTAAGTAAGGGGCAAGAGAGGAGGCTCCCCCTGCCCTCCTAATTTAGACCAAATCAGGCCGTAGAACAGGAGTCTTAGGTTTTCTTAGACTGGAGGTTTCCAGAAAGCAGACATTCTCTGGGCATGTAATTCATTGTATTCAGCCTCCTGGTACCAGGTGTGGACAAATGTTCCAGTAACCCCCGGTAGTGGGAGCATATGGTGAGCAGGACAGGATAGAAACCTTGGAATTAGGAGGGACCTCTACCTGGCACTCTGTGCCTCATGATTGCCCTGGGGTGCAGTCCTCCAAGGGGACCTAATATGGGCTGGGGTCTGGGGCAGCGCTAGGCTGAGCTGAGTTGCACACAGTCATTATGGTATGAGCAAGTGCCCCAACAGCTGCATCTTTTATAACTCCCTGGAGGAAGGGAGGAGGGGCTAGTTACTTCCCCTGCTTTTTGAGACCCCCAGCCTGCCTACTGTGCCTCAGGGTAAGGTGGGAAAGAGTGCCTTCCATGAAGAATTTGTGGTGGTAGCAGGGTCTGAGCAGGCCCAGGGTGTTTACTTCCTGAGTACTCAGGAAGTACAGAGAGTAGGTGCTCAGTAAATATCTGTTGATTGACTGAATGAACTCTAACTCCGTGTCAGGCACTAGGGGGTACAACGATGAATTGGCCTCCATCCATGACTGTAGTAGAGAAGAGGGATAAGACAAGCACATAAATAACTGTTACACATGACAGAGTGTGATAAATGCCTTGGGGAGATGAACAACCAATTGCACAAAGAGCTTGGGAAGAGGGGACTCTCACATCTGGCAGTGGTGGGGGGGAAGGGACTCTAGAGAAAACTTCCCTATTGAGGTGACATTCGAGCTGATTTTGAATAGGGACGGGGTTTCTACAGTGGCTCAGGAATGTTTGTGTGGGGGGTGGGGAGTCAAGGCAGGCTGCATTCCAGGCCCCAGCAGCAGACTTAGGGCCAGAAGGCTCCCTTAGGATATCCCCCAGAGAGCACAGAGAACTGCAAATCAGTGATAGTCTTAAAGTCTCACTGTAACTGCGTGTTTTCAACCTCTGTCCCACCACGCCTTGATTTGAGACCCCCCCCCCCGCCCCACGCCCCGAGTGGCCAAATGGATTTAGTCGGGCTGCTTGCTGGCTCATGGGCTAGTCAGCCCAAACCAGAAGTGAGAGCCAGTCCTGGTAGCCTTGCAGACACTTTTTTCCTCATGAAAGCCTTCCTTCCCAGCTCACCTCTTATCTGGGAACAATAAAGGCCCTCAACTCTGGGAGAAGGCCATGCAGGGAACAATAGTTTCTGACTCACTTCATCCATCATTCATGTGGCTCCGATAGGCCATTGCTGGGCAGCAATGGGGCGACGGGGGGAAGGGGAGGGCACATTATTTTGCATGAGATTGTTCATTGGGCTTCCCCAAAACTACACAGTGGGGAATTGGGTAGCAACATTGCTGGGTGTGCTATACGTAGGCATGCGCCTGGGTGTATAATCCAGCCCTTTCCTCTGCTCTCTGCCTCTTTGTTTCCTAATTTCTATCCAGAGGCAGTTGGTTGCTGTTAACTAGTAAACAGAATGGTTTCACTGGACATTGGACAAGATATTGGATTCATTTCAGCAGATGCTTTCAAATATATTATCTCATTGAATCTTCAAAACAATTTTATAAGTAGAAATTATTATTCTCGCTTTACAGATGAGGAAACTGAGGCCCAGAGGAGTTAAGTGACTGCCAAGGATGCAGATAGGAAGGTGAAATTGGAGATTGGGACTCCTAATTGCAAGTGACCTCAGCCGTACAGTCTGAAGGCTGGCAGCTACAAATTAGTTACAAACAAATCCAGGGACTGATTAAAGGAGAAAAAAGGGGAAATGCAAGAGTTAGACAGCTACCACTTAGGCAACGTATTCTTCTTGTGCCACCATGAAGAATAAGTTGATCGGGGGTGGAAAAGAAAACTAGGGCTTCGATTCCAGTATGGTGGGGTCTAAAGTCTCCAGAGGATAGGAAAGAAGATGGAGATGGAGCCACTGCTCATCTGGCTTTCCCCTGCCCAGTGTGCTATGGCCATGCAGCCACAGCCTGTCAGCTGTGTCCTCAGGACAGCTCTGTTCACCTCTTCAAGGTTGATGTCAGCCAAAGGCAGCCCCCAGAGAGAGGCCACTTACCCTGAACAAATTAAATGTGTGAATATTTGCTAATGTATAAGAGTAAGAGTCTTACTAGTATATTTCTGAAAACAGATTTATACCAAAATGTAGCCTGGTTTTAATTAAAATATTTTAACAGCTTTTTTGATATGTAATTTATATACCACGAAGTTCACCCATTTAAAGTCTACAATTTAATGGTATTTATTATATTTAAAGAGTTGTGCGATCATCACTGCAATCAATTTTAAAAGATTTTCAGCTTCAACCCCCAAAATCAACATTGTACCCCTAAGCTGTGACCCCCAATCCCTCAGCCTCTCTTATTCCCCCACTCCCCAGTACTAGGCAACGTCTAATCTACTTTCTGTCTCTAGAGATTTACCTATTCTGGACATTTCATATAAATGATATTATATGTCTTCTCTTGAAAATAGCTTATTTTATTTTATTTTTTTATTGCATTTTAGGTTTTGGGTACATGTGAAGAACATGCAAGATTGTTGCATAGGTACACACATGGCAGTGTGATTTGCTGCCTTCCTCCCCATCACCTATATCTTGGCATTTCTCCCCATGCTATCTCTCCCCAACTCCCCCACTCACTGCTGTCCCTCCCCATTTCCCCCTGACAGACCCCAGTGTGTGATGTTCCCTCTCCCTGTGTCCATGTGTTCTCACTGTTCAACACCCGCCTATGAGTGAGAACATGCGGTGTTTGATTTTCTGTTCTTGTGTCAGTTTGCTGAGAATGATGGTTTCCAGGTTCATCCACGTCCCTACAAAGGACACGAACTCATCGTTTTTGATGGCTGCATAATATTCCGTGGTGTATATGTGCCATATTTTCCCTGTCCAGTCTATCATATTATGAGAACAGCAAAAGGAAAGTCTGCCCCATGATCTTAGTCACCTCCCCACCAGGCCCTTCCTTTCAACACCGGGGGATTACAATTTGACATGAGATTTGAGCAAGGACACAAATCCAAACCGTATCAATTCCGTATTTACATATTGGCCTACTTGCTGAAATTTATTTGTAACCCTAAAATCAATACATTTCTGGTTCCTCTTCATTTGTTTCTATGGCTTCAAGTATTTATCTTGAGTTTTCTCTCACAGCCCTAATGTAGCCTTGCCTCTACTCACATCTTCTGTGGTCTTATTGGTAAATATATTACGTGTCTATATGTTATAGGCTCAACAATACAGTATATATATATATTGTTTTATATAATTGCTTTTTAAATTAGTTAAGATAAGAGAGGAAATGGCATATAAACTGCCTTTTATAATTACATGATAAATTATATTTATATTTTATTATTTACATTTACCAGTTATTATATTTACCAAGTTTTTATGAATCAAACTGTGTCCCTTAAAAAAATATGTTGGATTTGGCCGGGCGTGGTGGCTCATACCTGGAATCCCAGCACTTGGGAGGCCGTGGCAGGCAGATCACAAGGTCAGGAGTTCAAGATCAGCCTGACCAACATGGTGAAACCCCATCTCTACTAAAAATACAAAAATTAGCCAGGCTTGGTGGTGCATGCCTGTAATCCCAGCTACTCAGGAGGCTGAGGCAGGAGAATTTGTTGAACTCTGGAAGGGGAGGCTGTAGGAAGCTGAGATCGTACCACTGCACTCCAGCCTGGACAACAGAGCGACACTTTGTCTAAAAAAAAAAAAAAAAAAGATATGTTGGATTCATAAATCTCCAGTACCTAGAAATGTGACCTTACTTGGGATGGGTCATTGCAGATATAATTAGTTAGGCTCGAGGGCACACTGGAGTACAGTGGGCCCATAATCCCAACAAGACAGGTGTCCATTATAAGAAGAGGGGAAAATTTGGATACATATACAAAGAGGGAGACATTAGCTTATGGAGCAGTTTATCCAATCTCTGCCTGCATATAAAGATGGAGGCAAAGATTGGGTAATACTGCCATAAGCTAATGAATGCCTGAGAGCTACCAGAAGCTGAAGAGACAAAAAGGATTTTTTCCTAGAGGATTCAGAGGGAGCGTGGCCCTGCCAAAACCTTGATTTCAGATTTCTGGCTTATAAAACCGTGTGACAGTACATTTTTTATTTTATTTTAAACTACTTAAGTCTGTGGTACTTTGCCCTGATAAACAAATATATCTGTTCCTTTCGTTTTTCATTGCAGTTATTATACTTTTCAACTTCATAACTTCCATTTTTTTCAATAATTCCTATCTCTTTATTGATCCTCTCTATTTGATGCGACATTGCCATCATATCTTTTTTACTGGTTTATTCATAATTTCACTTAGTTGTTTTTGAACATATTTATAATGGCTGCTTTGAAGTCTGCCTATTAAATCCAATATCTGGTCATTGTCACAAGTAGTTTTTGTTGCCTGTTTCTTTTCCTCATAGTGTATGGGTTATTCTTCCTGTTTCTTCACGTCTCTCATACTTTTTGTTCGATATGGACATTTAGATAACATACTGTAGCAAGCCTGAGTACTGGCCTCCCTACCCCAGCCCAGGGATTATGTTATTTGTTTATTTTTTTTTGTCACTGACTGCATAATTTTACGTGCTGATCCCCCTCACCCCTGCATTGTGATGCCTGTGATGTTGTTTCCTCAGGGGCGCAGCCCTGGGATTCCCACAGAAATCCTGGGTTTTAGACAGGGCTTTCTTTGACTGAACACCCCCGCTGTTAAGCCCCACTAATTGCTGCCTGATTGTTCTGTTGTTTTCAAAAGTCCTTAAGGGCATAGATACTCAAAACCTGATCCAATTAAATCCTGGCACCTTTGAAGCATAGTTCCCAAGATAAGTATTTGAGATTTGTTCTTGATACCAGGAGGGCTCTTTTTCAACTGTCTCTTCCTCCTGTTTTCTCTCCCAGTAAAAGTTACAGTTTAAGCCTGTATCTCCAATGAATCTATTATTCTCCTACCAATTGCCTTTTGCCACAGTCTCCACTGTTTTTAGAGACACACTTAGGCTGGAACATCTCCACACTCTTACGTTTTTCATTCTTCTTGATGGTGTCTTTCACAGAACAGAATTTTTAATTTTAATGAGTCCAATTTATCAATTATTTTTTTCATGGACTGTGCCTTTGGTGTTGTATGTAGAAAAGTCATTGCAATGTAAATTCAGAAATCGGTAACAAATGCACCACTCTGGTGCAGGATGTTGATAGTGTACGAGGATTGGTTGCATGTATATGGAGATAGGAAGTATACAAGGTATATGGGAACTCTGTATTTCCACTCAATTTTTCTATGAACCTAAAACTACCTAAAACTGCTCTAAAAATAAATTGTATTAATTTAAGAAAAATTTAAAGCGCTGGATGAAGATAAGGTCTCAAAATTACAAAATAGACTAATAATTGAAGTTTTCAAAAAGCCATCAACACACACAAGGTTATTTAGATGTTTTCTTGTGTTATTGTTGGGAGTTTTGTAGTTTTGCATTTTACATTTAGGTTGTGATCCATTTTTTTTTCTTTTTCAGACGGAGTCTCACTTTGTGGCCTAGGCTGGAGGGCAGTGGCACAATTTTGGCTCACTGCAATCTCTGCCTCCTGGGTTCAAGCAATTCTCCTGTCTCAGCCTCCAGAGTGATTAGGAGTACAGGTGCCTACCACCACGCCTGGCTAATTTTTGTATTTTTACTAGAGAAGGGGTTTCACCATATTCGTCAGGCTGCTCTTGAACTCCTGATCTCAGGTGATCTGCCCGCCTCAGCCTCCCAAAGTGCTGGGATTACAGGCGTGAGCCACTGCACCTGGAAAGTGATCCATTTTGAGTTAACTTTTCTAAAGAGTATAAAATCAATGTCTAGATCTATTTCTTTTGCATGTGGATGTCCACTTGCTCCCCACGATATTTGTTGAAAAGACTATTTTTGCTCCATTGTTTTACCTTTGCTATTTTGTCAAAGACCAGTTGAGTGTGTGAGAGTATATTTCTGTGCCTTTTATTCTGTTCCATTGATCTACTTGTTTCTTCATTCACCGATAACACACGGTTTTGATTCCTGCAGCTTTATAGTAAGTCTCAAGATTGGGCAGTGTCAGTCCTCCAACTCTGTTTCTCCTCAATATTGAGTTGGTTATCCCATGTCTTTTGCCTCTCCATATAAACTTTAGAATCAGTTTGTTGATATTCACAAAATAACTTGCTGGGATTTGATTGGAATGCATTTAATCCATAGATCAAGTTGGGGAAGAACTGACATCTTGGACAATGTTGAGTCCTACTATTCATGAATGTGGAGCTATCTCTCCCATTTATTTAGTTATTTGAACTTCCAGTACTATGTTGAATAGGAGTGGTGAGAGAGGGTGAACTTTGTTTTGTGCCCGTTTTCAAAGGGAATGCTTCCAGTTTTTGCCCATTCAGTATTATATTGGCTGTGGGTTTGTCATAAATAGCTTTTATAATTTTGAGATATGTTCTATTGGTACTTAGTTTATTAAGACTTTTTAGCATAAAAGGCTGTTGAATTTTGTTGAAGGCCTTCTCTGTATCTAGTAAGATAATTATGTGATTTTTCCCTCTGGTTCAGTTTATGTGATGGATTACATTTATAGATTTGCATATGTTGAACCAGCCTTTCATCCCAGGGATGAAGCTGACTTGATCGTGACGGATAAGCTTTTTGATGTACTGTTGGACTCGGTTTGCTGGTATTTTATTTAAAATTTTTGCATCAATGTTCATCATGGATATTGGCCTGAATATTTTTTTAGTTATGTCTCTGCCAGGTTTTGGTATCAGGATGATGTTGGTCTCATAAAATGAGTTAGGGAGGATTCCCTCTTTTTGTGTTGTTTGGAATAGTTTCAGAAGGAATAGTACCAGCTCCTCTTTGTACCTCTGGTAGAATTTGGCTGTGAACCCATCTGGTCCTGGACTTTCTTTGGTTGGTAGGCTATTAATTGCTTCCACAACTTCAGACCCTGTTATTGGTGTATTCAAGGTTTTAACTTCTTCCTGGTTTAGTCTTGGAGGGTGTAAGTGTCCAGGGATTTATCCATTTCTTCTTGATTTACTGGTTTATATGCATAGAGGTATTTGTAGTAATCTCTGATGGTAGTTTGTATTTTTGTGGGATTGGTGGTGATATCCTCTTTATCATTTTTTATTGCATCTACTCGATTCTTCTCTGTTTTCTTTTTTATTAGTCTGGCTAACGGTGCTATCTATTTTGTTGATATTTTCAAAAAACCAGCTTCTGGATTTATTGATTTTTTGGAGGGTTTTTTGTACTCTCTGTCTCCTTCAGTTCTGCTCTGATCTTAGTTATTTCTTGTCTTCTGCTAGCTTTGAGTTTGTTTGATCTTGCTCCTCTAGTCCTTTTTATTGTGACGTTAAGATGTCGATTTTAGATCTTTCCTCGCTTCTTATGTGGGCATTTAGTGCTATAAATTTCCCTCTAGACACTGCTTTAAATGTGTCCCAGAGATTCTGGTACATTGTGTCTTCATTCTCATTGGTTTCGAAGAACATCTTTATTTCTGCCTTCATTTCATCATTTATCCAGTAGTCATTCAGGAGCAGCTTGTTCAGTTTCCATGTAGTTGTGAGGTTTTAAATGAGTTTCTTAATCCTGAGTTCTAATTTGATTGCACTGTGGCCTGAGACACTGTTTGTTATGATTTCCGTTCCTTTGCATTTGCTGAGGAGTGATTTACTTCCAATTATGTGGTCAGTTTTAGAGTAAGTGCCATGTGGTTCTGAGAAGAATGTATATTCTGTGGATTTGGGGTGAAGAGTTCTGTAGATGTCTATTAGGTCTGCTTGGTCCAGATTTGCATTCAAGTCCTGGATTTACTTGTTAATTTTCTGTCTCGTTGGTCTGTCTAATACTGACAGTGGAGTGTTAACCGCCCCCATTATTATTGTGTGGGAGTCTGAGTCTCTTTGTAGATCTTTAAGAACTTGCTTTATGTATCTGGGTGCTCCTGTATTGGGTGCATATACAGTTAGGATAGTTAACTCTTCTTGTTGCATTGATCCCTTTACCATTATGTAATGCCCTTCTTTGTCTTTTTAAATTTTTGTTGGTTTACAGTCTGTTTTATCAGAGACTAGGATTGCAACCACTGCTTTTTTTGCTCTCCATTTACTTGGCAAATCTTCCTCCATCCCTTTATTTGAGCCTATATGTATCTTTGCACATGAGATGGGTCTCCTGAATACAGCAAACTGATGGGAGAATTGGTATAAATTTTCCTTAAATGTTTGACAGATTTCACGAGTGAACCCATCTGAACTTAGGTGTCTTCTGTTCTGAAAGGTTATTAATTACTGATTTAATTTCTTTAATAGATATATATGCCTATTCAGATTATCAATTTTGCGTGTAAGCTTTGGCAGACTGTGTCATTCAAGGAATTGGTTCATTTCAGCTAGTCTATTGAATTTGTGGGCATAGAGTTGTTCTTTGTATTCTTTTATTATTCTTTTGATGTCCGTGGAATTTGTAGTGATGTCTCCCCTCTTTGTTTGTAATATTAGTCATTTGTGTTCTGTTTTTTTTTTTCTTAGCCTGGCTAGAGGCTTATTAATTTTATTGATTTTTTTTAAAAGAAGCAGCTTTTGGTTTTGTTGATTTTTCTCTAATGATTTTCTGCTTTCAGTTTCATTGATTTCTGCCCTAATTTTTATTTTTTTTCTTCTGCTTTCCAAAGTTGAAGCATAGGTCTTTCTTCTTCTCTAACATATGCATTCAATGCTGTAAATTTCCTTTCACATACTGCTTTTGCCGCATCCCGCAAATTTTGATATATTTTCATTTTCATTTAGTTCAATATATTTTTTATTTCTCTTGAGATTTTTTACTTTGATCCTTGTGTTTAGAAATATATTGTTTAATACCCAAGTATTTCGGATTTTCTAGATGTCTTTCTGTTACTGATTTCTAGTTTAATTCCATTGTAGTCTGAGAGTAGACTTTATATGATTGTTATTCCTTTAAACTTGCAAAAGTGTGTTTTATGGCCCTTAAAACAGTATTAACTGTTGTCAGATTTGTCCTCACTGAGCATTCGACAATTTATCAATTACAAATTAGGTTTTCCTACTCCAGTATTGGTTTCTGTCCGTGAGTTTCTGTTCCCATGGGTTGGGTTGTGATTATCTGTATTCATCTGTCTGTCTCTGATCTTGAGGGCAGAGGTTTGCCGTGTGACCTCACTTCTCTGATTAATCTAAGAAGAGGTATTGATTTTTTAGTGTTCAGCTTTTCACTTGTTAGGATGGAGTAGTGACTTCTAAGCTGCATGCACGTTAACTGGAAGTCAACCTTTTTTTTTAGAGACAGGGTCTCTGCCCCTGTTGCCTAGGCTGGAGTGCAGTGGTACAATCATAGTTCATCATAACCTCATATTCTTGGGCTCAAGCAACACTCCTGCCTCAGCCTCCCTAGTATCTGGGACCAAAGCACGCGCCCACCATTCCTGGCTAATTTTTCTTTTTACTTTTTGTAGAGATGGGGGTCTTACTATGTTGCACAGGCTGGTCTCGAACTCCTGGCCTCAAGCAGTCCTCCTGCCTTGGCCTCCCAAAGTGCTGGGATTACAAAGAGCAGTGGCATGCTTAACGTGGAAACTGCCACTTCATTTCATATTGCTAAATAATATTCCATTCCATCTTATAGCTATACCAGATTTTATTTATCCATTTGCTAGCTGATACACATTTGTGCTGTTTCTACTTTTTGGATATTATGAATAATGCTGCTATAAATATTTATGTAATGTGAGCACTTTCTACCCTTTTCTTGTATGGTATCCTTTGATACACAAAAGTTTTTCACTTGTTTAACTTGTCAGTCTCCTTTTTTTCATGTGTTTTTGGTGTCATATGTAGGAAATCATTGCCTAACCCAGTATCATGCAGATTTTCTTCCATGTTTTATTCTAAGAGTTTTATAGTTTTAGCTTTTACATTTAATCTATAATCTTCTTTAATTTTTGTGTATAATCTCAGATAGATGTCTTACTTTATTCCTTTGCATATGCCTATCCAGTTGTTCAGAATTATTTGTTAAAAAGACTTTTCTTTCCTCATTTATTATCTTGGTATCTTGCCAAAAATCAATTGACCATAATTTTAGGGTTTATTTATTATCTCTCTCTTATTCAATTGATCTAAATATCTAGTCTTGTGCTAGTACCATGCAGTCTTGATTATTGTAGCTTTGTGGTAAGTTTTGATATTGGGAAGTGTAAATCCCCCAACTTTGCCGTTCTTTTTCAAGAACATTTTGGCTATTGTGAGCCCCTTTCATTTCCATATGGATTGTAGGGTCAGCTTGTCAACTTCTACAGAAAAAGATATCTGGGATTTTCATAGGGATTGTGTTGAATCCATAGATAAATTTGGGGCATGTAGCTATCTTAACAATATTAAGTTTTCTGTTATATGAGCATAAGATATCTTCCCATTTATTTATATCTTTTAAGATTTCTTCAACCGTGTTTTATAGCTTTCAGAGTGAGAAATTTATACTTCTTTTGTTCAATTTATCCCTACTTTGTTTTTATTTTTTTTATGCTTTTGTAAGTTGAATTGTTTTCTTAATTTCACTTTCAGATTGTTCGTGCTAGTTAATAGGAATACAATAGATTTTTGTATATTGATCTTGTATTCTGCAAACTTGTTGAATTTGTTCATTAGTTCTCATAGATTTTTAGTGGTTTCTTTAGGATTTTCTATGTACAAGATTATATTACCTACAAATAGAGATAGTTACTTCATACTTTTAAATCTCTATGCCTTTTGTTTCTTTTTCTTTTTAAACTAATTGCTTTAGTTAGAACCTCCCTTGCAATGTTGAACAGAGGTAGTGAGAACAAACACCCTTGTCTTAGGGAAAAGCTTTCAGTTTTTCACCATTAGGTATGCTATTTGGCTGTGGGTTTTTCATAGATGCATTTATCGGGTTGGGACGTTTCCTTCTATTTCTAGTATGTTGAGTGTTTTTATCATAAACTGGTGTTAGATTTTGTCAGATAGTTCTTCCACATCTGTTGAAATGAGCATATGGTTTTGGGCCTTTATTCTAATTATTTTTAATTCATTTTCAGATGTTAAACAAACTTAAAATTCCTGGGATAAATCTCTTTTGTTCATGTATAATCTTTTTTATATGTTGCTATATTTGATCTGGTATTTTGTTGAAGACTTTTGCATCTATATTTATAAGGCTGTTGGTCTGTAGGTTTCTTTTCTTGTCATGTCCTTTTTTGGCTTTGGGATCAGAACAATGCTAGCCTCATAGAATGAGTCTGGAAATGTTTGTTTCTTCTCTATTTTTTGGAAGAGTTTGTGAACAATTGGTGTGAATTTTTCTTTAAATGTTTTGTAGAATTCATCAGTAAAGCCACCTAGGCCTGGACTTTTTTGTGGGAAGTTTTAAAATTATTCATTTAATCTCTTTGTTTGTTACAAGTCTATTCAGATTTTCTATTTCTTCTTGAGTCAGTTGTTGGAAGTTCTTTTTAGGAGTTTGTCTATTTTATCTAAGTTACCTAATTTGTTGCCATATAGTTGTTCATAGTATTTCCTTATTTCTCTTTTATTTCTGTAAGGTCAGTAGTGATGAGTCTTTCTAATTTTCTTCTGGTCAGTCTAGTTAAAGATTTGTCAGTTTTGTTCATTTTTTTTTTCAAATAACCAACTTTTGGTTTTGTTAATTTTCTCTACTTTTCTATTGTTTATTTCATTTATTTCCTCTTTTATTATTTCCTTCCTTCTTCTTGCCTTGAATTTAGTTTGTTTCTCTTTCTCTGGTTCCTTAAGCCAGTTTTGCTTTTTAAATTTTCTTTTGTAAAGAGTGTGTCGCCCAGGCTGCAGTGCATTGGGGTAGTCATTGCTCACTGCAGCCTCCAACTCCTGGGCTCAAGCAATTTTCCTTCTTCAGCCTCCTGAGTAGTTAGGACTACAGGGGTGCGCCACCATGCTGGGTTGATTTTTTAATTTTTTGTAGAGACAGGGTCTTGCTATAGTGCCCATCCTGGTCTCAAACTCTTGGCCTCAAGTGATCTTCCTGCTTCAGCTTCAGTTTTGCTTTTTGTTTTCTATATGTTTCACATCTTTTTTTTTTAACCTCTGTTCATCTTTTACTGCCTGGTTTTGCATTAGGTATTTTCTAGTGTAGCATTTTAATTTATTTAATTATTTTTGAGACTTAAAAAAATTTTTTTTCTTAATTGTTGTCCTAAGGTTTATGATATACATCTTGTCAGAATCTACTTCAGATTTGTAGTACGTTAATTCCAGTGAGATACAGAAACTTTATTTTTATATAACTCCCTTCCCCCATTTTTGTGCTGTTATTATTATATATATTATGTCCATGTGTGTTACAAATCTAACAGCACTTGGTTACCATTATTACTTGACGTAATCTTATGTCTTTTAAAGAAGCTAATAGAAGAAGAGAGAGCATGAATATATTTACAGAGTTTAAAAAATACTAACCTTCTTAGTTACCGTTGCTGGTTCTCTTCATTTGTTCCTGTGGATTTGAGTTACCATCTAGTGTCATATCCATATTCCATTGCAGCTCTGTTCCCAATCACTCCTTTACCCTGTTGTTGTCAAATATATTATATTTTTATATATTATATGGAAAACAATGCAATTTTATAGATGTTGTTTATGAAGTTACTTTCTAAAATATTTAAGAAAATAGGAAAAATATGTAATTATTCTTTTATCATTACCTACATAACTACATTTACTAGAGTCTCTTTGGTTATTTGTGTGAATTTAAATTGCTGTCTCAGCCAGGTGTAGTGGCGTGCATCTGTAGTCCCAGCTACTTGGGATACTGAGGCAGGAGGATGGTTTGAGCCCAGGAGTTTGGGGCTACAGTGAGCTATGATTATGCCACTGCATTCCATCCCGAGCAACAGAGTGAGCCCCCATCTCTAAAAAAAAAAAACAATTGCTGTCTAGTGTCACTCCCTTTTAGCCTGAAAAACTTCCTTTAGTAGTTTCTGTAAGGCAGGTATGTGGACAATGGATTCACTTAGTATTTGTTTTTATTTTGCTTTCATTTTTAAATGATAGTTATGCTGGGCTTAAGGGTTGACAGTTTTTTTGTTTTTACTTTTCTTTCTGCATTTTTAATATGTCATCTCAATACCTTCTGCTCTCCACTGTTTCTGTTGAGAAGTTAGCTGTTAATCTTTTTTTTTCTTTTTTTCTTTCTTTCTTTTTTTTTAAATTGTACTTTGGGCTCTGGGGTACATGTGCACATCCTGCATCCTGCAGGATTGTTTCATAGGTACATGCATGCCATGGTGGTTTGCTGTCTCCATCCCCCCCCACCCCCATCACCTACATCAGGCATTTCTCCCAGTGTTACCCCTCCCCATCCTCCCCACCCCCCCCATTGTCCTTCCCCTCCCCTCCCCCTCCACCCCCACACGTAGCCCTATGAGTGTTGTTCCCTTCCCTGTGCCCAGGTACTCTCATTGTTCATCACCCACCTATGAGTGAAAACATGCGGTGTTTGGTTTTCTGTTCTTGTGTCAGTTTGCTGAGAATGATGGTTTCTAGATTCATCCATGCCTCTAAAAAGGACATGAACTCGTCGTTTTTTTATGGCTGCGTAGTATTCCATGGTGTAGATGTGGCACATTTCTTATTGAGGTTTCCTTGTACATGATGAGTTAAGTGTTTCCTCCTGCTTTCAAGATTGTCTCTTTGCCCTTCAGTACTTCGATATTTCAACAACTGATGCATCTGGGCATGGATCTCTTTGTCTTTATCCTGCTAGAAGTTCATTGAGCTTATTAGATGTGCATATTAATGTTTTTCATCAAATTTGGGTTGTTTGCAGCCAGTATTTCTTTAAATATTTTGTCTGTCCCTTTCTCTGTCATCTCTTTTTCTGGTACTACCATTATGTATGTATATGTTGGTGCACTTAATGCTGTCTTACACTTCTCTGAGGCTCTTTCATTTTGTTGTTCTTCAGACTGAAAAATCTCTATTGCCTGTCTTTATCGTTGGGTGTGTGGGTGTGTGTGTGTGTGGCTTGGAGACTGTTTTCACAGGTCAAGGAGTTTACAGTTTTGCTCCACGTTCAACAAGAACTAGTAGTTTAGTTTTCTCCCCAGTTATTCCTGAAAGGGCCTAGTCCTCCAGACCTCCAAGGATGGGTGTGATTTAATTTTAAGCGTGGCTGCCTAGGAGTGGCCTCTCGTGTAGAGTAACTTATTGTTTAATCAGGGATTGGTCACAGGTTGTGAGCCAGTAAGTCTTGTCTCGTTTATTGCTTGAATTACATGTGGCTTGGGGAATGTGTTCCAGTCTGTCCCATGTCCTGTTTTGATTCCTCCTGAAGTAGGTGCAGCCTAGTGCATGTGCACAGCCTTCTAAGTTCATAGGGATGAGTGTGATCCCATGAGGTGTCTTCTTAGCTGTTTCTTTCCATGGTTTTCTCTGGCAACCTTCTGGCCGGCCTGCTATTTTTCTTGTTGCTAGTAGTTTCATGAAGCTACCAGCCCTGTCTTAACTGCCTGCCACCAACATCTCCGTTGTTTTTGGCAGTGCCCTTAGGCATGAACTTCTCCATGCTCTGTTCTAAATAACCAGTCCCCTTAGGACAGGACTGTGGAGCTCTCCATCCTTATGGCTTGCCTTGAGGATCTGCCCCCTGGTAGAACCTCTAAGCCACTGCACTGGAGCTCGGGGTGGGGAGACTTTCTGGTTCTCCTGGAGTGACACCCCTTACTCTAAGAGTGGGCACTGGGGCCGGGCACGGTGGCTCACGCCTGTAATCCCAGCACTTTGGGAGGCCGAGGCGGGCAGATCACGAGGTCAAGAGATCGAGATCATCCTGGCCAACATGGTGAAACCCCGTCTCTACTAAAAAATACAAAAATTAGCTGGGTGTGGTGGCACGCACCTGTAGTCCCAGCTTTTCAGGAGGCTGAGGCAGGAGAATTACTTGAACCTGGGAGGCAGAGGTTGCAGTGAGCCGAGATCATGCCACTGCACTCCAGCCTGGCGCCTGGCACCTGGCGACAAAGCGAGACTCTGTCTCAAAAAAAAAAAAAGAGTGGACACTGGGGAGGGATAGGAGTCCCTGGTCTTCTCAGCTTGCCTCTCCCAGTATGAAGCTTGCATCCTATTAGCCAGCTGGGGTAGGATGATTAAGGCCTAGCATTCTTGGCCTGTTGTGCCTGGAATTCTCCCTACAAGTTGGGGCTGGGTGGGAGAAGGAAGCCCAGTCCTCTTGGCCACTTTCACCCAGAATTGAACTTCTACAGTACTGAGCTGGGGGAGATGAGACATGCTCCTGGAGTGAAGCTGAAGCCCATAAACTTGGAGCTGGGGAGATGAGAACCTTGCTTTCTTGGCCACACCGATCCAGAACAGTGCGTCTATAACATGGTGCTGGTGAAGGGCAGAACTGGAGCAGGTCATGATTCAAATGCCACAGACTCTGCCTGTTCTTATCAATATTTAGTAGACTTTCTTGAATAAATGTTTCTCCACTTATTCTGTGCTCTGAGGACAATTTCCAGAGACTTTAAATGGTTATTTTAAAAACTTTCACCAGTGAAATGGTTGTTTCACTGAGGAGAAGCATCTACTTCCAACACAGCCATTCTGTAAGTCCTGTCCCCTTACTGAAAATTGTGACAGTGGCAAAAAAAATTTTGGTGTGAGCTTCTCTACATATCATCTCTACTAGAACTCAATTCAGCCCAAACTCAAGATTTTATTCAGGAGGAAAGAAAGCATATAGAACAGTGAAATGGTGTTACAGTGTGAGGCTTACTTAAAAATAAATAAATAAATAAATAATTTGAGACTTACCACATAAATGTTGATGTTTTGCAAAGTAGCTATTCTCCACAATAAGGCATTAATCAGAAGGGAAAACAGTAGTAATTATATGTAAAACATTCTGATCCCTGGAGCAGCAGAAATAATGTCACCCCCTGGGAACCTTTGTGAGTTAAATGGGGCCTTCTCTGCTGTTGCTCCAGCTATGGTTTGACATATTTTTTAAATTTTTTATAGAGAAAAACTATGTTCAGCAAATATTGGCAAGGGCATACAAAATAGCCCCTCATCCAGTCTCTAGAAACATATAGGCTGGGTCCACAAATGCAGAAAAGCAGATTGTGACATTGCTATGACTTTGAACTGCTTTAGTGATCCCTTCCATGCTGACTGTTGGCAAACGCTCATTTTCCTTCTTTCTGTCTTGCTTTCTCCCTCCCTGAACACTAGCCAGACTGTGAAACTCCTACCTTTTTAAAAAATATATATATACTCTAAGTTTTGGGGTACATGTGCAGAACACACAGGTTTGTTAGATAGGTATACATGTGCCATGGTGGTTTGCTGCATCCATCACCCCGTCATCTACATTAGGTATTTCTCCTAATGTTATCCCTCCCCAATCCTCCCACCCACTGCTATCCCTCCCCTAGCCCCCACCCTCCAATAGGCCCCAATGTGTGATGTTCCCCTCCCTGTGTCCATGTGTTCTCATTGTTCAATACCCACTTATGAGTGAGAACATGCGTTGTTTCGTTTTCTGTTCTTGTGTCAGTTTGCTGAGAATGATGGTTTCCAGATTCATCCATGTCCCTACAAAGGACATGGATTTATCCTTTTTTATGGCTGCATAGTATTCCATGGTGTATATGTGCCATATTTTATTTATCCAGTCTATCGTTGATGGGCATTTGGATTGGTTCCAAGTCTTTGCTGTTGTAAACGGTGCCACAATAAACATACGTGTGCATGCACCTTTATAACAGAATGATTTAAAATCCTTTGGGTATATAGCCAGTAATGGGATTGCTGGGCCTATTTCCAGATCCTTGAGGAATTGCCACACTGTATTCCACAATGGTTGAACTAATTTACACTCCCACCAATAGTGTAAAAGCGTTCCTATTTCTCCACATCCTCTCCAGTATCTGTTGTCTCTTGATTTTTAAATGATCGCCATTCTAACTGGCATGAGATGGTATCTCAGTGTGGTTTTGATTTGCATTTCTGCAGCCAACAAACATATGAAAAAAAGCTCATTATCACTGGTCATTAGAAATTCCTACCTTAATGGAAAGTGTGATAGGGCTGTGCCACTGGGAAAGATAACCTCCTTTGGATTTGACACCCTCTCCTCAATTGTATCTCTTCTTAGTCTGCTTATCCCCACCATTTTATCAAGGGAATAGTCCATTTTAAAGAAGTATGGGACTCCAAAGAGAAGACTCGGCCATGGTAACTACAACTTCTCTTCCACCTTGTTCAACCCATGTGTGTCTTGTTTGTGGACACCCACTGCTCCTTTGTGCCCAAAACAGTATTGTCTCTTAGCTTTTGCCCAAATATTTGGATTTTAGACACTGCTTCTCCACAACCCAAAGTTGTCTCTGTCTCTGTCTTCCTCTACCCTCTCTCCCCATCAATAAATGTTTTCAATTGCCTCTCTAAAAAGCCTAGACCCCGTGATATCCTCCTTTCCTTGACCTTAGACCCTTCTTATTATGCCCATTATTATCTCCAGGCCCATTCTCTGCCCCTTCCTTTGGCTGCTTTCTCTCCTCCTCCTCTTGGCTCTGAGCTTGCTTACTTTATAGTGATGGTACTTCTTTCCTCCCCCAAACTAGCTCCTTCCGCATCACCATTCCTCCCACCATCCTGGTTTGCAGTGATCAGGTAAAGGAGAGAAGCAGATCCCAGAGAGTCTTGGGGCATGTACCTCTCTGTCTCAGGGGAAAAGCTGCTGCTGGCCCCACCACTAGTATCCTGTGGGAATAACAGCCCAGTGCTGCCAGAACCTACAGGTCTTCAAGAGAAGACAGAAACTCCAGATTTTAATGTAAACTGTCCCACTTTTAAACGTTGACAACTATTCTTTTTCCCCCAAGAACCTGGGGAAAGTGGCAAACCCCCCCACATACCTGGGCTAGATTTAACTCCCCTGTCTCCCACAATAACTCAGTTGCCCAGTTCTGGAAGGCTGCCTGCTAAGGTCATATCCCCATTTCACTGGCCCACTGTGGTCCCTGCCTTTAAGCATTGTCATCTGGATGACCATAATGGCCATCTAACTGGTCTCTGTTTCATGCTCCCCCCTACCCAGTCTACTATGTACAACATAATTCCCTCAAAATAACAGAGTCTTGTGTTGAAAGGCTTGTACTCTGTGATCTGGCTGTGTTGATTGAGTCCCAGCTGCCATTTATAAGCTAGGTAATTTGGCAAGTGAATTCATCTTTCTGAATCTCTGTTTCCTTATCCGTAAAATGGGAAGAGTAGTTATACCTCCTAATAGGTCTGTTGTGAAGACTTAGTAAAGAACCATGCCTAAGCTGGAATAGGTACATAATAAATGTTAAACACAATTGTGTCATCTGCTGTTGCAAAGACCTTCAAAGGCTCCACTGCTTCTTAAATAGTTTAGCCTCTTTGTCTAGACATTCAGGACCCTCTTGCTCTGGCGTCAGCCACACTAGGCTCCTGTCTTAATCATTTTCCTTCTCCCCTGCAGTGCTCTGTGTTCTCACTATCTTACACTTTCATCCCCCCTAGTAACCTGTGAGGCAGCTGCTATGATTATCCTCATTTCACAGATGAGCGGAACTTGAGGCTAAGTTTCCTGACCAAAGCCTCCTGATCTGGAAGTGGAGGAAGCAGGATTTGACTCCAGATCTGTCTGACTAAAGCCTGTTGTCTTTCCACTACACCTTAGAGAGAGACAAACACACAGTGACAGGAAGACACAAGAGAGACATGCGATTCATTTCTCCCTAGGGAAAGCCGTAGGGCATTGTTTTTCTCTATGAGAAACCAGTCTGAAAGAGTGGTGTAACCGTGTGAGAATGGTATGGGGTGGGTTGGGGCCAGGATTTGCTGATGCTTGTGAAAGCTTCTGAAGTCAACACAAGGGATTTTTTAAACTAGATTTAGAACAAGTTGCAAAGCAAGAAAGGATTGGCTACGTGCTTTGGGGCCAACAGGGTAACATAATTGTTTGGCTCCTTTTGTAGCAGGTGTGGTTAAGCCCTCCCTTAAGGGCTTCGGCAAGATCAGGTTAGCATAGCAGTTAGGTGCCCCAAGTTGGAGAAACAGACCTCCCAGATTCAAATCTCCATTTTACTACTTAAATCTCTAGTAACCTTGGAAATGTTATGTCTTGTTTTCTCATCTGTAAAGGGGCGAATAATAATAACACCTACCTAACAGGGTTGTTCTGATGATTAAATAAAATAGTACATGAACATACAGTAAGTTCTTTTATAAACAGTAGCTAGTATTTGTCCTTTATGAATATATGTGCTCAAACTTGGTGTCAGTCTCTCTCCTTTTTTTTGACAGTGCCTCAGTTTGTCATTCAGGCTGGAGTGCAGTGGCACAATTTCAACTCACTGCAGTCTTGACCTCCTGGGCTCAAGTGATCCTCCCACCTCAGCCCCACAGTAGCTGGTACTACAGGTGTGTGCTGCCATGCCCAGCCAATTTTTTGTAGAGATGGGGTTTCGCCACGTTGCTCAGGCTGGTGTCAAATTCCCAAGCTCAAGCAATCCACCCTCTTGGCCTCCCAAACTATCAGGATTACAGGCGTGAGCCACTGTGCCTGTCCAGTCTCTCTTGTTTCTTGACCTGTTCCAATAACCAAAACCACAGTCCTAATCATCGCCCCACCTTCTATTTGTAGACATTTAAAAACTTTTTCAAAGTGCTCCAGACACCTCATTAGGAAGATGGTGGAAAGTTTCTGAAATTATAAACAAATTTCTAGAAGGAGGTGACCTATACTCCCTTTCTCCCACCTCCCTTATTACATATTGCTTACATTTGTACAGCCCACTAATATAAGTGCACAGACTCTGGAGAGGGTTGGCCTGCGTTCAGATTCCATCCTTTCTAGTTACTCTCTGTGTGGTCGTGGGGTTACCTAACCTCCCTTGATCTCAATTTTCTCATGTGTAAAAACTAGAGACTTAATAGTGTCTCTATCATGGGGTTGTTATAAGGATTAAACAAATTAATACATCTAAAGTGCTTAGCACAGTACCTGCCACATAGGAAGCCTTAATCTAAGTAGCTATTCTCATTACTATTAGAAAATAAACTAAGAGATCACTAGGCATCCCTTAAACTTCTCTTTTAGATTTTCCTTTACTAGCTAGTTCTCACATTTCCATGCATTCTCAGCCCCTGATTAGAGCACTTGCCTTTATAAGGGAATCTTGGACTGCTGTCATATCCCTCCCTTGGCCCTGCCAGCCCCTGCCCTTGGGTGGTGCCTTATTCCCAACTGCAGCCATAAGGCTCTCATTTGGTGCCAGGACTCTGCTCAGAACAGCTTCTGAGATAATCCTGCACAGATTGTCAGGCCCAACAAACCAGTCGCTATAGGTCCTTAACCTCACTCTGCATGGGACTAGAAGAAAGAGGTTTCCCAGCCAGACACTTTATTCAGTCGTGGTGGAGTGGAATGGCACCCCTGCATCAGACCAGAAGCTGTTGGCACATTCAGTACTCAATGCTGAGGCTCTGTTTATATTTCTGTCAGGCTGGCCCTGGCCCTGGCATCTTTTAGCCTATCTTGGGCTCACATCTTGCCCAACCAGCTGTTGTCAACAACAACCTGTGCTCATTTAGCCTAGGTGTCTCAAGCACTTTTTACATGCCAAACAGAGGGACAGTGTGTGCGTGTGTGTGTGTGTGTGTGTGTGTGGGTGGGTGGGTGTACATATGTGCATAAGGATAAGTTGAAAGAAGTCAATGGACGGAATGAAGCCTACTTGTGATCCAGTGCAGCACAGTGAGTCCGAGCTTTGGAGACAGATAGGCCTGATGCAAATCCTAGCTCTGCCTCTTGTCAGTTGTGCAATGTGGGACAAGTTAATCTGTCTTACTTTGATCAACTATAAGAAGAGGATAGTAGAAACATATACCCTGAAGAGTTACCATAAAAATAAGAGGTAGCGTATGTGAATGCCTGATAGAGACCTAATCAATGATCTTCGCAATTATTTTCCCTAGACCCAGTTCTCAACTAGGATGTTGCCCCTTGAAATAAAAAAGGAGAATCTACATACAAAAATGAATAATTTGTACTCCTAACCTTACATCATGTACAAAAGGTAACTCCAAATGGATCAACGACATAAATGTAAGAGCTAAAGCTGTAAAACCCTTAGAAGACAGTATAGTTGTAAATCTTTGTAAACTTGAATTAGGCAATGAATTTTTAGATATAACACCAAAGGCACAAAGTACAAAAGAAAAACTAGATAAATTGAACTTTATCAAAAGTAAAAAAAAATTTGTGTTTCAGAGGTCACCATCAAGAAAGGGAAAAGACAATCCAAAGAATGGGATAAAAGTTTTGTAAATCTTATGGCCAGATGCAATGGCTCACACCAGTAATCCCAGCACTTAGGGAGGCCAAAGCGAGTGGATCACTTGAGATCAAGAGTTCGAGACCAACCTGGCAAACACTGTGTAACCCCATCTCTTTTAAAATACAAAAATTAACCAGGCGTGGTGGCACACACCTGTAGTCCCAGCTACTCAGGAGGCTGAGGCACAAGAATTGTCTGGACCCAGGAGGTGGAGGTTGCAGTGAGCAGAGATCACGCCACTGCACTCTAGTCTGGGCAACAAAGCAAGACTCTGTCTCAAAAAAAAAAAAAAAAAAAAGTTTTGTAAATCATATATCTGATAAAGAACTTGTATCCAGAATATATAAAGAACACTTAAAACTCAACAATAATGGCTCACGGCCTGTAATCCTAGCACTTTGGGAGGCCGAGGAGGGTGGATTGCGAGCTCAGGAGGTCAAGATCAGCCTGGCCAAGATGGTGAAACCCCGTCTCTATTAAAAAAATACAAAAATTAGCCGGGTGTGGTGGCAGGCACCTGTAATCCCAGCTACTCGGGAGGCTGAGGCAGAGAATTGCTTGAACCTGGGAGGCAGAAGTGCAGTAAGTTGAAATCACACCACTGTGCTCCAGCCTGGGCAACAAAGGGAGACTCCGTCTCAAAAAAAAAAAAAAAAAAAAAAAAAAGTCTCAACAATAAAAAGACAAACAACTCAATTTAAGAATGGACAAATATCTGAATAGACAGTTCTCCAAAGAAGATGTACAAATGGCCAACACGCACATGAAAAGATGCTCAACATCATTATCCATGAGGGAAATCTAAATCAAAACCAGATGAGATGCCACTTCCCACCCAATAGATTGGCTGTAATCGAACATACAAATAATAAGTGTTGACGAAGATGTGGAGTGACTGGAACTCTCAGATACCACTGTTAGGAATGTTAAATGGTGCAGCCTCTGTGGAAAACTGTCCAGCAGTAACACAAAAGGTGAAACATATGACCCAGGTTACCATATGACCCAGTAATTCTACTCCCAGGTATATACTTAAGAGAAATAAAAGCATATGTCCACATAAAAAAAAAACTTGTACATAAATGTTCATAGGAGCATTATTTGTAATAGCCAAAAGATGGGAAACAACCCAAATGTCCTTCGGTGTGTTGTGGTATATTCATATGATGGAATCAGCCATAAAAATTAATGAAGTACTGATATATGCTACAACATGGATGAACCTTGCAACACTAGGCTAAGTGAAAGAAGCCAGACACAAAAGTCCACATACTGTAGGATTCCATTCTATAAAATGCCCAGATTAGGCAAATCCATAAAGGCTAGTGGTTGACAGAGGCTGGAGTGGGGGAGGATAATAGGGAGCTAATAAGTATAGGGTTTCTTTTGGGGGGTGTAATATTACGAGATATATATTTGGTCTTCGTCTCCATTTCCTGGAATACAACTCCTAAAATCCTTGGAGTCTCCAATGTGATGTCTTTTTGTATGCCAGTGAGTTGACTGATGGTTGGCAGTCCCTAGGTAGACCAAGAATAGGGACTGGTCACTGGAAAGACCAAGGCATGAATAGAGGGTTGGTACTTTCAGCCCAACCTCCAGGGATGGGAGAGGGGCTGAAGGCGAAGTTGATCACTAATGGCCAATCATTTAAACAATCATGTCTACATAATGAAGCCTCCACAAAAACTCAAAATAACAGGGTCCAGGTGAGATTTTGGATAACTGAACACGTGAAGATTCATGGAGGGTGGCCTATCCAAGTAGGACAGGAAGTTCTGTGCCCCTTCCCACATACCTTCCTTGCTTTATGCATCTCTTCGCGTGTATCATTTGTTAGGACCAGTAAATGTAAGTGTCTCCCTGAGTTCTGTGAGCTGCTTTAGCAAATTAATAGAACCCAAAGAGGAGGTCATGGGAACTCCAGTTTGAAGCTGGTTGGCCAGAAGTTCCAGAGGTCAAAACCTGAAACTGGTGTGTGAAGAAGTGGGGGATGCAGTCTTGGGGACTGAACCTTCAACCTGTGGGATCTGACACTATCTTCAGGTAATAGTGTCAGAATTGAACTGGAGGACATCTGTGTCCACTGCAGAACTGATTGCTTATTTGGTGAATGTGGGGGACAAAAATCTCACACATTTGGTCACAGAAGTTTCTGTGTTGATTGTTGTTGTGGTGTGAGAACAGAGAAAAAAACGGTCTGTTTTTCCACTATCATGGGGAAATGATCTAAAGTTGACTATGGTGATGGATATACAACTCTGGGAATATGCTAAAAAGCCATTGAATTGTCTGCTTTAATTGGTTGAATTGTATGGTATGTGAATTATATCTCAGTATAACTTTTGCTGGGTGCCATGGCTCATGCCCATAATCCCAGAACTTTGGGAGGCCAAGGTGGGAGGATTGCTTGAGCCCAGGAGTTCAAGACCAGCCTGGAAAGCATAGTGAGGTCCCATCTCTACAAAAAAAAAAAAGAAATTAAGATTAGCCAAATCTGGTGGCACACACCTGAAGTGCCAGCTATTCTGGAGGCTGAGGTGTGAAGGAGGCCCAGGAGCTTGAGAGTGCGGTGAGGCATGATCACACCACTGCACTATAGCCTAGGCAACAGAGTGAGACCCTGTTTCTAAAAAAAAAAAAAAAAAAACTCTTAAAGGAAAAAAAAAGGAATGAGAAAAGAACTACCCAGAGCCACCGTGATGGACTTAAAAAAGGTATGGTTATTTCTCAATGACATTTTAAACAAAGGGTGGATTATTCATGCCTCCCCTTTTTAGACTGTATAGGGTAACTTCCTGATATTGCCATGGCATTTGTAAACTGTCATGGCACTGGTGGGGAATGTAGCAGTCAGGACGACCAGAGGTCACTCTCATCACTGTCTTGATTTTAGTGGGTTTTAGCCAGCTTCTTTACCACAGCCTGTTTATCAGCAAGGTCTTTATAACCTGTGTTTTGTGCCGACCTCCTATCTCATCCTATGACTAAGAATACCTAACGCACTGGGACTGCAACCCAGCAGGTCTCAGCCTTATTTTACCCAGCCTCTATTCAAGATGGAGTTGCTGTGGTTCAACCACCTCTGACATTTCCCCCCCCCTCCCTTTTATAAGAGAACCCTTAATCCTAAGGGTTGCAGAGGGACAGAGATCCATCTTCTGTAACTTCTGCAGGCTGAGTAAGGGTGATGATATTCCTGTCTAACTATTAGAGCTCTTGCACCCAGGGTAGAGAGGAGCTCAGTCAGAAAGCATCAGTACGTTGTGGGTCATTCACAGCTTTGAGTTCTGACAAAAGGTGATATATTGAAGATTAATAAGTGTTCATGGTAAGAAAACATTCAGTAAGCTTATTCCTACACAGAGTACAACAGCAATATATTCCACAACAGTAAAGCAAAATAAGCAAAATTATTCCAAATAAACTAAATTAGAAAGCTTTCCATGAACTAGGCAATTGTTGGAACCAAGCTGATGTGGGGTTGCTAGCCAATTTCAATTTGTGCCCAGAATTGGAATACTGATCCAGATTTTTTACATTACCCATCCCTCTTGTTTCTTCTGAGAAGCAGACAGAGACCACTGGTTGATTCACAGGAATAAGCGGAGTCATCTAAATTGCAGAAAAATACTTTAAAACAACTGATGAGACTACAAGCTAATAACAGGTATACCATAGTTCTTGAAACATAATTTTTTTCTCTCTCCAGCCTCTCATTTTTACTAAAGATAAATCATGGTAAGACTGATTTGCTTTATAATACTTGGCCAGATTATTTGTATCAAGTACAGCAAGAATAATTATTTTTCACATAAGCCTTTTTTTAAATTGGCTTTGATGGAGCTCTGCTTCACAGAAGGAGTCTCAGATCTTTTTAAAGACGAGCCCAGCCATGGGTTGGTGCCCTCAAATACCCATAAGTTGAGTAAATTCCTCTCCCCTTGAGGTCCCAAGATAACCTGGGGCTCCTGGGCCTGTCAGAAAGTGACCTTCTTTACTTACCACAGGTCAGGAACCCTGTACAGGAACTGTGTAGACAAGATATGAGGCCAGTTTCCCAAGGGGCTTTCATTGGCTCTATAAGTCAAGTTTGAGTCCTTAAAGGAAAGCACACCATTCCATTCAAAGCCTTGATAAAATAACCAGTTTCTCAAATTGTGTCCTCTTGCAAAAGAAAACTGATTCTTTTTTTTTTTTTAACAGTTTCTTTTCTTTATTTTATTTTATTTATTTATTTTTTAAGACGGGGTTTCACCATGTTGGTCAGGCTGGTCTTGAACTCCCGACCTCAGGTGATCCACCTGCCTTGGCCTCCAAAGTGCTTGGATTACAGGTGTGAGCCACTGCGCCCAACCAGAAAACTGATTCTTAATTGCACTTATGCAAATAACTGTATTGCTATAAGTTAAGAACACTCACAGCTAGTTTCCAAATTCTGGAGAAATCAGGTAGAGAGAAACAAATATGCTCCAAGTTATGTTCACAGGAGTATACTTTACTCAATTATTAAAAGCTGTAAATAGCTTTAAAAAAAAAGTTTCCTTGACTCTGAAAAGCAAAGCAAAAGGATCAGCAACATTTTAAACAAAGTTTAAAAAAATTACTTCAGTCAGAAGACTTAGGTCAGTCTGCTCAGTCAACTCCTGTTCTGCTTTATATTCATGAACATTTCAGCTTTCCATGAGTCTTGAAAGTTTTTCCCTCTATTCTAATGTCATAATCTCCAAAGTTATTAGAAACCTGCATTCAAGAACACCTGTTAGAGTCCTATAGCTGATTATAAACCTCCTTTTAAAGAGGATCAAAACAAGACAACAATTGTTTGTGGATGACAAAATGTCTTAGGGCAGCCACAGTCAAAAACATGATTGACAAAGAAATTTGGTTGCCTGTATGGCATACAATGATTTTATGTAATAATTATAATTATTACTGATAACATATGCTAAGTTATTTTAGGAATATAAAAGTTTCCCGTAATTTTGGAACACGTACCAATAACATATTTCTAGAAATACAGCCCAAGGAAAGCCAAACACCATTTTATATTTGACAGTGTTTCCTGTGTGACTTTTATATCAAATAAGCCAAATGTCACTTTTGGACTCTAGGTGACCTAATATCTAAAAGATTAATTGGGTCAGAAAAAGGCATACTTTATAATTTCATTTTGGAAAGTTTATCAAATATTAAAGGCTTAAGACACGATATTATAAAAAGAATTTCAGGTCACCATAAGTCACTTATTTAACCAAAATGATAAATATTTCAAAAAGGCAAAACCCTATTCTCACTAAGAGAGGAGAGACTCAGCTTTTAAACAAGACCCTATAAAGACAGCATGAGGCCAACTGAATCTTGAATCTGTCTTTTCTTTTCCCCTCCCTTTTTGCCTGCCATTTACCCAAAGGCACAGACAAAAATCTTTCATTATCTTTTAATATTATATAAAAATCTTTTTTGAAAGAGAAAAACTAATTTCATGTTTGCATTAGTGCATTTTTAATGCTAAAACTAGTTTTAAATAACATTTTGTAAGTTTATCCAGTTTTAATTAGTTTGACTATAAGGTATGATTTTCATAAACCTCTTATAACTCTTTATAATTTTTGTTAAACAGATCAGTCTTCTAAGAAAACTCTGTTATTCAGACACATGGGCCCAGATTCTGGCACCAAATCAGTATGCTTTTATTCCAACGTTCAGTTTACGGAAAAACTGAATATCCCTTTAATTTGAGCCAATATGTTCACACACAGAATTTCTTTTACAAGATTAGTTTTTTACAAACCTTCCATAACTTGCTCAGACCTTCAGCTTTATCTTATCTAAGGTAAAATAATCCTTTAACCCTTTAATCTAGGCAAAAAAATTTACATCCCCATGCCTTGTTATAATCTTTTACCAAAAACACATTTCACTTTCTTTACACACTTTGCATGTAAAACTGTTTCTTTAGGAGTCTCAAATACATGTTACACTGTTAACTCTTAGCAACTTTTACTTTTGGTGAAAAACTTGGCTAGTAAGCCATTGTAATTATGTACCAGGTGTGGAACCTGGAACATCAGACAGAAGTGCAGATAAGGACTGACTCTAGCAGAGCTAGGGCACCTGGCTCTCCACATGTCCCCAGGCCTTATCTAGAATCTAATGCTCCAAGGTAGGTAAATTGAACAATTTTGAAAAGCCAGAGAAGAAGTTTATGACCTTAAAGCATTTAGCAAACCTAATATCTGGCCTAATTTAGATGAAATGTCTAAATTTTGAAGACATTTTTATTTTACCAATAATCTTTAAAACTGTTTTTATTTCCCAAAGATTACTAAAGTCACATGAACCAAAACGCATGACACTTTTTACTTTTCCAATAAAATATTTGATTTAAGCTCGTATTTTTAAAACAATTAATAAAAGCTCTTTTACATTACACATACAACACATATAAATAGACAGAAGAGAAAGAAATCATTCCCTAAGGCAAGAATTGAACCCTGAACCCGGACCACCACTGTGAAGAGACAAAGCCTTAGCTACTGAGCTACAGCACTGGGCAGTTTCCATTGCTCTTCCTAGAAGGAGCCTAGAACAGCCAATTTTGAATTTGCAAAAGCTTTTAACTGCTTAAGATAATTTCTAGGGCTAACTGTAACATGAACCCCCAAATTCCTGTCTGCTGGATAATGGAAACCAAGAGAAAATACTGCCACGTGGTTACAAGGTTAAGCTTCCAAGGACATTTTTCAACATGTAGTCTCTGGTAAGACAGTCGCCCTGAGTAACAGAGGAGATAAGAAATGGAAAGGAGAGAAGAGAGAAAAGCGTTGCTGCGGCAGGATGGGGAAAGCGAGTTGCTCAGGTAGCCAGAGAAAGATCCACCCATTGCAACCCCACTGAAAAGTTCGGGTGGCCGTCCTGTTGTTGGGATCTTTTCCAGCAGTCCCATCAGCTCTCAAGTTTCCCTCTTTAGGGAGGAAAAAGCTCCCCATGTCCCATGATCCTGTACGTGCCTAATCCTGTCACCTACAGCCATCAGCAAAGAGTGCAAGGCAGATAAATTCAAAGAGAATAACAGTTAATAGTAGTGCCAAACTCGTTCTTAGTCAAGAGGGACTTTACTGAGAGGAGCCTTCAACTCCCTAAATCTCTAGGAAGGACTCTAGCCCTCCTAAGTTGGGCTTCTAACCCAAGGTCGGTCAAGAGTCCTTGCCTTTTACAAAAAGGTGCCTTTAACCCTCTCTGTCTTAGGAGAGACTCTAACTCCCCTAAATTGGGCCCATCCTTTATCCTGGTAAATGCACCCCACTTACCCAAAGTCAGCCGATCAGTGCTGTAGTCTATTTCCTTTGGGTCAGGGGTCTCCTCAGTACTCGTTCCTTCCTGGTTTGCCAGAAAGATGTTACGGGAAAAGGGTCCAGATCCAGACCTCAAGAGAGGGTTCTTGGATCTCGCACAAGAAAGAATTTGGGGTGAATCCATAGAGTAAAGTGAAAGCAAGTTTATGAAGAAATTGAAGGAATAAAAGAATGGCTACTCCATAGGCAGAGCAGTCTGTTTACCAGCTTCTGGTTATCTGTTGACCTCCTGCTAAGCTAGTTAAGGATTTAGCACCACTGTCTAACTCATGACTATTTTGTGTTTCTTTTTGGTTACCCTAGTAAGCTATGCAATATACTAACACCTGCTATGTTTTTGTTCCATCAAGTAGGAGCTGCCATCTTTTGAGTCCCCCACTTGGTAGGCTAAGGAAGTGGCACCCTTCTCTTCCCCCTCAGCTCTCTACCCCACCCATCCCTCTCACCAGGTGGTGCTTTGGCAAAACACTTGGTCCTTATTTTTAAAAGACCTTGTCTTAAAAAGCAGAAGATGTGAAAGATAAAACTAATTTTTATTAAGCATTTATTATGTGCCAGGAACTGTGCATGCATCATCACATTTAATCCTTATAGTAGTCCTGGGAGGGAATTATCATAATTGCAATTTTAGAAATGAGAAAACTGTGACCAGACCATGCATCTGGTAGGATGTCAAGCTGACATTTGAAGCAAAGTTGAATCCAAAGCCCCTACTATTTTTTCCAGAGCCCCAAGTATCCTTCAGCTCAGTCTCACGTGCAGCTTTTCAAGTTCCTTTTCTGTGACCAAGGCTTGGACTAGCAGTCTTCAAGTATTTTTAGAACTCCATAGTGATTCCAGCTCATTCAGCAGTGCTGCAGCCTCTTCCCAGAGGGCAAAGAAAAGGGTGACTTGAGAGGAAACTGAAGGCAAATGAACCATCCCTATGGGGTGTGGGGAGAGTAGATCATCTGGAAGGGTTTGATGGTACAGTTGCGTGCCTGGCAGGCTCTCTCTACCTGGTGGCTTAGGCGTTAGCCTTTGGAAGCCAGCACAGAAGTCCCACATGGTCCCTGAGGTGACATGGGAATCATTTTACAGCATCACCAGGGCTCTGCCAGCCAGCATGCTGCCTTTGATTTGAGAAGCAAATACAGAATTTTGAAGATTGTAGCTGACTCAGACCATTGTTCTGGCATTGCGGTCATAGACACATGTGGGAAATTCCCAAATTGACTTTCCCACAGAGCTGTTTTGGAATGGGGGACAAAAAGAGTTCGGGGGTGGAAATGTATTTTAGTTATTTATTTGATTAGTGTTTGTTAAATCTTTGGACCGTTTCAACTAGAGGCACTGAATGGGATTTCCCCAGGGGTCACTTCTGAGTATCTAGAAGAGTCAAGAGGGCAAAAGGCTCAGGCCCAATTTTCCATACTGAGGAAGGAGAGGCTAATAACACAGACAGTCCCAGGTTCTTTCTGTTGGTCTACAGGCTGCTGTCACAGAAAAACATTTGGACGTCCCCACCCACACACTTTCCCCAACCCACATCCTCTGCGTTCTCCCCTCTCTGTTGGCGCTCCAGCCATCCAGCCCACCTGGGAGTCATCTTCATTCTACCGCCTCCTTGCCTCTTAACAACCCTTCTCCTTCACCCCTGGGCCACCCCTCTACACACACACCCATACCCAGGACCACCCTCCTCACACTGTTGATTTGCAGGGTCTTACACATTCACCCTTTCCCCTTTCTTGTTAGTAACGTCCAACCTCATCACCTCAGGCCTACTACTTCTGTGCCTCCAGTTACACCTCCCACCACACCGGCCTGGCCCCAATCCATCTTGTCACCACCACTAGATGAATCTTCCTGCACAACAGCTTTCCGAGGCTTGCTCAGACTTCCCCCAAGGCTTCCCTGCTGCTTCCAGCATAAAATCCAAATGCCTTAGCCTGGCTTTCGAGACCCTATGCTACCTGCTCTCAATCTCTGTTTCCAAGCTCTGTTCTTGCCATTTCCCTACTGGACTGAGAACTTCTTGAAGATGAAGAACAGCCCTGACTAACTTCTGGGGCTGGTGACAGCACAAGAGAGTATCTAGGACATGGGGGTCAGGACCTGTTTACTGAGGGAATGAAGGAATGAAACAATGAGAGTGATGAAGCCATCACAGGACTCGTTTTGCCAAATAGTTGTGCAGGGGCCTCTGTCACTGACCAGTTGGGTGACCTTGAATAGGTCCCTTCCCTCTTCTGGGCTTTGTTCTTCAACAGGTGTCTCAAACTTGCAGTCCGTGGGCCCAGAGGGCCTGCAGACATGTTTTGTTGGTCGGCATGTTAAAGTGATTTGGATGCCTTTCTGGAGGGCGCGTGTGCTGTGGTTCCCCCGCTCCCTCTCCCATTTTCTTACACCTCCCCACCTCCCGCATTTTCATTAGCTGCTTGGTGCCTAAAGGCATTTACATTTGTGACCCTTGGATTAGGGGGTGTTTACTCACCTTTCAAGTCTGGCATGGCTGGAATTCTCTGTTTGACCTGCTTTGAAATGAAAATTGCAAGTGCTTTACTTAGGTGGTTTCCAATGTCATCTAACATAGCAGTCAGGGCAGACTGACTTTGCCTTCCCAAAACAGGCCACCAAGGAACAGTGGTATATGCCTTTATTATTTCTGACTGGCAGTCAGCTGCAGAGGGAGATGTTGTTCCATCGAAAATGATTGTTACATAGCCCAGCACAAGTGGTGCCCATTTATAGACTAGAAAGGAGCAAGCACAGCGTACCTACTGGCAGCCAGCTGGGCCTGTACAGAGGGCACTGGTTGCAGGCACAAAGTGTGAATTTAGCCCAAGTTGCCTAGCCCGGTCCTTTCCAGAACAAAGTGCTGAATGAGGGGTGTGTGCCAGAAGCATTTCTCTCTCTGTGTCTCTCTCTGTGTGTCTTTCTCTTTCTCTTTGGCTGTCAGTGGCCCAGTTTGCAGTAAGACTCCATAGAGATACGCATGGAGGGCAGGGAAGGTCAAGGAGCATTCTCATCACTGGGGTCCTTTTCATTAGCCAGTCCCAAGGGCCACATGAGTTGCAGATCTGCCTGGCCACAGGCTGGCAAGGCACAGCTCACTGGGAGATGCTAGACAAACACAGCAGCTGCTGGAAGGCACTCGACTAGTCTGCACAGCAACTGAGTCCCACAATTTGGGCAGCATCTGGGTGAAAGGTACTGGGAGGTGGGCAGAGAGGGCTGGTGTGGGTATATGTGCCCATCCCTGGGCACAGTCAGGCACTGGGTCAAAGTGGAAGCACTGATGGCCTGTGGGGCCAAATGGCTGCAGTCACTGGGTATATGTAGAACCTGGCTGTCCCTAAAATCAATGTGGAGGGCGTAGAGGGACCATTCAGTTAGGGGCACATAATAACATGTCCATCTGTATGTAGCAGTTGTAGGCATCTGAGACAGTGAGTGAGGTGCAGAGGTGAGGAAGGAAAGGGGAGAAGAAGGACTGTTTCTGACTAAGCTGTTTCATATGTCCAAAACAACTGCAGGGAGCTTCCTGGGATGAAAGGGATTGACTGTGTGTCTTTGCCTCCCTGTTTCTGCCCCTTCCTGTTCCTCTGCTTAGGAACTCAGGGAGACAAAGCCCTAGTACTGTTTGTCAAAGTCAAATAGAATGGAGAAAGCAAACTTTCCAAAGAAACTTTATGGAATACATTTCAAAGCCCTAGAGAAGCAATTTTAGGTTTTTTGTGTTTTTTTTCTTCTGTTTTTGGTTTCCTTTGCATGACTGCCACTAACTCATGTCAGCAAGGCGTTAAGTGAGACACTTAAGACCATTGCGGCTGCCAGGGGAAGTGGGTACACCCGCTTGTGGGGCTGTCAGACAGCACAGTTGCTGAAGGCCAATAGAGCTGGGCTGGATTGGGCTTGGCTGTGGCTGAGACTGAAGACTGTGAACACAGCAGGACATGATGTGGTGCTGGTGTGACTGTGGGTGTGCTGTGTGTTATGTACATGTTTGTGACAGCACTAAGGGACCTGGCTGTAGCTGCAGTGTGTGAAATCAGGGTGCTCTGACAGCAATAGGAACAACTACAGGTGACAAAGCCAGAGAGCCCCAGTGTCAGCTAGATGGGAGGGGCGGAAACTTTTTTCACCTTCATTTCCACATAGCCAGCTGGGCCTCTGTCTCTGGCAGTAATTGCTGCTGTCTGAAGGTTTTCATTCCTCTTCTAACTGGTCTGCAGTATTCCAGCTGGAAGCCGTGGAAGCCTACACATTGACTTGTGCCATTTCTGGCACACTCAGCTTCCCCCGGTGGCCTGGAGGCCCAGCTCTTCCTGCATAGCAGGCTGTCGGGATAAGGCCCAGCCCTTGGTTGCAGACCCATACATGAGCCTTATGTTCAGCCAAGAGCCTTATCATCCCACAGTGAGGCTTCCTGCTGAAATGCAATAGCCTACTGAGATGGGAGCCATGGAGGGAATTCTGGGTCACTGTTCCCCATCTTTTGTGTAGTCTGGGGATCAGGGCAAGCCAAGCCCTGGCCTGGTCTGCAGCTACTGTCTGCACACTGCCCAGCCTCTGCATCCCCTCACACCATCACAAGGAGAGCTTTCGAGTACCTCAGAGGGTTTGAGGTAGACATGACGGTCCTGTAGGTGGTGAGCATGTGGGTCTTCATTCTCATGGCTACTAACCAGCTGGCTAGGCCTGGCATGGTATGGAGGCTGTGTCTGAATAAGTCAAGGATGCTCTGTCCTTAGCAGCAGGACTTTTGAGCAGGGAGTAGGCACTGGGGTTCCCTGACCAGAAGAGGCAAATCAAGTGCATGCAGGGCCACACTCCCCACCCACCTCCCAGCAGGTACCATAAGTGTGAGAGTTTCAGCCAAGTGTAAGACAACTCACGGTGTGACCAACCATAATGACTGTCTTTTTACATTACTTTTGAAAACACTAGGCAGGCCAAAACCAAAAAAAAAAAAAAAGAAAAGAAAAAAACAACCAAAAGCATCTGCAAGCCACATTCAGTCTTCTGGCTGCCAGTTTGTAACCAATGTGAGAAGCAAAATTTAGTTGTTTATCGCAGAATTATTTCTTGGTCTTCCACAATCTAGCTCCAACGGCATCTCTTAGCCACTTTCTCTGACCCCTTCCTTAGCCCAAACAAATGCTTCTCCTCTCTCTCGATCCCTTAGTATCTATCGTAACGTATTAGTATATTCATTCATTCAATACCTTTATTGACTACTTTGGCAAAGGCAGTGCTGGGGCTACAGAGATGAACAAATAAGAAACAATCCCTGCCCTGGAGAAGCAAACAGCCTGATAGGGGGAAAGATGGGAGGGCAGACAGAGACTGAGAGATCCCTGAGGGGGCCGCTCTCTCTCTCTCTCTCTGTGTGTGTGTGTGTGTGTGTGTGTGTGTGTGTATGAAAGTTGAGGAAGGTAGGCTTCGGGTGAAAGGAGATGGCTCAGCCGGGTACTGGAGGAAGAAAATGAGTAAGTCAAGCTAAAGAGGAGGCAGGGCCTTACTGGCACAGGGAGCCCCTGAGCAGACCAGAGTTATGGATACCAATGGCATGTTCACGCCCCAGTGAATTGCCCTATATTACTAGTGTGTAAGGAATGGGGACAAAATAATCAATACCCCAAACCCCTGAGACACACAGTTTACCTATATACCTGCACATGTACCCCTGAACCTAAAATCAAAAATCAAAGTTAAAAAAAAAAAAAGGAATGAGGTGCTGTGAGTGGCTGTGAATCTTGTTTTCTTTGTCCTCTGAAGACAGTGGGGAGCCAGCTGCAGGTTTGGAGCAGGGAGTGACGAGTCTGAAGGAAGGCCCACACTGGAGCCTCCACATGTTAGACAGACAGAAAGTTGGGGGAGACTGGTGACGGGGGCCAGCCGGGGAGCTGTGCCCCCAGTGCCTGGACCTGCCAACTGCATACTTGCTGAGTGAGTGAGTGATGAATGAGGTAGGAAGGGATGTGGAGAGTGGCTGCTGCCCCCACCCCCTGTTTGACAGGGGTAGCTTTCATAGGCATCCACTTGGGCATCTCATAGGCATCTCAGACTTGATTTATTCAAACTAGACTCCTACCCCTGCCCCCCAAAACCTGCTGCTCCTGCAGTTTTCACCATCTCAGTTAATGGCAGTCCCAACTTTCCAATTGCTCAGGACCCAAACGTCAAGGTCATTTTTGACTCTCATATTCTACATCCACTCCATTAGCAGCTTATGTTGTTTCTACCTTCCAAATATATCCAGAATCAAACCACTTGTTACCACCTCCATGATCTGTGCTCCTGTCATCTATCGCCTGGGTATTTATTTGCAGCAGCCTCCTAACAGGTCTCCCTCTCCTATTCCACCTTGGATCCTCTATGCTCTACTCTCAGCACAACAGCCAGCATGATCCTGCAAAAACATAAGCCAGGTCGTGTCCTTTCTCTGCTCAAAACCCTCTACCAGATCTCTATCTCAAATGAAAAGCCAACATCCTTACAATGGCCCACAGGCCCTGCATACTCTATCTGACCCCCCTGACCCATCTGACCTCACCTCCTGCTCTCCTGCTACTCCCCCTGCACTCTGCACCAGCCACACTGGCCTCCTCTCTCATCCCCAAACAGCCTCCAGGGGCTTTGCATTTGCTGTTCCCCTCTGCCTAGAAATCTTTTCCTCTGCATATCTGCATGGTTCGCTTCTCCTCACTTCAGGTCTCTCCACAAATGTCACCTTCTCAATGAAGCTTCATTGAGCCCCACCGTTGTTTCACTTTTCTCCAAACCAGTTATTGCATTATAACTTATTGCATGTTTTATTCACCTGCTTTATTTATTATCTACCTCCCTCCACAGAATATAAGCTTAATGAGAGCAGGAACTTTTGTCTGTTTTCCACTGTGGTATTCCTAGTGACTGGACCAGTGCCTGGAGCATGGGAGACACTCTGTAAAGACTTATGGGATCAATGAATAGGTGGACTGTGGGGGATCGGTGAGGTGGCCCTGGGCTGTCTCATGTGATCTGGGATTCTCAGGAACAGATCACGTAGGGGAAAGAGAGAGCCACTGGACTGTAGGAGTTAGCAGGTCTAGCCAGGGTGACCTTGGGCAAGTCCCTTCCCCCTCACTGGCCTCAATTTGTCCATTTATAAAGCAATTTATAATTTTATGTGATTATCTCTAAGGACAAGCATTATGAGCCTCTGGGGGCAAGGTGAGGGCCTGGCCAACTGGGCTGCCACTCATGCCCCCTGGGCATGAGGGCAGAGGTCCTCACCCCTGCAGTTCTCCATTTCTTTTTTAACTTCTTTCAAAGCACCATCTTATCTTCACCCCACATCTGTAAACACACCATATCACAGCTGTTCAAATAGTGATGGGCGGTGGCTGCCAGTCAGCTGCATTCAGCCAGGCCAGCTGTGCTCCCTGCAGTGTGCCTCACTCTGGCCTGAAGGCCTGGGCAAATCCAGCAGTGGGATATCATCCACCCCATTTTCCAGAGCAAACACTTCTATTACACCTGCTACGCAGGTAGGCCCATCTCTGGAGCAACCTCACCTCCTCTCCTAGACCAAACTCTTGTACCTGGCCTAGTTTGGGCCAAGCGTTTATCAAGCATTTGTTACATTAAATTTTAATCCTCATACTAACCATGTGAAGTAGACATTGTTAGACTCATTTTCAGAGGAGAACATGAGTCTTAGAGGGGTTAAGAGTGTTGTCCAAGGTCCTACCCAACCTCTTCTCCTACGCAGGAGTCTCCTGGAATCTGTTGACCAAGGTCTAAGGAGTCTCACCCATGGTTGGAGCGATGAGAGAGGCAGAAAGGATGCTTCGTTCTTCCTTCAGCTCCATCCAGGCCACAGGTGGAGCCTAAGGGGTGGAAAACAGGCCAGCCCAGATGGAAGTCATCACTATCCCACTGGCTCCTTGAGGGCTGAGCAGAAGGGAAGCGCCTTCCCTGCCTTGCCCTGCCAGGAATGTGGGTCGTCCTGAGAGGCTGGGACCAGTGAGCTATGGGGGTGGTGTGCGGGTTACTTCATGTGATAAACTATTTTCCTTTCCTCATTCCAAGGATCAGAGAGCACTTGGTGAGCTTTTCTTTGTTCCAATGGAAACAGAAAGTCAGAAAAGCCCAGTGGGGGATGGTCAAACTTTCCTTTGTCTTCTTGAGCTAGGAGGCTGAATGGGAGGACTGTGGAAAGGGGGGTGGGGTAGGGCCACTACAAGGGCAACAGATCGGTAGAGGGCGACCAAGACAGGACTCTACGACGACAACAACAACGGGGAAAACACCCCACAAAGAGCTAAGTACTTGCCCGTGGGGAGGTCTTATAGCCTCCCTCATGCAGCCTTACTCTACATGGATCTGCTAAGTCTACAGTCTCCAGCAAGGGGCTGGAGAGTCACAGGACAGCTAGTGTTCTCTTGACCCAAGATGTGCCAAAGGCCACCTCCAGGACCACTGCCCTCCACGTGTCCTCTGAACTCCCTGGCCCAGTCTCTTTACTGCCCCCACAACACAATGTTTTCCTACCAAGAATGATGGGAATTCAAATTTATCAAAGTCTTTGAAAGTTTGCCAAGCACTTTCCCATAGCTCTTCAGGAGGCAGAGTAGCCTACTGGTTAGGAACACAGGCTCAGGGTCCATACTGCCTGGCTTCACCATTACACAGCTACGTGATCTTGGGTAAGTTACTTAGCCTCTGTGCCTCAGGTTCGTCATCTTTAAAATGGGAATAATCACAGGATCTACATCTTAAAGCTGTTTTTAGATTAAGTTAGCTAATATTTAGGTTTCCTAAAAGCAGAGATTTTTGTCTTTTATTCTTTGTTATGTCCATAGGCCTAAACAATGCCTGGCACCTAGCAGAGACTCAATAGATATTTATTAAATATATATAAAGGGCTTAGGGTGGGAGCTGGCCCTTAGCACAACAAATGTTAGTTGTTATTGTTACCTTTTGCATTATCACAATAGTTCCAACAGGAGCATTCTGAATTTCATGCATGTTAGTGTTGGTCCTCCTTGTAAGGTTCAAGTTCTAAGTCAAGGTACTGAGGAATATGCAGCAAACTTAAAATGGAGGGCAAAATTTGGACCACAGAGGATTAGGAGTGCAACTGTCAAATATGAATAGAAGCATTCGTTCATCTATTCATTCAGTTATCTATTCTACAAATATTTCACAAATACTTTTAAAGGCTAGGCCCTGAGCCGGGAGCTGGGGATGTATTGATGACAAGATAGACAAGGGTTTCTACAGTTGAGGAGCTTAAATTGTAATGGAAGGAGACTGGCAAAAATAAGTAGATACCTAAATAGCACTTATTAGCACTTGTTCAGTTAGCGATAAGTGTTATGAAGAAATAAAGCAGTATAATGGGATAGAATAGCTGGGGTGTGTATGTGTTGGGGTTGCTTTAGTTTATGGTCAGAGAAGGCATCTGAGGAAGGAACACTGGCACTTTTCTAGGACGTCTTGGTCTCAGGTCAAGGACCTCCGTTGAAAGTCGGCCCATGACACCATATCATTACCACCTCATCCTTCTGCCCAAGGCAGAGATTAGTTGCTCAGTGTAGTTCTGGGGGTCTTTACATGGAGGTCTAGTGTGAAGGGCTGGGAAGAAGGGGGCTATGAACATGTGGCACCTGAATAGGAAGGTTCTGGCATCAGTTGTCCTCTGGCAAAACCTGTTGGTTGCTCTAGGTTAAACGATGGTCAGTGGCCTTTCAACTCCCTCCTCATCTTTCTGCATTCTCAGGGAGGAGGTGTCTGGCCATGGGGTCCTCTCCCACTGCTGATCTATACTCAGTGCTCTCATGTCCTATGCTCATTCATGACACCACCTTCACATATGCAAACACCACCTCATCTTTCAAGATAGCTCAGACACCAACACCAGTCACACTGCAGTGCTCTTATTCATTACCTGTTTGGGCATCTCCAGAGTGCAGTATGGAATGGATACCTAATAAATGCTTAATAAATGAAGGAATAAATGGGTGACTGTTGTTCCTCCTGCTTCCTCAACTGACTGGCTTATTCCCACTCATGCATCAAGATTCACATTATCATCTTACATGAGAAGCCTCCCTCAACCTCCTTGTGTCTGACCTGGAGAGCTCTTGTTCATCCTTGATGTTCTCCTTGACTTCCTCAGGCAGGGTTGGTCTCTCCCACCTCTGAGTGTTCCACCACATTCTATACCCTCTATCATATCCATCGCTCTACAGGCATTGTCTGCTACTGTCCTGTCACCTCCCCTAATCTCTGATTTTCTCAGGCAAGGACTGTGTTTTGGTCATCTCTATATCCCCAGCACTAGCCCCTAGAGGGCGCTCAATAAATATTTGTGAAATTAATGAGGAAAAAACCGTGAATGAATTGTTTGTCAATTTTGCTTAGAGTGGTGTGCTGGGGCTGGCTTGTAGTAGTTTGCGAGAACCAATTGTTAAGTATTTAGGAAACCTGCGAGCCAGTTGCTAAACACAGGCTTCATTAAAAATTAAATTATATGAGAAAACAGAAGACAAACAAATTGAGAGACATTCTAGAAGATAAATAACCAACTAAATACAATATGGGGTCCTGGATTGGATCCTAGAATGGAAGAAGGACTTCAGTAGAAAAGCTGGTGAACTCCAATTAATGTGTACTTTAGTTAATGTTGTACCAAGGTAAATTTCGATCAATGTTTTATAATTATGTAAGATGTCAGCATAAGGAGAAGCTGGGTGAAGAGTACACAGAAACTCTATATTGTTTCTACAACTCTTCTATAAGTCCAAAATTATCTCAAAATTAAAAAAAATTTTAAAACATTAAATTATCTAAACCTACAATTAAACGGATTATATTAAAATCAAAGGTAATAAATACAACTTACCACTTCCTAATTATTTTACTACACTCACGATGATCTATGCTTTGAGCTTATTCCCATTTCCTTGCATCTGAATGGTGTACTATTCTGGATCTTTTCCCAGTCCATGTTGAGTGATGTCACTTTGGTAGTTTGAAATAGGCCAAGGTGGGAGTATCTACATCATGGGAATTTAAAAACGCTACAAATCTGGGCTTGGATTATTGTTTTGCACATTGTACTCTATGCTTTAAAAAGTGTCAGAAAATGCTAACAATTTACATTAAACTTAAAAGTGTGTCATGTTTATTGCTGCTACTTTCTAACTAGCACCATTGAGGTAAATAATGCTTCCAGTATGTAGAAACCATTATCCGATTCAGCAAAGAAGTTGTTCACATCATGGTGAATTAGTCAAGTTCCAATACTTCTTGATTATTTCAGTTTCTTCTTACTCATTAACATAAATGAAAATGTCAATCATCATTCATTTAGGAGCTACACTTGCTATTCTGTTGCAGCTATAGGTTGGCCATTGATATGTGTTCAGGAAAATCAGTGAAAGCACTATGGGAGAATCCATTGGCCATATGGAATTTATAATAAGGAGTATTATATATTTCAGTATTATCTGTAAATTGAACACTTCACATTCTTATATAAGTAAATTTATAATGAACCTGTGTATATATGTGTATATTTATATATACATTTGTGCATTTTTTTGAGAACTGGTTGCTGAACATTTACCAGAACACCACTGGTCCTAAGTATGAATTATGATCTCATCAAATACATCGAAGGAAAGAAAAGACTATTGCCTGGCACCTTCTCTGTGCCAGGCTTGGCTACCCCTTTATGTTTGTCATTACAGATGCTCTTCACCTCAACTCTGTGAAGTGAAGGTATTGTGGTCTCCCATTTTACAGATAAGGATACTGACGCTCAGAGCGGTTAAATGACTAGACTAAAGTCAAGTACCGAGGATCAAGTGAGCCAGGATTAAGCTACATTCATCTGAGTCCAAAGCCAATTGATTAGTATCCTATTGCTGCTGTAACACATTGCCACAAATTCAGTGGCTTAAAACAACACAAATTTATTATCTTACGGTTCTAGAGGGCAGAGTCTGAGATAGGTGTCACTGGACTAAAATCAAGATGGTAGCACGGCTGCATTCCTTCTCAGGGCTCTACAGGACAATCCGTTTCCTTGCCTTTTTCAGCTTGTAGCGGCTGCCTGCATTCCTTGGCTTCAAAACCAAAAGTGGCCAATCAAGTCTTTCTCACATCTCATCACTCTGATTCTGCTTCTATACATTTCCTTCTCTGACACCGACTCTCCGGCCTCCTGTTTTCACTTTATAAAAACCCTCGTGACTACATTGAGCCCTCCCATATGAGATGGGCAGCATCACCCCATCTCAGTCAATGTCAGCTGATAAGTAACTTTAACTCCACCTGCGAACCTTATCCCCTTTGCCATGTTACTGAACACACTCACAGGTTCCAGGGGTTAGGGTGTGGACGTCGTTGTAGAGGCTATAATCCTGCCTACCACCCTTGTACTTTTTCCATGACCTTCTCCTGCCTCACCTGTCATTTCAATGGTCACAAAATCTGGTGTGGGCCTATGGAATTCTCCCTGGCCCCTGCGTTGCCACACATCTCTGTGCTCTCCCCTTTGGAGTAATATGCCCCTTTTAGTCATTCATCCAGCTGGTCAGACAGCCTTGTAGGGGAATGGCTTCTAAACCCTGAAGCTTTTAATCATGGACATATATTTTACCAATGTTCTTACTAAAGTGTTTTAAAAGTACTTTCCAGGATTTTTGTGTATTCTGGCTCTTTACTTCCTTTCCACATGCTTATACGGTGCCAGAGCCCTCCTTTCCAACATGGCTGATTTCACTGTGCTGCGTTTTACCTATTCCCACCTTCTGGACCTGTTTCTAGTCAGCAGCTAGAATCATGCATTATTTATTTGTTCTTCTCATAGACTTTTACATTGCCTTATTCTAGAAATGGCCCTGGTCTTACCTAAAATGTCCTTTTCCCACCCCTGCCAATGAGGCATCTGTCTGTCCGTGTTTACTATTTCCCTCTCACTGGCTCCTCAGAAGCCGACTCTCTAAATAATAGTTTCCCATCTTCCCTTGTTTCTTCCATACTCAGATACCCAATTCTGGTCATGAGAAACCTCCTCCACTGAGACCAACTGAATGGCCAGAAGTTGCCCCTCCCCGCAAGAAGCCTTAACACCCAGACCCATCTCTTCCCATTTGTGAGCTCTGACTACAACATTCGTGTTTCTACCTTCAATCTTGCCCAAAGCTCTTTGCTCCTCCTTTCTGCCTGTCAAATTCACATCCATACTTTGGGGCCCAGCCCGAATCCTACCTTGAGGTAGGCTCACCTTGAGGAAAACTTTCCAGGTCATTCCAGCCCAAGGGGACTCATGTCCTTCTCTGTATGTGTCTAGGACTTGTCAATAGAACCTATTTTGACAAATTTATCATCTGCCATTATGGAGAGGTTGCAAATTGGTGGCTGGTGGTCCAAATAATGCCCACAGGTATGTTTTGTTTAGTCTGCATGTGGTTTGTTTCTTTTAAACTATGTGCTAACATGTAGCAATTAGTAATCCTTCCATACAATCTACATATCTAGCTGCTTTGAAAAACAGAAAAATCTGGTAATACTGGATCTGATTTCCCCAGAACAGTAGTTAGCTAATTGGCGTGGTGGGGTGGCAGTTTCCACTTTAGCTCGAGTATGTGCTCTCCAGCTAGACACAGTCCCCACTACTCTGTATTGTCTTACTCCAGCCTCATTCACTCATCTATAGTAGCTGCCTTGCTCCTAAAGGCATTTGAGTTATCTGAAATATTTCACACCTGCTAAGTTTCCAGCTATATCATAGTCTCTTGAAGGAAAGAAACTTTATTTTGAATTTGTTTTGTTTCTTTTATGCTGCTACGGACATAGTAGATGCTTGATCAATATTGAGAGAAGAAACAATTTTACTCTAGATGATTCTAGAGTATGTTAGAATTTACTTTCGCTACAAGATAAAGCTTTATAAATGTAATATCTGTTGAGAAAGTACCATGTACCCGACTGAGTGTTAGATGCCTCAGAGCAACTTTGTGTGATAGGTAATATTATTCTCATATCACAGATAAGAAAACCGAGGCTCAGAGAGCCTATCCAGTAGTACTGAAGCTGTAGATATTGTAGTCTCCGTGGTAAGAGCAAAAGCCTTTGTTCCATGAGGAAACTCTCCTAAGTATCAATGCTGGAAGCAGAGAGCTGTGGCTCTCTGGTACAGTTTGTCTACAAACTCCAAGACTTAATTTTGTTTGGATAGAGATTGAGCATTTATTAAATGCCCATTGTGTGCTGGGCATTTACAAAATAACTGCACTTATGCTTGGGCTATCAGGAATTCTGAGCATCCTGGGCAGCCCATTGATAAGATGAGGGAAATACAGATAAATAGAGCCTAATTGCTGATGGGATTTGGAACCCATTTGGTGAGTCACGTTCAACTGACAGAGGTGCCTGCTGGTTCCCTTGTCCATATGTGCACAGAGACTGTGCTATCCCCTCATGCTGTCACTGGTGGTACTGACGTGTGGTGCGGGATGGGAAAACATGGAGAAATTATGTGTGTTTAATTGCACAGCAGCAAGCAGAAAGGAATGTGAGTGCCAAAGACTCCCACTGAAGCAGAAATCTGGTGTCATGTGTTGCTGAACAGCTGCAGGAAAATTTGTTGGACCTTTGGAGGCAGAGAAGTGGGCTTGCCATATTTTGGTTCCAAGTAACTTTGAGGGCAACAAAGATTTATAGGCAGCAGATATGTACATCTAGAAGTTTCACTCTGGAGTTTTGTCTGCTTTCTTTGCTACCCTGTCCCTTCCAGCCACCACCAGTTCAAGCCATGACTAGGAGCAGAGGGAGGTAGGAAGGCCTCAGCCCCAGGACCACTAGGTTCCTCCAGGTTTCATGTGTCCACAGCCCTGCTTAGGGCCACCAAAATGCTCAGGTTTAGCTGGGTGGGCTAAACCACCTAGAACTGAGTTCAACTCTTCCTCTATTCCTACAAGCATGGCCTTATGCAAGTCACTTAATCTCTCCAGGCCCAAGTTTACTTCTTCTGTATGTGTGAGGAGTCAAGAAGGTGATGTTGTGTGGGGCCTCGCCCATATCTTGAGAGATGGATCTATGTCTATAACACCCTAATGCTCCCAATCTCATCAAGAGATGGGAACTGTGAGCTCTATAATGATTTAGTTGAACAATAAACTATCATAGTTGTTGTTCTGTATTGAGGGCCAGACAGACCCTATGCTAAGCCATTTAAATTCATTATCTGTTTAATCCTTAAAAGAAAAGATTAAAAAAACTTGAGTTAGGAGAGGAAGAGTGACTCATGGAAGGTCACCCAGCTAGTAAATGACAAAACCATCATGAGCTCTATGCAGAGCCACTCCAGAGCCAACACTTCTAACGACACCGCTTGGCATTAGTCCCACTTCACACATGAGGAAACTGAGGTTTACGAGGCATTAGTATCAGGGGCAGAGCTTGGATTTTCAACTTCTGTCTGTTATTTAACTTGCTGTGTCACCTTGGATAAGTTGCTAAACCTCTCTGAGCTTCAGTTTCCTGCTTTGGAAAATGTCAGAGTCCAAAGCCTCTGGCAGCAGTGAGCAGCAGTATCCTGTGGGAGATGGTGGAAGGGAGGGGCTAGGAATGTCCCAGAGACAGAGAATGAGAAGACATGGGCGTGACTGTGGCTTTATGAAGTGGAGGCAAATCTGGAACGGAGACTTGCCAGAGGGAATGTGCCTGGCTCGCACTGCCCATTTAGCAGCCGTCCTGTGAGAGCCCAGATGGGCCAGGTGGCAGGAATCTGGCCAGACTCCACAGGCACACCCACACCGTGAGCTGCTGTTGCCACCTAGGGGACAGGTGGTGACCAGGAGCCCAGGCTGCGGCTGCGGCCGGCCGTGGCTCTGGGGCTGCACATTCCCAGTCTCCCGCTGGTTTCCGGAGTGGGAGAGGGGCGGCCAAGGCTTGCTCCAGGAGTGGGGGAGGGGAGTAAGGAAAAGCAGCCTAGTCCTGCCTCTGGTTTGGGAGTTATAAATAAATCCATCTGGAAGTGTTTGGGGCTGTGGGAGCCTGAGGTCGGCCCTGCAATTCAGGCCATGTGGCGCATATTTCCATTCACACCAGACCCCCCCGCCCCCCCACCGCCCCGCCCCAATCCCAGGAGACTGTCTGCTAGGGCTTGTCTGCTCAGACCCAGCAGAGCTGGGCGGGAACCTTTCAGGCCCCAATTTCAGCCCCCACCCCCACCTTCCTCTCCGCGCGGCCCAACTTCAGCAAGATAATGTCTGAGAAAGTGCTTCAAAAAGTTTTATGTGCTATCCAAGTGTTGGTTGAGTGAATGAATGAATGAATTTTCAATTCAGCATTTAGCCTGTAAGTTCCCCTTGCTGGGAAGGGGCCCCTCAGTAGTTATGGAAGGCGAGGCATTCTGGACTTTCAGCCTCCATCTCAAGATCACCTTTCCCGCCCACAGAGCTAAGGCTGGCTGAGGTAAAAATGCATATTGCCCAAGTTTTGTTCACCTTTCTTATCCTCAGCACCAAGGGTAGCGCTCAGTAGGCACTGGTTGTATGAATGAATGAGTCAAGTATATTAATTTTTTTAAAACAACTTTTGTAGAGATGGAGGTCTCTCTTTGTTGCCCAGGCTGGTCTTCAACTCATGGCCTCAAGGGGTCCTCCCACCTTGGCCTCCCAAAGTGCAGGGATTACAGGCATGAGCCACTGCACCCAGCCCAATTTGTTAATGTAATCAACAGTTACTGCACATTCTCATGTGCAGTGCACTCTGCTGCATGCTGAGAACACAGTGGAGAACAACCAAAAACAAAAATGGCCCAGGTTCCATTAAGCTTGTCAAGGGAGGTGTTGGGAAAGTTGCCAAACAGCTCCAGGATAAAGGCCAGAGGTAGAGAAAATAGGCCCCAGGGGTATCTCTTCTCTGCCTCCTCATTTCTACTCCCATGGTCAGCATCCTGTTTCAGGACTTCAGTTTGTGCCAGGACCACTGCAGCAATCTCCTTACTGGCCTCCTTTCTGCTTTTGGTCTCTCTGCCTGCCAGAATTTTCTTTTTAAAACATGGCTTTCATTGTGTCCCTTTCCAACATTCAACAAGTCCAAACTTCTTAGTTTTGCATTCTCACCCCCAGCGACTCAGCTTCCCATCAACCTGGCACATCCTTAGTGAGCTGGCTCCTCGTTCCCCTTTCCAGGCTCATGGTTTATCCGTCTCTCAGACCTTACTGTGTGGCTACACAGAACCCCAACGCATACTGCCTTTCTCTCTTCCATGCCATCTCCAGCCCTGGGATGCCCTTTGACCCTTTTTTTATTGGAAAATCTCACTCAGGCGTCAAGGCCCATTGCAAGTCTCCTACATTTTGTAAAGCTTTCTCCAACCCCTCAGAGACAGGCAGATGCCTTCCCACCTCTGTACACCCTCCTCTCCAGCTCTCACTCTGTTACCCAGGCTGGAGTGCAGTGGTGCCATCACAGCTGACTACAGCCTCGACCTCCTGGGCTCAGATAAGCCTCTTGCCTCAGCCTCCCAAGTAGCTGGGAACACAGATGTGCCACCATGCGTGGCTAATTAAAAAAAAAAAAAAAAAAACTTTTCTTTTTTTTTTGTAGAGAAAGGTTCTTGCTCTGTTGCCCAGGCTGGTCTTGAACTCCTGACCTCAAGAGATCTTCTCACCTTGACCTCCCAAAGGGCTGGGATTACAGGCATGAGCCACCGCTCCTGTCCATCCAGCTCTTCATATACACCATGGGACTGCAACTCTCTCCCACAAGACTTCTGAGTTCTCTGAGGGCAGTGGTCATGACTCATTTTGCTCTGCAATTCCATTGCCCAGCCCAGTGTGAATGGACAAGAAAGTGGGGCTGGGGGTGGGCTGGTATGGCAGGGCAAAGAGGAAGTGCAATGGTCTCTTTCAAAACTCACCATGGATCTACTTGAGCCACTTTTACCTGCTCTCTCCCTACAAATACTGTCTTTGGATGAAGGTTTGTGGAAGAGCTAGGAAGGAGAAGGAGCTAAGGCAAGGGACAGGCAGAGGGAGCAGCATGGAGAAGAGAGGAGAGGCTGAGAGGACGAAAGAGAATGAGAGCAGGGCGGGGGGTGGAGCAAAGGTCTGCATTAGTGGTTCACATACATAAGGGATTTAGGTATGTTGGAGTGGAATAAGAAAACATTTGGGATTCTGGAAATGAAATCAGCTGCTTTGGCAGGTCAGCTGAATGTACAATTAATTAATAGGCAGTTAGTGCCCTTTGGTGCCAAGCTGTGCATGGAACCATGTTCTGCTGGGATCAAATGCCAGCCACCCAGGGATGCTCTTTAGTAAAGACCAGAAAGCAGCACTGGCATGCAAGAGCTGGAGAATCCCTCAGAGAGTTCTTCTCAAGGGCACCAGGGACCACTGTAACCCCAGAGTCGCTTCACACCACTGGCCTGGCTCTTGCCAAAGAAAGGTGGGCACTAGAAAAGAACTAACACATAATGAGCAGCTGGTATCTCAGGGGCTATGCCAGACACACAAGAGTGCATTTGATCCTTACTGCAACTCTGTGAGGTAGGTATTAGCCCTATTTTACAGATTAGAAAATTGAGGTCCTAAGGAGGGTTAAAAATCTTGCCCAAGGGCACACAGCTTGAAAGTCTTGGGTCTCAGATTCCAGTGCAGGTCATCCTCTCCCCTTGATGAGTGGGCCAGGACCCAGAGGTTGGCAGCAGTTTGCTCTCCAATCTTGCTGACTTTGGCTGTGGGGCTCATCTCTTTGGATTGATTTCTGTGAACATAAACAAAATACCATCAGTTTTTCCTGGCTTTGGAATGAGCCCTCAGAATCATGTGCTGTTCTCCAGTTTCCAGCTTGGTGCCTTTGCTGGGGGGGGTTCGTGAATATGAAGCAACAGTCTTATTCTGAGAATCAACACTGTGCACCAGAAAATGCCAGGTACTTTTGCTCCCAGGAGATATTTCAGGCTGGGGGCTTTCAGCCTATAGGGCCAAAGTTTTCAATGTTTTCTTCCCTTTCAATAACCTGCATATGATTGACAGTTACCTGTTTTCCCAGGAAAATTGTAAAATCCTTATCAAACTATTGGCACCTTTGAGATGTTGCCCACACTCTGTTCTAACTGCCTGTGTGACTCACGTCCCTATCTGCTCAGTGGTTGGATGTGTTCTGTCTAGTACCTGTGAGTCAGTGAGTAGAGGGCAGAAGGTATGGACAGGACAGGTTGTGGACAGTGTTTTCCGGATTTCTGATGTGACATAGTTAAGCCACCTCATGGAGGAGCCAATGGAGGTAGAGTGGCTGGAGCCAATAAAGGATTTAGAGCAGGGGAAAAAATGGTGCCCAACACCACCCCATGGAGATATGGCTCTGGGGTAGGGTAGGTTGGCTAGAAAGCCCATGATAATCGCTTTCTGGATTTGTTCTGGAGTCAGGAACAGTCTAGAAACCTTTTGGGTTGGACCTTGGCCCAGAGCTTTGTGTCCCACACAAAATAATAGGGTATTAGGATTATCATGCTGCATGCAGGACCTTCTGAAATCTTGCTGCATAACAGAACTTTCAGTCGTACACAATGACATGCTGAGGACAAGTCGCTGGTCTTTAGTTGGGCCTTTTGCCCTGGTCATTGCAGTGAAACAGGATTTTTCTTCATCACCTTCAAAATCTATTCAGAATCTGGCCATTGCCTACCACCTCCACTGCTATCACCCTAGTCCAAGCTATCATCGTCTCTGGCCTGGATTATTATAGTATCCCTGTCACCAGTCTCCCCACAATGATGCTGTAAAAACATAGTGTGAGCATGTCAGTAATCTGCTCAACATCCTCCACTTGCTCCCCCATCTCACTCAGATTCAAAGCCAAAATCTTTATAGTAGTCCACAAGGTCCTGCATAATCTGGTCTCCCTTACCTCCTTGACATGATCTCCTACAAATCCCATCGTCCACCTCTCCATTCCAGCCACACTAGCCTCCTGATCATTGTTTAAGCTTGCCAGGCACATTGTTCTTGCTTTTCTGCCTGGAATGCTTATCCCCAGTATGTCAGGAAGGATCCCTGGAGGGAGTGGTCATGAGAACTGGGGAAGGGTTGCTGTGTGGAGAGAACCACCTGATAGGAGCTATGGTCTGGCAGAGGGATACCACCAACTCATGGTGACCCTGAACACAGAGAGTGGATGAATAAATACCCCAATCTCACTTTTCCTTCCTCTTCTGGTCTCTTTGCAGGTGCTTCCCATTGGTCAAACCTAACCCGAAGCCAGAGGGCAAGGGAGCCTGTTGATGCCGTCCGCACAGGTCAGCCTACCAGGGTACAAGCTGGGGTGAAGGGTGGAGAATATGTGGACAGACAAATGGAAAATGTCCAGAAACAACTAGATATCTTTGTAGTCGGCTCCCTCACTTCCTTCACATCTCCACTGGAATGCTTGTTACCTCTTCAGTATGTTTCAGTTCGTTACCTTCTCAGTTTGTTATCTTCTTTGGCCACCATTTCTAAAATTCCAACCCCCAGCCCCCAACACCTCATATCCTCCATCCATGCTGTCTTTTCTTCCCAGCACTTAATACTATCTGACATGTAATTTATCTATTTCTCTTGCTTCTCATTGGCTCTCCCACTAGAATCGGAGCTCCATGAGGGCAGGGACTTTGTTCTGTTCACTGCTATAGTCAGTGCCTAGTAACAGCAGCTGGCACACAGTAGGTGTCCAATAAATTGTGAATGGCTAAATGATTGAATGGATGTACTCTCTGGGGCCATTGTAGTGAGTTTGCCCTCAGCCAAGCACAGCTTGATGTAGGTAACCAATTGTTATTCATGCCTACTGTTCACAGTTTCCCCTAAAGAGGATCAACTGCTGCTGTGTTCTGAGGTCAGGGTGGGAAGGCCTTTGCTGCCTCCAGTATTGAAACTTGCACAACAGTTTGTTGACTTGAATCTTATGGAAATCATTGCTGCATTAATTGGTATGGACTGAACTTTGTGTATTATTTGTCATCGGCCACAGTGGGTAGGTTCACAGTCATGGGGGCATTGGTTCTCCCAGGTGTGTTTCTTCCATACCTCAAAGGTAGTCTCAATTGCTAGTGGGCCTGTTTCCAAATTAGGAGGCTCAGTAGCCACCTCCTTGAGGCTCAAGAGCAGGGGACCTGTGAGCTGGGTCCTATGGCCACAGTGTTGGTGACATAGGGTTAGATGAAGACAGGATAAGCAAAACAGTCTAGTCTGCCCCTACCCCTTTCCCAGTAATCTGTTCCTTTTTATTGCTGAGTAGCCTTCCATGGCATGGATATACCACAGACCATTTATCCATTCATCTACTGAAGGGCATGTGAGTTGTTCCCAGTTTGGGGCTAGTATAAGTAATGCTGCTATAAACACTCACATAACAGGTTTTTATGTGGAAATAAGTTTTCATTTCTCTGGGATAAATGCCCAAGAGTGCAATTGCTGGGTCATATGGTAATTGCATGTTTAGTTTAAAAAAAAAAAACTGACAAACTGCTTTCCACAGTGGCTGTACCATTTCAGTTTCCCCACCAGCAATGTATGAGGATTCCAGTTTCTTGGCATCCTCATCATCATTTTGGTGTTCTCACTGTTTTCCCTTTTAGCTGTTCTTCTAGGTGTGAAGTAGTATCTCATTCTGGTTTCAATTCGCCTTCCCTTAAGATTAGCGATGTTGAACATTGTTTCATGAGCTTCTTTGTCATCCATATATCTTCTTCAGTGAATTGTCTATTCATGTCTTTAGACTATTTTCTAGTTTAGTTGTTTGAATTTTTAACTGTTGAGTTTTGACAGTTCTTTATATATTTTAGATACCAGTCCATTGTCAGACATATGGTTTGCAAACATTTTTTCTTGGTCTGAAGCTTTTTCTCATCGTCTTAACAGCGACTCCACAGAACAAAAGTTGCTAATTTTGATGAAGTCCAATTTATCAATTTTCTGTTTTTGGATATGTTTTGATTGTCAAGTATAAGGTCTGGCTTATATGGCTAGCTTTAGATTCCAAACACTTTCCTGTTTTTTCCTAAAAGTTTTGTAATTTTACATTTAAGTTTCTGATCCATGTTTTTACATTTAAGTTTCAGCCTCAGGTTATATCATTTCCTGAGGCTGCCGTAACAAGTAATTGTAAACTTGGTAGCTTTAAATAACAGAGTGTATTCTCTCATGATAGTAGAGGCCAGGAGTCCGAACTTAAGGTGTGGGCAGGGTTGCACTCCCTGTGGAGGCTCTAGGAGAGGATGCTCCTGCCTAGCCCCGCTTCTGCTGGCTGCCAGTACTCCTTGGCTTATGGCCATGTCACCGCAATCTCCACTTCTATCTTCACATCATCATCTCCTCTGTGTATCCATCTTATAAGGATACTTGTCATTGAATTCAGGACTCACTTGAATCCAGAATGATCTCCTCATCTTAATTATACTTGCAAAAGTTCATCTTCCAAATAAGGCAACATCCCTAGATTCTGGGGAATCAGAACGTGGACGTATCTTTTGGGAGGGCACCATTCAGCCCACTACACAGGTCAAAGTTCATTTTTTCATCTATGTTCAGTTGCTCCAGCACCATTCAAAAGGACTATCTTTCTTCCATTGAATCGCTTTTGTACCTTTGTTGAAAATTAGTTGGGCATATTTGTGTGGGTCTATTTCTAGGTTCTCTACTCTGTTCCATTGATCTGTATGTCTGTCCCTCCATCAATACCACAGTCTTGATTATTGTAGCTATGTAATACTCTTGAAATTGGATAGAGTGATCCCTCCCACTTTATTGTCCCTTTTCAAAGTTGTTTTGGCTATTCTAGTTTCTTTGCCGTTCCACATAAATTTTGGAAGAAACTTGTCTATGTCTAAAATATCCTCCTGGAATTTTGATAGAGATTGAGCTAAAACTATACATAACTTTGGGGAGAATTAACATCTTTACTATGTTAAGTCTTCTAATCCATGAATGTGGCATATTTCTTTCTCTATTTAGGTCTTCTTTGATTTCTGTCATCAGCATTTTGTAGTTTTCAGTATATAAGCTCTATACACATCTTGTTATATTTACACTTAAGTATTTCATTTTTGAGCAAGTGTAAACGGTATTGTATTTTTAATTTCAGCATCCTTGTGTTCATTGCTAGTAGATAGAAATACAACTTATTTTTGCATGCTTATCTTGCATCCTGCAACCTTGCTGAGCTCACTTATTAGTTCCAGGAATTGTTTTGTAGATTCCTTGGGATTTTCTGTGTAGACTATAATGCCATCTCCAAATAGGAGCAGTTTTATTTTTTCTTTCATAATGTACGTGTTTTTCTTCTTTCTTTCTTTTCTTTTTTTTTTTTTTTTGCCCTACTACACTGGTTAGAACTTCCAACACTATGTTGAATAACAGTGGTGAGAGCAGAGAGATCCTTTGCCTTCTTTCCAATCTGAGGGGGAAAGCATTTAGTCTTTCAAGCATTAAGTTTAATGTTAGGTATAAGTCTAATATTGCTTGATCCAGGAAAAGAAGAAATATATATATATATATATATATATATATATATATATATATTAGGTATAAGTATTATGTAGATGCTCTTTATCAAGTTAAGGAAGTTCCCTTCTTGTCCTATTTCTCAGAGTTTTTTAACTTATAGTAATAAGTGTTTATATCAAATGCTTTTTTCTGCATTGATATGATCATGTGATTTCTCTTCTATTAGTTAACATGGCAGATTACACTGTGTAAAATTAGCATAGAATTCTTTAAACATTTGGTAGAATTCTCCATTGAAACCATCTGGGCCTGGAGATTTTAAAGGGGGTAGTTTTAAAATTATGAATTCCATGTTTTTAATAGTTACAGGACTATTCAAATCATCTATTTCACATTTGGTAGATTTGGGAAGTTTATATTTTTCAAGGAATTGGTTTATTTCATCCAAGTTGTCAAAGCATGTAGCGTTGTTCAGCTATTCCCTTATCATCCATTTGATGTCTGAAGGGTCTGTAGGGATATTCATTTCCTTCCTGATATGAGCAATTTGTATGTCTTGCTAGAGGTTTGTCAATCTTACTGATCTTTTCAAAGAAGCAGCTCTTTATTTCGTTAATTTTCTCTATTTTTCTATTTTCGATTCCATCTATTTCTGCTGTTGTTTTTATTATTTTCTTCCTTTTGTTTTCTTTGGCTTTATTTTGCTCTCTTGTTCTAGTTACTTGAGGTAGGAACGTAATGATTGATTTGAGACCTTTTTCTTTTCTGGTATAAGCATTTGAGCTATAAATTTCTTTTTAAGCATTGCTTTAGTTGCATTTCACAAATTTTGCTGTGTCGTATTTTCATTTTCATATGGTTCAATGTATTTGTTTAAAAGATGAAATTTAAAATTTCATCTTTGACCCACAGGTTACTTAAAAGTCTGTTATTTTCCAAGTTTTAGATATTTTCTTGTTATCTTTCTGTTATTGATTTGTAATTTGGTCACAGAATACATTTTGTTTTATTTCAATTATTTCAAATTTGTCAACATTTGTTTTTATCAGACAGGATATATCTAACATGTTCTGTATTCCATGGGCACTTGAAAAGGATGCATATTCTTCTGCTGTTGGATGGGGTGTTCTATAAATGTCAGATTAGATCCTGTTGTTTAAGAGTGTTGTTGAGTTCCTATATACCCTTGCTGATTTTCTGTCCAGTAGGTCTATCCCAGATGCCCGCTCGGCCTTCTCTGACTTCACCCTAGTGGGGAGATTTGGGGCACCTGGGTACAGCTTAGTAAGGGTGGAAAACTATGTTTTCAACTCCTCCTTTGTTGGTGGGGTTGGGAACAGAACCACATATGTTTTTCTGTGGTATTCGGCTGAAGAGTTAGTGGATAAAATTTTCTATCTTGGTAAGAGAGCAGGCTTTTTTTTTTTTAATCTGCCCCTGTTGGTATTTTCAGGTTGCAGGCTTTTTCAGCTTAGACTCTGGGATAAATGAGGCAAAACAAAAATCCAGGGAACTCACCACATGCTGTTCCTTGAGTCCTGAGGTCTCTTGCAGGTGTACATTCTTCTCTCCACCTCCTCTCCAGTCTTTCTGTGTTCATTTTATATATAATGCTCATGGCTTTTTGTTGTGTTTTGGGGGAGCACCTAGGGAAAAGTATGTCATTCCATCTTCCCAGAAGCAGAAGTCCTAACTTATTCTTTTTAAAATGTTATATAATTTTGCAGAGTGTGATTTTTATCAAGATTTATTTAACTATTCACCCACTGATGAACTTTGAGGTTGTTTCTTAATTGTGGTGGCTAACACAATCTTCAATAAACGTCCATTCAGTAAACGTTTGTGTACACGTGCAGGAGTATACTTCGGGATAGATGTTAATAAATGGCGTTGCTGGATAATGGGGATGCATGTTTTCCATGTTAATGGATGTTATCCATCCTATCCATAATGGCTGTGCTCGGCCCAGCAGTGTATGAGGAGTAGCAGTTTTTGCTCACCTTCTTGACAACTCTTGATAGAGTCAGACTTTGAGTTCCAATGTGATGTGTGAAAGATGGGGTATCTGTTGGTTGTTTTCATTTGCCTTTTCTTGATTCCCAGAGGCTGAACATCTTTTCAAATGTCTATTAGCCATCTGTAACTCCCCCTTTTGAATTACCTGTCCGTATACTTTGCCCGTATTTTATTCTGAGCTGTTTACCTTTCTGTCGATTTACAGAAAGTATATATTTTGATTGTTCTTTGTCTAATATATACATTGCAAATGTATTTTCCAAGTTTATTATTTGTTTTTTAACTTTATTGATGGTGTCTTTTGCCTAAAAAAATCATTTTTGTGTATAGATTCAAATTTTGTCAACCACTCCCTCTTGGCTTTGTGTTGTGTTTGTGTGTTGTTTAGAATTACTTTCTCCATACCAAAGTTACAAATATATAAATCTCTGTTTTTCCCATTATAGGTTTATTTTCTTTTTTATATTTACTTGTTTGAGCTATGTGGAATACGTGCGTGTATAGTATGATGTAGGGATCTCATTTAATTTTTTTCCAAATGGAAAGCTAGTTATTTCAACAATATTGTTGAATAGTCCATCCTTTCACCATTAACTTGTAAATGCAGGTTTTATAACTTTATTAAATGTCTTTACATGAGTTGGCTTGGAGAGCTCTCTGTTCTCTTTCACTCATTTGTCTACTTCTGTGCCAATACCACCCCCGTTAATTACTGTAGATTTGATAACTCGTATGTCATCCTTTATTTGTCCTTTTTCCCAAAAAAATTGTTTTAGCTTTTCTTACACATATTCTTTTTCATATGGATTTTAGAATCAGTTTGTTAGGTTCTATGAAAAATTCCTCCGGAGATTTGATTGAAATAGCAATGAGTTTATAGATCAGTTTAGGGAGAATAGACGTCTTTTCTCCTCTTCTCCACACAGCTTTTTCTCCTTAAGAAAGACCACTGGTGCTCGCATAAAAGATGTTCAAGGGTGAAAGCACCCACATAACCTATCCTCAACACACACACACACACACACACACACACACACACACACAGACATTTGTGTCTGTGTATTGTGAGGACCTACACTTCAGGCTCCGAGGGTAAATATTTATTATAAACAGAGGCTCTGGACACTTGCTCTGATGTTCAGTGGTACTCCCAAAGTAGGGGAAAACCCACCAAAACTCTGGCTTGATTACATACCCTGTTATACTTCGGGGAAGGGGGGTGAGGAGTGACAAAGTAGATAAGTAGCACCTGGTAACATTAAGAGCCAGTGGGGCTGTGCTTTTTTATCCAGGAGAGCCCAGGTGAATGGTGGAGGATGGGAAGTACCAGGAATTAGGAGTGGCTTCTGTTCCACACTGGTGTCTATAGGTTGGGGTCTTGTGGAACTAGGAAACGACCCGCCCCAGAAAGGTGCACTTATTCATTGTGTCCCTCTATATAGGGGAAGATGGGCTGGGTAGCAGGGCCTATTGGGCCTGAATGTTCTGGATACACCAAATTGTGGGTTCAGAGAAAGATATAGCTACTTTTGGGTCCACTGCTGACATAATACTCTCCAGTTCTGTGAAGATTTTGTCTTTGTGGGGTGCTGACACCTGGATACATTACTCTCTACAGTTGAGCCATGCTACCTGCCCAGTGGTGTGTCCTTTCAATGTTGCCAGCTGGCAGCAGGTGCTCTCAGCCAGTTGCACAGATCTTGATGCCTGGCCTCAGGGTGGGGCTGCAGAGCAGCTCAAGCTTCCCACTCAGGTGCTCCAGCAAATCGTAGGCCCAGAAAGACATTCAGTAGTGTGAGGCAGCCTTGGAATTAAACTGGAGCCCTCCAGACTTTTCCCAAGGAGGAAGTAGGGGATGACTTAGGGGTTCTGTGGCATGTGCAGATGCTGTCTGGACAAGCAGCACTGCTCTCACCTGTGTTCCAGCTGACAGGATGGACACTGCCCTCAAGACGTCTGCATTCTCCCCCCTCAAGGTCATGGTCCTCAAGGCAGGAATGGGGCCTGAGCCACCAGCATTACTCTATGGATCTAACCGTTTAACAAGGCTGAAAATATTACTCAGATAGAAGGCGAAATCAATTGTAGTTAATACCTGAGAGAGGTACAAAGTGCTGTGTGGACTTTAATTGCCCCACATTTTGAAATCCAGTCTATCACTAAGTCTTTCCAGTTCCCAGATCTGTAATCCTTTTTTCCTCAGTTTCTTGACTCTAATTTAGACCCTGCTGAGGCTGCTGGGGTCTCAGGTGCTACTCCTCCAATCTGTTTTCCTTTGGTGCAGCTTTCTGACTCACAGGTCTGATCACTGCCCTCTGCTCTGTATAATCTAAAGCATCTTTACAAAATCAAGCCCAATGCTTACCTGACTTTCTTCCTAAATGTCATTTATAGCTTTTCTTTTCTTTTCTAAAATGGTAAATATTTATTATGGTGCTTGACTTTCAAGGTCCTCTGTGGAGGTGGTCCAACCTACCCTTCCTTCGCTTGTGTGCGGGTGAGGACCGGGGGAGGCTAGGAGGACCGTGGGGCATGATGCTATGGAAAGCACACCTTGAGCTCTGGAATCAGAGATTATCTAGTTAATCTAGGCCCTCCCCCTGTTTCTTATCTGCTTGACCCCGGCCCTCGCCTCACCTTTCCCTCGCCCAGTTTCTCCCTTGTTCAGGTGGTGTGATAAAACAGACCCCTATCCCGGGTTGAGAGGGGGGTGAAGACTCAATGCGACAAGTGGCAGTGAACGGGCTTCTAGCGCCAGAAGCTCCACGATGCCCGGGGTGCCGGCAGGGCGAGGGCACGGGCCGGGGAAGCAAGCGCTGCCGCGCCGCTACCGTCGGGGGGCCGGTCCCTCGCGGTGCTTTTTGTGCGCGGAGCAGCTCGGCCGGTCACCAGGCGCGTGCAGAGGCGGCGAGCCTGCCGAAGGCGGCCGGTGCGGGCGCAGCCGGCGCGATGAGTCACCGTCCCTCAGCACCTCCGGAACTGGAGGCTGGTTGGAAGCAGCCCCGCCCCGCCTGCGCTTCTCCCGCCCCGCAGAGCGGCGGCGCCAGCAAGATGCCCGGCAGAGGGCGCTGCAGTGCAGCTGCGGAGCCCCGGGCCCGCGCCGCTCCAGCTGCCAAAGGCCGGCGCTACCTTTGGCTCAGGAGGGAAAGATCGGGCCCAGGGGTGGGGTGCGTGAGGAATGAATGTTTCTGCACTGTTAGAGATGGCTCTGGTTTTGATCCAGAAACGAAATGTACTTCAAGATTATCAGACGCTGTGCAGAGTGATGGGGCCGACGGGGCCCCTACTGGAGAGTGCCCAGTCTTGATCTCCCCAAGCTTTTAAGCAGGGATGTCCTGTCCTGTCCGAGACTGGTGTCGTCCTCACACCAGAGAGGGTCCGTGATAGGATAAGTCTCCCCTTTCCAAAATGAATCTGCCTAAAGAACCCAGTCCTTGATCTTCTCCTCTGTGACCTCTCTCACCGGAGGCGATGGAGGTTACAAGGATTGGAGCTGTCTGCAGTGGAGCGCAGGAGAAAGTGCACAAGCTACCGGGGGGACCAGGGTTTCAGTGCCAGCTCCATCACGAAATTGCTCTATGACCTTGGTCATTCATTATTCATTCATTCAGAAAACACTCACCGTGTGCAAGGCAGTCACAGTGAGAGGAAGAGGAGGAGGCCAAACCTGCGGAGACAATTACCCTGACCATAAAACAGCTTATACCAGGCACAGAGACCCCACACATAGGTGATCCGTAAACATTGGCTCAATGAACAAATGAGCTGATTTAGTCACCACACACTAGGGCAGAGATTTTTGGTCACTCATGCATTCCGAGTACATACAACAGTGCCTGACACACAGTAGGTGCTCAGTAATTTGTCGAATGAATAACAGAGGAATGCATTGAGTGTTCTGTGAACACAGCAGAGGTCACCTAACCCACAAGAATCTGTGCTTTTTGAACCGGGTCTTGAAGGAAGAGTTGGCATTAGCTAGGCAGACAAGGGCCAGATGGAGGATAATACAGGCAAAGAACAGCCTATGCAAAAGTAGAGTCCTCAGAGTTCTCACCTCTCTGGGCCTCAGTCCCTCCTGTGAGAAAGAAAGGTTAGGGCTGGCTCTGTAATTTCTCAGATTTTTTTAGACCTAAGGTTCTTGGATTCAAGAAATGAATCCAGTTACCCTGGTCAGATCCAGACCAGTGCTGGGCAGTCCAAGAGACTGAGGTTTTGACTTTCGACTCAGCCCATCTGCAGAATAAAGGCTTGGTGATCTTAGGCACCCCTTCTCCATCTGCTTCCTCTGTCTTTCACCTTAGAAATCTCCCCCAAATCCCATCCCCATAGGATAAATGATCTGCAGCACAAAAGTTAGCATTTATTTGTGTTCTGCCATGATTTTTCTTTGTATTATTTTTTGAAATAGTCTTCATTATTTACAGATTTTATACTAACTCACGTTAATTGTGAAAAAAACAAGAAAGTACAAAGAAGAACATTAAAACTATCCACTACCTGACATAGTTCCTTGATTTTTTAATGCCTTCATTAAAATACACACACACTTGAGCTCACACAGCAGCACTGGCACGGACCGCTGTGAGTCTTAGGTTCTCAGTGAAAGCATGAGCTGAGGACAGTTCTCTCTTTCTCTCCAGTAGTTTGTCTCTGATGGGAAGAGATGTTGGCTGGGACCCCAAAACTCTGACTCTTTAACCAGCTGCAGATCATCAGGCTAAATCCTCAAAGAACATACTGCTCAGAGGACGTTTCATTCTGAGACAGAGCTCTGGACGCAAACCACTATGTGGCCTCTTCCTCCTTCCTGGAGTTGGGCTACAGTTAGGCTAGATTGTGTGGGGGTCACTAGCCCTGCTTTGCTCCAGACCAGAGACAGTACTGAGCAGCTTTCCAGGAAGGGCAAGGGAGTGCCTGGGGACTTACTGCTCCAGCTGTCTGAGAGAAGCCCCCAAAATAAACCCATAACCCTAGCTGACTTGGTTTCCCTTGGCCCCTGCCATTTAAAGCTCCATCCCCAACATAGTGGCTCCTTTTTTTGTCCTGGTTCCTTGCTATTCAATGTGTAACCCATGGACCAGTGACATAGAAAACAAGATCTCTAGATGATGGTTTTATGTTGACATTGAGAAGGAAAGTGCAGATTCTGTTTCAGAAGGTCTGGAGTGGAATCTGAAATTCCTCATTTAACTCCCAGGTAATGGTGGTATAGCTGGTCCACAGACCACACTTTGAGTAGCAAAGATCTAGATTCCTCTTTTGCCCTTGTCTTCTCTGAAAGTGAAAGGGCAGGGGAGGCTCCCTAGAGGTTAGAGTATGTACATACACACACACGCGCGCACACACACACACACAAATAATGAGGACTATGTCCTGGGTGTTCAGTGGATGCTTGCTCTGTCAATGCAGAAAGCTGAAGAGTGAGAAGACTTAAAGCTGTGTTCCCACCTCTCCAATCACTTGCTCATTTCAGTGATGATAGCATCAGTTTCTCAGTCACCAAATGGAATTGGTTCCTTAGACATTTTTGCCCTGGCTCTGCCTCTATTTTCTTGTTACTTCTACTCTCAGACACTTCTCATCTATCCCCTGCCTTCTTGTCTCTGGTCCCCTTCCCCTCCAGTTCACTGCCTGTCACCCAGTTCTTCTTACCTAAGTCCAACTTAAAATCATTGGACATGTGGGCTCCAAGGGAGAGTGAGTGGGCAGAGAAGAGAGATTCTCCTCAAGGCCCAGGTGGGCCTTCAAACTTCCCTTACTCTGAATCTATACTGGCCTGCAAGGAGTAGCATTATTATTCCCCAGGAAACAGGCTCGGAGACATTGAGTGACTTGTCCAAGGTCACACAGTGAAGAAGTCAGAGTTGAGATACAAATCCACATCTCTCTAATTTCAAAGCCTGGGCTCTCCACGATATGATCCCTTCATCTTACTCAGGGGGAAGATGAAGATTAGGTGACTTAAGGGAGTCAGGGATGGGATTGAGACCACAAACTCCCTTCTTCTGACCCTTTAAATTTTCATTCAGTAGCTCCTCTGCTCAGAAGCCTTCAGAGAAACCCTCTTGCCTATAGAGTTGAAATTTCTGAGCCTGAGAGCCAAGGCTGTCATGGTGCCCCTGACTCAGCTCGGCTTCTCCTTCTTCCCCAGCACTTTACTTGGCATGCGGAGGTGCTAGACCATCTCTCTTTCCTTACCTACCAGTCAGGTTTTTCCATGAATCCTGTTCCTCCCCCCCCCGCCTCAGTCATGCCTAGAATTCCCCTACCACAGTACCTTTGCGGTCTTGGGTATTTTCTAGACCTCAAACACCCAGGCACTCTACCTGCCTCTCAGAATCTTTCTCATGCTTCCAGAGCATAGGTTCTCACCCCCTCCCTCAAGGAAAGCCCCCACCACACCCCCACACCCCCCACGACCCCCACACCCCCACACCCCACCCTCCACAAAGCTGCCCTGAGCCCTTAGAGCCTTGAGCTAGGAGTCTGTCACTTTAGCAGTGCTGCCCCTGTTGGTGGTCTGAAGAGCTCCACCCCAACTCACAGGTGAGGCCAATAAATATTATTATAATATAATAAGCCTCTGCAGCTACACTCCATGGCTTGAAGAACTATTTCCGGAATCTTTCTTCTCATTTCTGAACTTGCTTTCATTACTTTAATGTCTCAGCCCATTTGGACTGCTATAACAAGATACCATGGATGTGTAGCTTAAATAGCAAATGTTTATTTCTCACAGTTCTGAAAGCTGGGAAGTTTAAGATCAGTGCACCAGTAGATCCGGTGTCTGGTGAGGGTCCCTTCCTAGTTTGCAGATGGCCCCCCTCTCGTTGTGTCCTCACTTGGCAGAGAAGACAGAGAGGAGGAAGCAAACTCTCTGATGTCTCTTTTTATAAGGGCACTAATCCCATCATGAGGGCTCCACCCTCATGACCTGATCACCTCCCAAAGGCCCCATCTCCACATACTATCTCACTGGGGAGTAGGGTTTCAACATATGAAGAAGGGGGCACAGACATTCAATCCATGACGCTTAGCATGTCTAGGTCTTAGAGACCATATCTGGTTTTCACAACTTTTCCAGCCCTGTTAGAGTCTGAGGTTTAACTTAATCCCCACTTTTTATTCCTAGATGCTGCCTCAGATCACTCCACCTCCATGACTGACCTATTATACCTTGCACCCATCTGCACTTTGCATTCCAGCCTGGATACAGTACCCCAGGTCCCTACTTGGCCTGAAAGGGAAGTCAGATATGGCTGCCTGGTTCTCCATTCACTATTTCTATTACTTTCTCTCTCTTACCTTCATAAGTGAACTCTAAGCTCTTGGAGGGCAGGACTGTCTGGGTCTTATTCTTTTCTTTATCATTTGCAATACCAGCATTTTCTTTTATTCTTTCATTTATTTCTTTAAAACTGAATATTCATTCTCTACCAGGCTTGATACTAGGTGTTGGGGCAGCAGAGGGGAGAAAAATATGGTCTAGTATATTCTAGTAGATTCAAGGCAACAGGGAAGTCCAATGGCATAAGACTGGCAAATTGACTTTGGGCCCAGGCCAGTAGAAATATGTGTGAAAATGGTTGGGGGACAGGCAGGGCCTACCTATGCCTAGAACAGATAAGGAGGAAAACCAGGCTGGCAGATGCTGGAGGCCTGCTTCAGGAGCTGTGGGGAGAAATGTGAGAAGGAGATAGAGTATTGTCTGCTTTTTCCAAAATGAGTGCCTAGAAGGGGAAGTGGCAATTATGGTCCTGATGAAAACAATATCTCCAGTTGTTACCTGAAACAATAGGATCTGGGGGTGTGATTCTCAGAGGCGGGTGATGTAATGGGAATAGCACTAAACTAAGCTTCCTAGCCCTCAAATTCCATGACCCTGTGACCTGAGTTTTGGTTTCAGCTCCACCTCTTGTTCACTATCAGACTTGGCCAGCTCCATTCCCCTGGCTTACCCTCAGTTTCATCCTCTCTCTGACATGGCAGGATGTTGAGTGGGGTGGTGAGTGAGGAGCTTGGACTCAGGAACTGCAAGCTTCCTCTGAGCTCTTGACATTCCTGGCATGCAACAGGAAAAGAAGCACGGATTCGGAAGGTTCTACTGGAGGTCGAGACTGGAGGCAGGGAGGCTGGTGGGGAGGCCAAGGCAGCAATACCAGTGGGAGTAGAGTGGGAAAGAGCCTGAGCAAGGGCAGGGGGTGACAGATTGGTAACATATTTAGGAGGAAATGGAACCGACAGGAACTGTCAACTGACCAGATGGTAGGGATGAAGGAGGAGGAACCAAAGAGGATGGAGATTTAGCTGTGCCCTAGGAGGCCTGAGGGAGAGGAATCTTGGGCCCCAGGCCTAACACTGCCAGCAAACTTCCATGTGGCCTTAGGATCTCTTTCTGTGTCTCAGTTGCCACATCTGCACAGTAAAGGGATGGCTCTGATGCTCCCTAAACCCCTCCCTGACCCCTAACAACTGTAACACAACTGTAACAAATTAGGGAGCGCTGTGAGTTTCCAAATTAGTCTTTAGCTTGTTAGAAGTTTGTAGGAAAATTCCGGACTCTTACATGGGAAGCTGGGGTCTATGGTAGAGCTTATAACTATAGTGGCTTGGTGGGGGAGGTAAGGACAGTGACTAAGGCTACAAGTGGGGCTACCAGGAGAGCCCCTGGGGACTCACATCTGAGGTTAAGCCCAAGAGTGGTCAGTCCTTAAAAAATGGGCTTACTTCTTGATCTGAGAAGACCTGGCCTTGGCAGTATTTTAAAGGAGATATTTAAAGATCCCAGATCCCAAAAGAATACAAATGGCACAGTATTCTGCATGGTGTTGGAGCCATTTTTACTGCTTCATTAACTCATTTCATCCTCACAGAAACCCCCATTTCACAGATGGGGACAGGCACAGAGAGGCTAGCGGGTGGTCTCGATCACGTAGCTAAAGAACAAAAGAACAGGCAAAGCTATTTCTAGGGCAGCAAGCCACAGTGCTATTGGCAGTATCTGTAACTGTCACAATCACAGCTATTTTCATATCACATTACAGTTGTTGCAGGTATCTCAAAAAATCATCTATGCTCATCACCACTTCAAAATGGTAGTAGTCATTAGATCCACTGCTTGATTATGTTGTATTGAATGTGTTAATCAAGAAGCACATAGGACTGTATTGTAAATTGCACCTCAATATACAGTAATCGGCTCCTTTATAATCCCAGGTAACTTATCTAATACATTTAGAAGCGGTTTTTGAAATATGCAATACATTATTATTAACTATAGTTGCCTTTGTTGTGCAACAGGACACCATTCTAATGTGGAGACAAAGCTGAGCATTGTGGCCTCAGAAGGAAACAGGCCTATGTGCTGCTCTTTGGGGGACAACAAGGAAGGAGGGAGAAACTCAGAGATCATGCCCTTCTCTGCAGACAGGATGAAAAAGAACAGAAGTCCAGGCATGGGGCGGAGGGGAGGTGGGCAGCTTTAAGCTTTAGGAAGGAGTGGGAGCTGGAGCCTGCAGTAAGAAAGAGCTATGGGGGAAGACACCACAGCCAGAGGCTGCCCCAGGCCCTGCCAGGACAATGCCTAAGTGGTTTTCCTGCACAGGAAAATGGGAAATATGGAGGTAAGAGGGAGATAAGGATGTACTCACGGCCTCTTTCTGCACCCTCAAATAGCAGATCCTGATAAGTTGTTAACACCTTGTGAGAAACATGGAAGACAGTCTGTTCCACCTCCTCCCCTTGGCACACATACAAAATGACTCCCCCATCTCTCATAAGATTATATCCGGATTCCACCACCACCCAACCCAGCAGAAAGTTCCACCTTTGATCTCTGTAAAATATCTGCCAGCCAGAGCAGTACAGCATGCCAGGGTCAGACACCAGTTCTCCAAGTGTGCTTGCCTTTTACTCTAAGAGGAGACGTTAGCAACCTGGGAGCTGAGCAGGGCTGGAATGATGATCTTTTCAATGTGTGAAGAAGGGAAACCCTGTTCGAGAGGAGAAGAGGAAAGTGGCTGGCCCCTGGTGCCACAAGGAGTAGCAGAAGAGCCAGGACTCCCTGTCCAGTGCTCCCTTCCCTACACACCCTGAAACTTGGTCCCTAACCTGCCAGTGTCAGGAAACTGGCCCACTTCCCACTACAGCCCTGTGGCTCTGACAGGGTCTCTCATGATATCCAGCAGAGATCTTGAGTCAGCTGCTCTGAAGAAACTTCCAGTAAGGCTCCAGCTTGGAGTCTGGGTCAGGAGTTGAGGCATGGGGCATTTTGAATTTTGTGCTTATGTTGCCTTCCCCCCCATCTTTTGCTCCTGGATATCTTTTGGCTAGATGGGATTTTCCTCACTCCCCACCTCCAAAGCGGAGACTATGTCTTTAAGAAAGGACGAGTCAGAGCCACGGGGGATGAGTTTCAAGCAGCCCTCAGAAGGCAAATCTGGATTGAGTTTAGGAAGAAAAAAGAAGGGGTTAGCTTTGGTCCTGCCTCTTTTCCTTTCTCTCATTTGCTCGTCTCTCCTCCGGCCTTCGTCTGGAAATTTGGTGAACTTGGCCAGGAGGTTCCAGAGCGCAGGGCCTTCCCCAGCAGCCTTGTCCTCTCACCTGGTCCCTCCTTCAGCTCCTGAGCACACAGTTTGGAGGACAGCTGGACAAGTGGCTGGAATGAATAGGTACGTGGTCTGGACATTTTAACCTTCACCCTGTCAGGGAAGTCCGAGGAGTGTCCAACACGGACCCTGTGGGAGGTAGAAGGGAACTCCCAAGACTTCCAAGAACCTTGGTAACTGAGGCAGGAAGGAGAGGGGTGGGCTTTGGTGTTGGTGGCTCCACAGGGGTTCTGTTTTAGGGTTAGAAAGAGACTTGGTCTGTGCAGCCTGGCCTACCTCCACCCTTGTGAGTTGCCTACCAAACCCCTGATGAGTGGGAGTTCGGGAGTGTGAGGTGTTGAGTTTGCTGCTGCTGCTACTGCTAGAGGAACTGAGGCCAGAAGGGTGCTACGAACCCTATGAGAAAAGCAGACGGCAACATGTCCAGCCCCAGCCATCTGTTACTCTGGTGGTGTGGAACCACTCAGCTAAGGTGAATGGGATTCAGTCTGCTCCAGCTGCACGTGCGGTGGGCCCGGAGCCACTCAAAGTCTTCTTGGGCTTGTTTTCAACTTTGTTGCATGACTACAAGCAAGGCTTTTAGTTTTTAAGGACTTCAGTTTGCACTTCAGAGAAAATGACTCAATGCTGCTTAGCTGAAAAGGGGGAAGCACAAAGGAAGAGGTAGAGAAGACAAAAAGGGTTTGTGATAGAGATTCGAGGAGAGCTCGAGATTTCTGTGAGCTCAAAGATGTTTTCCCCCTATACTTCAGGATTAATTCATTCATTTATTTGTGTATTTACTCAGCAAACATCTGTGAAATGCCTATTGGTGCCCATCACTAGTGTCAGAGAACCAGCAATCCAGTATGGCAGCAGGTCCTTCCACCTGACCTCCTTCCCCAGATCTCTACTCTTCCCTTTCCTTCACCCTCCAACTGATTGGAGACTAGCTTCTCATGTACTGAGGTGACATAGTAAGGTCATGATAGTGCTGACATTGTTGGCACTAGAGTGGGTACATCTCACTTGACAGCACTCTCTCTTGAAAGAGATTTGGGCCTGGGTCCCAAACATTACCTCAGCCACTGGGAAGGATTTTAAAGGTCAGGAAACAACAGGGATCCATAAGTTGAGCCTAACCCCTCCCTGACAGAAGGGGTGGCCCAGGTCTTCTTTGGACATTGTGGGTAGAGCTGGGCCCCCTGTTTGGGTCCTCAGCGTCATATGTGGACCAAGCGTTGTTTGGATTTGCCAAGAGCATCTAAGGACTCTGGTCTTTGTAATTTAAGCAAATTGTCATAACTTGGGCAGGAGGCATGCTGGGATCTCAGCCACCTGGCTATCGGGGAAGGGATAAGGTTAGCCTAATGCATACAGAGGAAGGGCAGTGAGACAGACCGATGCCAACGCCTGTTCACTCTGCTGTCACCCTGCTCAGCCAACGGGTGAGCTTCGTGATTTCAGCTGAGATGGCTGAATTGGCCTGCTCAGAGCTGCCGCCACCCTACTTAAAAACAAATCCTCGTAGCCCAGCTACCACTGCACTCGGTGTTTGCAGTTGAGCTGGACTTATCTAAGGGGTTATTTGTGAGTCTGGAAAAGGGATGGGGGAATAGGCCATGATGACATGAAGCTATGACAGTGACACTTTGCTAACTTATCCTTGTCCACTCTTCCGATCCCACTGTGGCTGCTCCTGCCTCCTCAGGAAGGGATACCACCAAGCTCAACTGCCCATTCCTGCAGGTAGGCCTGCTGCCCTCTCACATGCTCTGCCCAATTCTTGGATTGCTGGGCTCTGGCTGCAAGCCCTCAGAGCTCCTGTCATTCCCTTGCATAATAAAGCAGCTACCCCAAGCAAGTGGTTCAGAAGGGTGGCTGGGGAAGGGAGGGGCGGAGAAAGTGTGGGGAAAGTTTGAATGCTTGCCAGCAGCTGGGCCTTCCCGTCTAGGGCGACTTCATGAAATAAAAAATAAATAAATAAAATTAATTAATTAATTAATTAAAAAAAAAAAAAAGAAGCCCTGGAAAGATTGTTCCCTCTCCCTTGTGAGGGTGCATTTTTGAGAATTACTTTGTTTTCCTCTCCATTTCTCTGCAAGTCTGATTGGGGGAGGTGGGGTGGTGCTAAAGATTATGTGTACTATTTAAAAAAAAAAAGTAGAGAAAACCACCCCTTAAATGTAAAGCTGAGCAATTCCAGGAAAAGAATCCAAGAGAATGAGGTTTCTGCCCAAGTATGGGAAAATATCCATCCATCTCCCCACTTAATCAGAAAAATGATCTGCCGAGTAGTGAGTCATGCTGCCTGTCAGCAAATAGTGCTGACCCTAGCCACAGAGTCAGGAATAACAGAGGTGAGAGATGACAGTAGCTATGACGAAGAAAATACATGAAGGGAACTGGATTCGTGCTGCCAGCAGCTGTTTGGCCCACCTTTGCCCCCCTCCTGAGCAATAGAAAATGCACTGGACTGGGCTGTGTCATTGGTGACACTGATGAATACCACTGGGTTTCACCCATGCATTCTGATAAGTGTGGTCTCTGCAGGGGGCACTCCAGAATAGTCACAGCTTGTGCACAGTCTGGGAGTTCTTTTATTGAGGAAAGCATATATACAGTAGATTACATAAAACACACTGTAAATGTACAGTTCAGTGAAGCTGTGTGTGTGTGTGTGTGTGTGTGCATACATCTGTATGTAACCACCACTCAGATCAAAATATAGAATATTTGCAGCACCCTAGAAGGCTGGGTTTTTCCCCTTCCATTTGGCTTCTTTATTTACACTCACCGAGTGCTGCAATCAAATGTTTGTGGTCAGCAGCATGCTGGTAAATGTTTAACAACCAGTTCTGGTGTGTGTAATGGGGTGCCCTTCTTTGTAGCTTTTGCCAATTTTGTGGTATAAATATTCCTGCCATGGCTGATTTCAAGCTACCGACAGTTTAACAACTGGCTCACCAAATTATGAAAATTTAACAATTGGCTGTGGTGAGCCAGGCAGACTGGCTCCAGCACACCACCGGTTGTAACAAAGGATTAAAGAGAGCCAAGTCCACCCATCTACCCAGCACAGTGGGCTCCCAAATACTCGCGGGTCCAGCCCCCTTAGTGAGGAGAGAATCATTCACAGAGTTTAAAGTGATCTCCAGGTACTCTCCAAGATGACCAAATAGACACAACTCCGGCATACAACACCCAGCGAGAGAGATGGAGAAATCCGGAGATCTCCTAGCTCCAGCCAAGGTAGCAGGTGCATTTCAACAGGTCTGGTCCAATGGTGAGCAAAGCCCATTCAGGACAGACCAAGGCAGGGAGGGGGTGCCACTTCACCCAGAAAGTGCATCTGACCGACAAGTCAGAGGCTCCCCCTCTGGCACTCCAGTCCAGATACAGCACTTCCCCCTAAAGCCTCAGGAATACACAGAATAGGGGATCTTTGCCAGTCAAGCGCTGGGAATTACAAGCGCGGAGCTGAATAATAATCCAGGCTGGTGTCCTGGATTGGCGCACAGACCTAAACAGATGCATAAGCCCGAAAGAGGGCCGGGGAGAGCCTGCGGACCCAGCTATTGCCCCCTCCCCCCGCCTGGAGAGAGACGGAGCTGTAAGCGGGAGCAGCTGGGCGGGCCCCCCCCATGACTGGAGAGAGAGAAAGCTTAAAGTGGGAGACGGAAGGGTGTGGCTGGGTGAGTCCCTACCCTCCCCCACAAACCCTAGAGGGCTGAAGCTCTGACTCTAGTGGGTTGCACAGCCAGTGCCACAGTCTGAGCTGAACCCTGAATGATCCAGCCCAATGGAGGAGGGCACAACCCACCATTAGAGGGGTGGGACTGGCTGCATGTTTTAACAAAAAACACAGGAAGCCTACGTAGCAACGGGGACTCATTCTTGACCACCCAGCAGTGCCACCAGGTCAGTGGCAGAGGCAGGCCTAAACCCTGAGTGTAAACAAAAAAGATACAGGAAGCTTCCCTAGTAACCTGAAGGAGTCCCTAGAAACCCAATAGCAACTTCACAGGCAGACAAGCAACTTCATCAAGCAGCTCCCTGAGACCACAGCCACGTAAATCCACAAAGATGGGAAAAAACCAGTGCAGAAAAGATGAAACCATCAAACCCCAGAACACCTCTTCTTCTTCAAGGGATCACAACTCCTCAACAACATGGGAACACAACATGACCGAGAAGGAGTGTGACAAATTCACAGAAACAGGCTTCAGAAGGTGGATAATAAACAAACTTTTCTGAGCTAAAGGAACACGTTCTAACTCAATGCAAAGAAACCAAAAACCTTGAAAAAAGGTTAGACGAAATGCTAACTAGAATAACCAGCTTAGAGAAGAACATAAATGACTTGATGGAGTTGAAAAACACAGCATGAGAACTACGTGAAACAAACACAAGTTTTAATAGTTGAATCGATCAAGCAGAAGAAAGGATATCAGAGATTGAAGATCAACTCAATGAAATAAAAGGAGAAGGCAAGACAAGAGAAAAAAGAGTGAAAAGAAATGAGCAAAGCCTCCAAGAAATATGTTATTATGTGTAAGGAACTAATCTACGCTTGATCAGTGTACCTGAATATGATGGGGAGAATGAATCGAAGCTGGAAAACATGCTCCAGGATATTATCCAGGAGGACTTCCCAAGCCTAGCAAGGCAGTCCAAATTTCAAATTCAAGAAATACAGAGAACTCCACAAAGATACTCCTCAAGAAGAGCAACCCCAAGGCACATAATCATCAGATTAACCAGGGTTGAAATGAAGAAAAAAATGCTAAGGGCAGCCAGAGAGAAAGGTCAGGTCACCCACAGAGGGAAGCCAATCAGACTCACAGCGGATCTCTCAGCAGAAACCCAACAAGCCAGAAGAGAGTGGGGGCCAATATTCAACATCCTTAAAGAAAAGAACTTTCAACCCAGAATCTCATATCCAGCCAAACTAAGCTTCGTAAGTGAAGGAGAAATAAAATCCTTTATGGACAAGCAATTACTGAAAGATTTCGTCACCACCAGATCTGCCCTACAAGAGCTCCTGAAAGAAACACTAAGCATGGAAAGGAACAAGTACCAATCACTGCAAAAGCAAACCAGTTGGCAAAGACCAAAAATGCAATGAAGAAAATGAGTCAACTAATGGGAAAGAAAACCAGCCAGTAACAAAATGGCAGGATCAAATTCACACATAACAATATTAACATTGAATATAAACGGCCTAAATGCCCCAATCAAAAGACACAGACTGGCAAACTGGATAAAAAGTCAAGACCCATTGGTGTGCTGTATTCAGGAAACCCATATCACATACAAAGACACACATAGACTCAAAATAAAGGGATGGAAGAAGATTTACCAAGCAAATGGAGAACAAAAAAAAGCAGGGGTTGCAATCCTAATCTCTGATAAAATGGACTTCAAACCAACAAAGATCAAAAGAGACAAAGAAGGACACTGAATAATGGTAAAAGGATCAATCCAACAAAAAGAGCTAACTATCCTAAATATATATGCCCCCAACACAGGAGTACCCACATACATAAAGCAAGTTCTTAATGACCTAAAACGAGATTTAGACTCCCGCACAATAATAGTGGGAGACTTCAAGACTCCACTGTCAATATTAGACAGATCAACGAGACAGAAAATTAACAAGGACATCCAGGACTTTAAGGCAGAACTGGACCAAGCGGACCTAATAGATATATACAGAACGCTCCACCCCAAATCCACAGAATATACATTTTCCTTAGCACCACATTGCACTTACTCTAAAATTGACCACATCATTGGAAGCAAATCACTCCTCAGCAAATGCAAAAGAATGGAAATCATAACAAACAGTCTATCAGACCACAACGCAATCAGACTAGAACTCAGGATTAAGAAACACACTCAAACCCTCATAACTACTTGGAAACTGAACAACTTGCTTCTGCGTGTCGACTGGATAAACAAAGAAATGAAGGCAGAAATAAAGATGTTCTTCGAAACCAATCAGAATGAAAACACAACTTACCAGAATCTCTGGGACACCTTTAAAGCAGTGTCAAGAGGGAAATTTATAGCAATAAATGTCCACATGAGAAACAAGGAAAGATCTAAAATTGACACCCTATCATCAAAATTGAAAGAGATAGAGGAGCAAGATAAAAAAAACTCAAAAGCTAGCAGAAGACAAGAAATAACTAAGATCAGAGCAGAATTGAAGGAGATAGAGACACAAAAAACCCTTCAAAAAATCAATAAATCCAGGAGCTGGTTTTTTTAAAAGATCAACAAAATAGACTGCTAGCCAGATTAATAAAAAAGAAAAGGGGGAAGAATCAAATAGATGCAATAAAAAACGATAAAGAGGATATCACCACTGATCCCACAGAAATACAAACTACCATCAGAGATTACTACAAACAGCTCTATATACATAAACCAGTAAACCAGGAAGAAATGGATAAATTCCTAGACACTTGTACTCTACCAAGACTAAACCAGGAGGAAGTTGAAACCCTAATACACCAATAACAAAGGGCTGAAGTAGAGGCAGCAATCAATAGCCTACCAACCAAAAAAAGTCCAGGTCCAGATGGGTTCACAACCAAATTCTACCAGACATACAAAGAGGTGCTGGTTCCATTCCTTCTGAAACTGTGTCAAACAATACAAAAGGAGGGAATCCTCCCTAACTCATTTTATGAGACCAACATCATCCTGATACCAAAACCAGGCAGAGACTCAACTAAAAAAGAAAACTTCAGGCCAATATCCATTATGAACATCGACTCAAAAATCTTCAATAAAATACTGGCAAACAGATTGTAACAGCACATCAAGAAGCTTATCCATCACGACCAAGTAGGCTTCATCTCAAGGATGCAAGGCTAGTTCAACATATGCAAGTCCATAAACGTAATCCATCACATAAACTGAACCAAAGACAAAAAGCACATGATTATCTCAATAGATGCAGAGAAGGCCTTCAACAAAATTCAACAGCACTTCATGCTAAAAACTCTCAATAAACTAGGTATTGATGGAATGTATCATAAAATGATAAAAGCTATATATGACAAACCTACAGCCAATATCATACAGAACGGGCAAAAGCTGGAAGAATTCCCTTTGAAATCAGGCACTAGACAAGGATGTCCTCTCCCACCACTCCTATTCAATATAGTATTGGAAGTTCTAGCCAGAGCAATCAGGCAAGAAAAAGAAATAAAGGATAATCAATTAGGAAAGGAGGAAGTCAAACTGTCTCTATTTGCAGATGACATGATTGTATATCTAGAAGGCCCCATCATCTCAGCCCAAAATCTTCTCAAACTGATAAGCAACTTCAGCAAAGTCTCAGGATACAAAATCAATGTGCAGAAATCACAAGCATTCCTATACACCAATAACAGACAAACAGAGAGCCAAATCAAGAGTGAACGCCCATTCACAATTGCTACAAAGAGAATAAAATACCTAGGAATACAACTAATAAAGGATGTAAAGGACCTCTTCAAGGAGAACTACAAACCACTGCTCAGTGAAATAAGAGAGGACACAAACAGATGGAAAAACATTCCATGCTCACGGTTAGGAAGAATTAATATCGTGAAAATGGCCATACTGACCAAAGTAATCTATAGATTCAGTGCTATCCCCATCAAACTACCAATGACCTTCCCAGAACTTGAAAAAACCACTTTAAACTTCATATGGAATTACAAGAGAGCCCGCATAGCCAAGACAATCCTAAGCAAAAAGAACAAAGCTGGAGGCATCACACTGCCAGACTTCAAACTATACTACAAGTCTACAGTAATCAAAACAGCATGGTACTGGTACCAAAACAGAGACATAGACCAATGGAACAGAACAGAGGCTCCAGAAGCAACACCACACATCTACAACCATCTGATCTTTGACAAACCTGACAAAAACAAGCAATGGGGGAAAGGACTCCATGTTTAATAAATGGTGTTGGGAAAACTGGCTAGCAATGTGCAGAAAGCAGAAACTGGACCCTACCTGTCACCTTACACTCAAATTAACTCCAGATGGATTAAAGATGGATTAAAGATTTAAGCATAAAACCTAACACCATAAAAACACTAGAAGAAAACGTAGGCAAAACCATCGAGGACATAGGCATAGGCAAGGACTTCATGACTAAAACACCAAAAGCAATGGCAATAAAAGCCAAGATACACAAATGGGACCTAAATTAAAAATCAGAGCTTCTGTACAGCAAAAGAAACCATCATTAGAGCCAATCAGCAACCAACAGAATGGGAAAAAATTTTTGCAATCTACCCATCTGACAAAGAGCTAATAGCCAGAATCTACAAAGAACTGAAACAGATATAAAAGAAAAAAAACAAACAACCCCATTCAAAAGTGGGGGAAGGACATGAACAGATACTTTTAAAAGAAGACATATATGAGGCCAACAAACATATGAAAAATGTTCATCATCACTAGTCATTAGAGAAATGCAAGTCAAAACCACATTGAGATACCATCTTACGCCAGTTAAAATGGTGATCATTAAAAAGTCTGGAGACAACAGATGCTGGAGAGGATGTGGAGAAATAAGAACACTCTTACACAGTTGGTGGGAGTGTAAATTAGTTCAACCATTGTGGAAGACAGTGTGGCAATTTCTGAAGGATCTAGAAATAGAAATTCCATTTGACCCAGCAATCCCATTACTGGGTATATACCCAAAGAACCATAAGTCTTTCTACTTTAAAGACACATGCACACGTATATTCATTGCAGCCCTGTGTACAATAGCAAAGACCTGGAACCAACCCAAATGCCCATCAATGATAGACTGGACAAAGAAAATGTGGTACATATACACCATGGAATACTACACAGCCATAAAAAACGATGAGTTCGTGTCCTTTGTAGGGACTTGGATGAATCTGGAAACCATCATTCTCAGCAAACTGACACAAGAACAGAAAGCCAAACACTGCATGGTCTCACTCATAGGTGGGTGTTGAACAATGAGAACACGTGGACTCAGGGGAAAGGAGCTTCACACACTGGGGGGCAGTTGGGGGGGATAGGGGGAGAGACAACGGGAAGTGGGGGAGGGTGGGGACGGATAACGTGGGGAGAAACGCCAGATATAGTATGCACATAAAGTAAAATAAAAATATAAATTTACAAAAAATAAAAATAAAAAAATAAAGTGATCCCTAGCTTCTTTTATCCATGCAGCAGACATTGGTTGTGTCCATATCTTGTGGCAAGCTCCAAGGTCACAAACATGAGTAAATCATGGTTCTATCCCTCAAGGAGCTTACATAATTTAACACTCAGAAGGAGCAGGCAGACATGTGAAGGTATGTGTGCAATAAAGAGTTCTAGGGGCTGCGTAGGAGACTACATGGGACTTATTGAGGGCACCAAGGAGGGCTTATTTCTGTCTTTGAATCAGAAATACATCTCTTATTCCACTTTGCTTTGGGAGGTGTCTTGGGGCTGAGGAAAAGAGTATCAGACTCCTACACACTTTGTTTTGGATCCTGGTTCCACCTCTTCTGTGCTGTGTGATCTTGGGCAGGTCATTTAACCTCTCTGACCCTCAGGTCCCATATCTATAGAATGAGGGTAATAGTAGTATCTACCTTACACAGCTATTGTGAGTATTAAATGAGATATTTCATGTGTAGCACTTAGCACACATAAGCAGTTACTAATTATTAGCTTCAATTTGGAATTACAAGCTTCAATTAGGGATTATTAACAACTAGCTTGGACAAGCTTTGAACCTCTCTAGGACTCAAGTGCCAACTTTGTCAGTGTTGTCATGAGAATTAAATTAGACCATGTATGTGAATTATCTGGCCCAGAGCTGGTTCTCAGCAAATGCTGGTTTTCCTCCTTTCCTGCTTTCTCTCTCCTTTCCAACATACTAGCTTAAGACCTCTTCTGGAAAAAAAAAAAAAAAAAGCCCAGCTCTGACATGCCAGGAAATAAATATATCAAGTGAACACATTAACCCTTTTAAAAGCTTTTTGTTTTGAAATTTTAGAATCATGGGAAGTTGCAAAAAAATTTACAAGGTGGATCCTGTGACCCTTTACTCAGTTTTACAATGTTGACATCTTACACAACTGGGAAAGTTGGTACAATCCGCAAAGCCTTTTACATGTCATATATTCGGTATATGAGTGTGTATATCATTTCAAACAACTTTATTGGAGGTATTTGTACCCATCCACTACTCACTCTCCTTATCAGCTAACCTCTGGCAAGCAAGAACCTTTTTCTTCATCTATATGATTTTTTTAATTTCAAGAATGTTATGCAGGCCAGGCATGGTGGCTCATATCTGTAATCTCAGCACTTTGGGAGACAAAGGTGGGCAGATTGCTTAAGGTCAGGAGTTCAAGACCAGCCTGGCCAACATGGTGAAACCCTATCTCTACTAAAAATATAAAAATTGCTGGGCGTGGTGGCACTTGCCTGTAGTCCCAGCTACTCAGGAGGCTGAGGCAGGACAATTGCTTGAACGAGGGTGGCAGACGTTGCAGTGAGCTGAGATCACACCACTGCACTCCAGCCTGAGTGACAGAGCAAGACTCTGTCTAAAAAAAAGTTATATAAAGGAATTAATATTGTATGTAACCTTTCCAGATTATCTTTTTCATTCAGCACAATTTTCGTGAGATTCTTGGAAGCTGCTGCATCTATCAATAGTTTGTCCCCATTGATTGTTGAGTAGTATTCCATGGGGGTGAATATACCATTGTTTGTTTAACCATTCACCTGTTGAAGAATATCTGGGTTGTTTCTAGTCTGGGCCTGTTGTGAATAAATCTTCTATGAACATTTGCACAACAGGTTTGTGTGTAAACATAACTTTTCATTTCTTAGGATAAACAACCAAGAGTGCAATTGCTGAGTTGTATGGTAATTGCATGCTTAGTTTTTAAAGAAATTGGCAAACTATTTTCCAGAATGACTGTACCATTTCACATTTCCTTCTCCAATGTATGAGTGATCAAGTTTCTTGGTATCCTCACCAGCATTTGGCGTGGTCACTAATTTTTAGAAAATTTTAGACCGGGCGCGGTGACACATGCCTGTAATGCCAAGACTTTGGGAGGCCAAGGCAGGATCACAGGTCAGGAGACTGAGACCAGCCTGGGCAACATGGTGAAATCCCGTCTCTACTTAAAAAAAAAAAAAAAAATAGCCGGGTGTGGTGTTGCGTGCCTGTAGTTGCAGCTACTCGGGAGGCCAAGGCAGGGGAATCTCTTGAACCTAGGAGGCGGAGGTTGCAGTGAGCCAAGATCATACCACTGCACTCCATCCCTGGTGACAGAGCAAGAGTCTGTTTCAAAAATAAATAAATAAAAATAAAAATAAAAAACATTTAGCCACTCTGATAAGTGTATAGTAATATCACATTGTGGTCTTAACCCACATTTCCCTGATTGCTAATGATGTTGACCATCTTTTCGTGCATTTATTTGTCATCTGAATATCCTCTACAGTGAAATGTCTGTGCCTGACTGTTGCCCATTTTCTAATTGGATTGTTCCTTTATTTTTTACTGTTGTGTTTTGAGAGTGCTTTGTGTATTCTGGATACTAGTCTTTCTTGGATATATGGTTTGCTTTCTCCCACTCTGAAGCTTGTCTTTCATTCTCTTCACATGGGCTTTTGTAGAAAAGCAAAACATTTTAATTTTGATGAGGTTCAACTGATTAATTTTCCGTTTAATGGTTTGTCCTTTCAGTGTTACATCTAAGAGTTCTTTGCCTGGTCCTAGATCCCAAAGATTTTTCTCATGTTTTTTTTTTTTTTCCTAAAAAGTTTTATAGTTTTATTTGAGTTCAATTTTTTGTATGGTATGAGGTTTTTTGTTGTTGCTGTTGCTGTTGCTGTTGTTGCCTGTGGATGTCAGTTGCTTCAGTATCATTTGTTTAAAAGGTTATTCTTCCTCCATTCAACTGTTGTTGAACCTTTGTCAAAATTCAGTTGGGGCCAGGCATGGTGGTTCAGGCCTGTAAGCCCAATACTTTGGGAGCCCAGGGTGGGAGGATCACTTGAGTTCAGAAGTTTGTGACCATCCTGGACAACACAGAGAGCCCCATCTCTACAAAAAAAATTTTTTTGAATTAGCTGAACATGATGGTTCATGCCTATAGTCCTAGCTACTCAGGAGGCTGAGGCAGGAGGATCACTTGAGCCCAGGAGTTCAAGGCTGCAGTGAACTATGATCACACCACTGCACTCTAGCCTGGGCAACAGAGTAAAACCCTGCTCTTAAAAATAAATAATAAAATTAATCAATCCATCAGTTGGGCATATTTTTGTAGGTCTATTTCTGGATTTTCTGTTATGTTCCATTGATCTGTGTATCTGTCTCTCCACCAATACTACACAGTGTTGATGAGTGTAGCTATATAGTAGACTTTAGCACTGAGTAATTCCTCCCATTATTTTCCTTTTTCAAGATTGTCCTAGCTGTTCTAGGGCCTAGTGCCTTTCCACATAAATTTTAGAATATAGTTGTTTATATCTATTTAAAAACAACTTGTGGGATTTGATAGGAATTGTGTGAAACCTATAAATCAATTTGGGAAGAATTGACATCTTTACTATGTCGATGCTTCCAATCCACAAACATAGTATGTCTCTCCTTTATTGAGGCCCTCTTAGATTTATTTCCCCCAGCATTTACTCATATTCAGCGTAGAGATCCTGTACAAGTTTTACATGTAAGTGTTTTATTTTCTTTTGGAACAACTTTAAATGGTATTATGTGGTTTTAATTTGGTTCCCACCTGGTTAATGCCAGTATATAGAAACACAATGGTCTTTTCTGTGTTGATTTTGTATAGTGCAACCTTGCTGAACTCATTTATTAGTTCTAAGCATTTTGTACATAGATTGCTTGGGATTTTCTATGTAGATAGATTACGTCGCCTGCAAATAGGGACAGTTTTATCCCTTCCTTTCCAATTTGTATGCCTTTTATTTCTTTTTCTTGCTTATTGCACCAGCTAGAGTTTCCAGTATTATGATGAATAAGAGTGGTGAGAGTAGACATCCTTGTCTTCTTCCTAATCTTCAGGAGAAAATAGTCAGACTTCCACCATTAAGTTTAATGTTAGCTGTAGGGTTTTGTTTATGTTTTTGGTTTTGTTTTGTTCTTTACCAAGTTGAGGAAGTTCCCCCACTCTTCCTAGTTTTCCAAGAGTTTCTGTCATGTGTGGGTGATTCGTTTTATGGCCTAAGATATAGTTTGCCTTGGTGAATGGTCTATGAGTGCTTGAAAAAAACTGTGTATTCTGCTCTTGTTGGGTGGAGGGTTCTATGTATGTCAGTTACATCCCATGGATTGATTGTGTTGTTGAATTTTTCTTCTCTCTTTGATAATATTTTGTCTAGTATGTCTATCAATTACTGCAAGTGGAGTGTTGAAGAACCCAACTCTAATTGTGGATTCATCAATTTGTCCTTTCAGCTCTCTAGTTTTTGCCTTTTAGTATTTGTATTTTGTATTGCCTTCATGCGGGTTATTTGAACATTTTTCGAATTCCATTTTGATGTATCTATAGTGTCTTTAAGTGTATCTCTTTGTATAGCTTTGTTGTAAGTATTACATTATATATACATCTTGTCATAGTTGCTGGTGTTGTTATTTTACCTATTTGAGTCAAGTGCAGAAACTTTATCTCCCTTTATCCCTTTTAGCCTCGTTTATTTATAATTATCTTAAATATTTCCTCTACATACATTTAGAACCACATAAGATAGTATTTGCTTCAACCATCAAATGTAACTTAGAAAATTCAAGTGGAAAAGAAAAAAATCTATTGTATTTACTCATATTTTTGCTAACTGTGTTCTTTCTTCCTTCCTAGTATTCCAAGATTCCTTCTTTATTGTTTCATTTATGTTTAGAGCAGGGTCCCCAACCCCAGGCTGCAGATGCAGACAGATCTCGGTCCGTGGCCAGTTAGGAAGCAGGTAGCACAGCAGGAGGTGAGCGGCAGGGCAAGAGAGCATTACCACCTGAGCGCAGGCTCCTGTCAGATCGTGGGGCATTAGATTCTATAGAAGCATGAACCCTATTGTGAACTGTACACACAAGGGATCTAGGCTACATGCTCCTTATGAGAATCTAACTAATGCCTGATAATCTGCAGTGGAACAGTTTCATCCCAAAACCATTCCCCTGACACCCATCTGTGGAAAAATTGTCTTTCTATGAAACCAGTCCCTGGTGCCAAAAACGTTGGGGACTGCTAATTTAGAGGACTTCCTTTAGCCATGTTTCCAGGGTAGGCCTGCGTGACAAATGTTCTTAGTTTTTCTTCCTCTGAGAAGTTTTTTATTTTCCCATCATTCCTGAAGGATATTTTCACTGGATATAGGATTCGGGGGATGACAACTCTTTTCTTTCAGGATGCGAAAAATGTCATTTTTTTCTGGCCTCCATGGTTTCTGATGAGAAATCCACTGTCAATTGACTTGATTTTCCACCGTGAGTAATGCCTTATTTCTCTCTGACTGCTTTCAAACATTTTTTTAAATTATGACTTGTCATGAATTTTGGGGGATTTATCTTACTTGATTTTGCTCACCTTCTGAATATGGAGGTTTGTGTCTTTTACCAAATTTGGGGAGTTTTTAGCCTTTCTTTAATCAAATACTTTTTCAGTCTCATTTTATTTCTCCTCTCCTTCTAAGGCTCTGATGATACAAATCTTAGATGGTTTATCCCACAGCTCTCTAATGCTTTGCTCATGTTATCTGTTCAGCCTTTTTTTTCTCTGTTGTTTATATCATGTAATTTCTATTGTTCTATCTTGAAGTTCACTTGATACTTTCCTCTGTCTTATTCTTTTGCTGTTGAGCCCATCCACTGAGTTTTTAATTCTGTTATTTTATTTTTCAGTTCTATAATTTCCAATGGGTTTTTATATCTTCTATTATTTGGTGAGCTTTCCTATTGTTTTTTTTGAGTATTTGTTGAAGCATTTTGTGATGATTGCTTTAAAACCTTTGCCCAATAATTCCAACATCTGATATCTTGGTGTTGGTATATGTTGACTGTTTTTCTCATTCATGTTGTGATTTTCCTGGTTTTTGATAGGATGAGTGAATTTTAAATTTTCATCCTGGACATTTTGCATATTATGTTAGGAGACTCTTATTTCAATCTCTTATTTCAGCAGGCAGTCTGTTCAGGTTTAACATGTAGGATCTGGCCTACTTTTGTGGGCTGTGGTTCCAATGACAATTTAGCTTTTGGAGCCCTAACAGGTGCTATTCTGATCTGCTTTGTTCACCTGGTACAGCTGCAGCTTCCTAACTGGGTCCTTACTGGTGCTTCACACAGGGGCAGAATGTACTTTCCTAGTACTGATGCTGCTAGGTATGGGTAGACGATACCAGGTCTGTGAGGGAAGAGAGCTCTTCCTCAGGCCAGGTGCCTGTGAAACTGTCACTTGATTTCTACCGGTGCCCCCAACACTGGGGAACGTGCTTTCCCAGGCCTCTCGCTGAGTACTTCTAGGTAAGGGATGAGAGATACCATGTTGCAGGGCAGAGAGTGCCTCACCTGGCCAACTCTCTGGATAGCCTGGTGCCAACAGAGCTTCCACTCAATCTCTGCCAGTGCCACCAGGGAAAGAAAAGCCACCTTCTGTCACTGAGTGGAGGTCTGGGGAGATACCAGATCTGGGTTGCCTTCTGCCAGTGAGTGGAGGGTTGAGAAATGCTGATCAACCCCTTTAACACAGAATCCAAGACACCAAAAGCTCAGAGAATCCCAATTTATTTTGGCAGCACAGGACTCATATTTACAGGTGCAAGGTATGAGAGTGGGGTCTGGGGAGCCTGGGAGCTAATCACATTTCTTGTCTTTGGACAAGTCACTTTGCTTATCTAGGCTCAAGTGTAGAATAAGTTGCAAGTGACACCTCCTTCCCAGGGTTGTGTAAAGGTTTAAATGAGCTGTGGCCTGAGATGCTGAATCCCTATGCCCGTTGTGCAGGCCCTCAACAAAGGGGCATGGGTAAAAGGTTGAGGCAGGGCAGCCTGAAACATCTTCTCTACATTTTCAAAATCACAAACTCTTTCGACTCTTTCTAAACAGTAAATTATAAACTCTTTCAAACTCTTTATAAACCATAAAGTAGGGAGAAAATGTCATATCTTAACATTTTGCCACATTTGCTTCAAATCTATTCTAAGAAACAGGCCATTACACATCCATTTGTGAGCTCTGCCCCACCCTCGCCTAGAGGTAGCCAGTGTCCCAAACTGTTTCCAATTCCCATGCATGTATTTATATTTTACAACATACATATACATCTATAAACAATATGTAATATTGTTTTGCATGTTTTAAACTTTATATAAATGGCATCATACTGTGTATACATGCTCTGCAACTTTCTCTTTTTTATGCAAATTTGGAATGTTATGATTGGCCCAAAAGAAGACTGGCCAAGCAATAGAGATTAGATGTGATATGCATTTAAAGGAATTTGATATGACTAGAGGGCAGAAATGTGTGAATAAAGATATATAACAATATAAGAGATAAAGTATGTAGGACATAATGGTATATATAGGAGATAAAGATATCAAAGTACAACATAGGAGATAAGACTAAGTAATAGAACCAAGAAGGCAGAGAGGGTGATTAGCTGTGAGACAAAAACATACAGAGGCCAAGATACCAGTTTGTAGAAGCAGAAGTGGATTGGCTGCCCAAAGAAGCCTTTAGTTGAAGGACCTTTCCCCTCCCTCCCCTCCCCTCCCCTCCCCTCCCCTCCCTCTTTATTTCAATTAGGAAACGGAAAGTGATCTTGTGCATCACAAGTCTTTGGGATGGCTGGGAGGATTAGAGTAGTCTCAACCTGAATTTGTGGCTTGTGTCTGAACTTTCTCTTTTTAACATTATGCTTTTGAGATTTATCCATGTTGATACATGAGTTAGAGTTTAATCATTTTAACTGCTGTACACCCTTTCATATAATGGCTGTACCACAATTTAGTTAACCATTTCCAGTTGTTAGACATTTAGGTTTCCTCCAGTTTTTCACTGTTTATAAACAATGATGCTATCAAATGCATCTTAAAGCATTTGAGAAAGTCTACAAGTTCAGTCAAGTGTAGTGGCAGGTATACTTCCAATCAATAATCCCCATGATGTGGTGTCTGTGGGAAATCTTGGCAAGATCCATTAACCACAATCTGGCCCATTTTGGTTGGGTGGGAGCTGGTTGCACCAGGTCAGCTGCATCCTGTGTGGAGTTGTGGGTATTGAGGACTCAGCCAGAGACCCCATTAGGACTCATGTGTGCATCTTCACTCATTCTCAATCCCTTGGCCTCATCTCATTGTGGCTTATTAAAAGTCCTTCAGTCCCTGTCATTTTTGTGTCCACAGTCTGCAGTATGTGACATACCCTCAGTGTCCCTTCCTCTGCCATTCTTCATGTGTTAGCCTGAAGCCCTGTGGCCCCAGAAAAGAGGAAGGGCCTAACATTTATTGAGCTCTACTCTGTAACCCAACACCAAGTTAAGTGCTTTTAGATACCTCGTCTCATCAATGGTCCCAGCCACCCTTCCAAGTAGTTATTATCATTTCCATTTTAGAGATGAGGAAACGGTTGCCCAAATAGGTTCCGCAAGTGCAACATTCATATCTATGGGATGGGGATTGGTGTGAGGCAGAGAGCAGCTGGAGGTACAGGCAGCCTTTGATGGAGGAATTGAGTTTATCTCTCTCTTTGGGGTTTTGTTGACCATCTTGTAACAGGAGCTACTCTTGTTTAGGGAATGTGCCCTAATGTTCCCTTGAGAGGGTAAACCCAAGGAATCAGAGCTGGATGGGAACACAGATCATATCCATGCTTTAGGATTACAGTTCCACATTTCATTTACCATACCCACCCACTCTCTCACACATGCATACTCTTACTAACTCAGACTAACAAAGGGCCCTAACATTTATTAACTGTGTGCAGTATGTCCCTTGACCTAGAGATACCTTGTTTAATCCTCATTCACACTCTGTAATGAAGTATCGTCATTTCCATTTTTCTCAAGTTTGGACATTGAACCTCAGAGAGGTTAAGTTACTTGCCCCAGGTTCCAGAGCTAGGACATACTGGAGACCACATTCTAAACTAGAGTGATGCGGGGTGGTCCCTGGAGCACTCCAACTGCAAACTGAAGTTCAACTGTCACTCTCCTTGGTCAGATGAGCTTAGTTATTTTATTCCAGGAGCATCCCCTGAGCACCTGCAGTGTGCCAGGCTCTGTGCCAAGAACTCAGTGCCAAATGAGATTGACTCCACAGAGCTGTCACTTCGGGGAAATTAGAACCGCTCTTGATACCACCCAATTTGTTTCTGGCCCTCATCAAAGAAAAGTGCTTTATAACTCCCTGTTCATCCTTTGAGTCAGTCATTGTATCACTTACTCAACAAGCATTCAAGTGTTCCCCGTGTAAAGGCCTGTACTAGGAGCTAGAGATTCAAAGATGAGGACTGCCCAGTCCCTACCCTTTATACACAATTTAGAAGCAGAAATAGACATATAAACACATAATTATAATGCAGTGGATAAATAATGATAGAGCGTTGGGCTAGATGAGTGAGAATTCAGAGGAGGAAGTTCCTAACTCTGCTTGCATGAGTTCAGGGAGGCTTCCAGAGGAAGGGAGGTTTCAGTTGGGTCTAAAAGGATGGATAGATGTTTTCTAGGTAGGCTATAGGATGGCATTGCACACATAAAGACAATTATGGAAGTCTGTTTAGGGAATAGTAAATAGCTGATATAAATCAGGGATCTCAGCTGAAGGCTAAGAGGGTCCCGGAAGTTAACATAAGTGAGTGAAGCAGGTCCACACGAACATTACCAGTGGCCCACCATGCTCGGAGTACCATAAGGAGGTGTGCGGACCGTGGGAAACTGGAGAGTCTGCATCCTGTCTAAGGGAACAGCTGCTGCTGAGCTCTGCTGCTAGTTGTCATATGGAATTACTGGCCCAGTGTTGCTACATTTTCCAGTTTTACAAGAGATGCCAGAAATCCAGATTTTTAAAATGTAAAATATTGTCGCTTTTCAACATTGACAATGATTTCAAATTTGTAAGCTACACCATCAAAACATGTCTGCCGGCCACTCCTCTGCAGCCTCAGGAGAGCGGAGGGGGCTGGAAGAAACGGAACTGGGAAGGGAACCAGGGCCAGATGCCCTGCTCTTCTCCTCTCCACACAGTCCGGGCCCTGGGTGATGCAGAAGTTCGGCCACCTGACTTTCAAAATCTGCTTTTGAACAAAAGACAGCACAAATAATGTTTAAGAAACTGGAGAAGAAAACAATGGGGGGAAGGGTTTCATGGCACATCCCTCTTTCCCTTTCTGGATCCAAATGTTTCATGTGTGGCCTATTTACTCATTGGATTCTGGCCCCCAGCTATCAATTCTCTGCAGACCAGGGCTGGGTGGGATGAAAGCTAAAGGAACATGAGAAGGGCGAGGTGAGGTCGTGCACTTGGGAGCCACCCACGCTGGATGCTGCTCGCCTTCTGTTTTCCTGCACCTTCAGGTCTGGTCTTCCCTACGAGGCCTGCCAGCTCTGACAGAAACAGCTGCTACAGATCCCAAGTGCTTTCTCTCCCCAAAGCAGGAATACACTGGGCTACAGTGGGGGCTGGAAGTGTCTGGAGGCCCTGTCTGGGGACAAAGGCCTTGCAGGCATCATGGATGAAGCCACCCACTCAGGCCCTGCCTCTGGATATTCTGCTCTCCTATCCCAATCTCTCTCTCCAATTCCTAGTCCTTGTGATTTCAGCGGGAAAATATCTAGAATGTGTTCAAACCACAGGGCCAGGCAGAGTGAACTTGTCTTTGAAACAAAAACCTGAAGCTCTGCTCTTTGGGCTCTTAGCGAATGTGGCTATTGCAATGGCTGGCAGACTGGTGTGCTACCTCTGTGGGAGATTGGCAGTACCAGTTCACCCCCCATAGAGGTCTAGGATGAACCTGTCACCAGCTAAGTTCCTGGTCTCACTGCTTCCCCATGCCTTACCCTGCCTCGTGTCCACTTCCTCTCTGAGGACAGGACTCAGTTATTCTCTGTCTTCTTTGCTTGTGAGTTGATCCTACCTCCCCACTCTTTTTCAGGCCAGTAGATGCCTGGGGTGTAAGGACCAGGCTCGGGTGGTATGTGCTGGGACTAGAAGGGGGATTAGAACTGGACCACACCTAATCATCGGCAGTAATGGGAGGAGCTGGAGGCAGAAGATTTAAGAGGCAGAACCTTGGGAAGAGGCTGAAATCAAAGCTAAGCAGAGTGGCTGGTCAAGAAGACAGTCCCTAAGCCAAAAAGAAAAAAAAGAAGCTGCAAGGACTTTGTAGAGTAAGCAAGAAGCCTTGGGCCTGGGTGGAAGATGTGGGCCTGTATTGTGTGCCTGGTGCATTGTAGGGGCTTTGTTGAATAAACAAATGAAGGAAGCAATGAACCAGATGTAGACATGTAATTTAAGGCTCTCCCACACCCAAGTCAGGTAGCTTTCCTGTTCAGAATTCTTTGGTTACCCTCTCACTCCCCCACAAATCTGTTCTGTGCCAGGCCTGGACTAGGTATGCAGCGGGGCAAGGCAAAGAGAGAGGAGAGTGGGACTCAGTCCTGCTGCTGAGGTGCTCACAATTGACGTGAGGAAGATGGGCATGACCACACGCAGCTGCAACACACTGTTTCCCGACTCTAGTGAGTCTCAACTCCTCCAGACCTACTATCTCTTCTTATAGCCAATTTACTAGCACCTCCATTACCACCCTAAAGTGAAACTCCTAGGAAATATAACCCATGCACACACATAATTTCACCCTGAAGACACTGCTTGAGGCCTCTGCAAATTGAACTAGATTAAACTTTCGGCATTGGTATCAATCACATGCTAAGTGTTATTAGGGATATTATTAATATTAATATATATTGCTTATTGAGAATGTTCTGTGTTGCCAGGTACTTTCTACATATTGTTTTAATCTTTGTACTAACTCCATGAGGTAGACAATGTTACCATCCCCCATTTTATACACAAGGAAAGGGAGGTAATGAAAAGTTTCCTTAGGAAATTGCCTGAAGTCACACAGTAAATGGTCAAGCCGAGATTCGACTCTAAGCACTCTGGCCTCAAGCCCGTACTCTTTCCATGATACCTTGCTCCCTCAGAAACAGCTTCTTTAGTACAGCCCCTTTTCTCAGGGGCTGCCATGCATCAAAATACCCTGAGACCTCCTCTTGGCCAATGTGGTCCCTGTCCCGCTTGAGCCACATATGTTGATTATTCTGGCAGATATTTACCCTCCTTTTCACCTGGGTTCTACTTTCCTGAGCCCTTCTCCTTCCCCCTCTCCAGGCAACTAGAAATTCAAGTTTTAGGTAGGTTACTTCTTAGACAGAAGTGGAGATTCTGCAAGTGCTAAATAAACTGACCACACCGTGAGAAAACCGGCTGAGTCCTACATGCGAACCCGAAGGTGTTTGTTTGTTCTGCCAAAATTTGTTGGACTCCCCCTTTATGTCACAGACTCCCTGTGTGATGATGGGGATACAGAAATAAATGAAGCCCAGTCCCTGTGCTGAAAGCGACCAGGCTAGCTGAGAGGACAGTGGGGGAGTGATTTTCAGAAGGATATGACCAGTGCTGTGGTCATGGAAGAGAAGCGGATGGAGCTGAGGGAACACAGGTCAGCAGACTAGAACTTAAGGCAGGGTTACTGGCAAAGTGGGCCAAATGAATGCAAATCAGGAACCTAAAGAAGTAGAAGCAAATGTTCAGGGCCAACATGGCAACAGTGGAGGATGTTGTGGCTTTTTGGATTCTCACTTGCTTGGGACTCACTTGAGACAACCGGAGACCAGGAATTAGGGCAGCTGACTGAATCCAGATTCCACCAATTTTTGGAATTCTTCCCTCTAGTCAAGTGGCAGGGAAGATCCTGCTGCTAAACAAGAACTCACAACCGCCTCCACATGGGCATCAACCAGTATCCTTGTCAGGTGGCCCCCATTCCTCCCCATCCCTGGATGGTTTGGGCCCCCACAGAACTCTAGAGATTACATAAGGGGAGTGGCCCAGGGGAATTTTCTGAACTCATGTGGCCCTGGCGGCATAGCATGCTAGAAGCTCCCACGTGGAGATATCTGGCCATCAGGGTCCAAGCTGACACTGGGAAGAGGAGCTGGAGACAACTAAGACCCAGCAGCTTTCCCCAGCTCTAGCATGCACAGAAGCCCAAGTCAGAGCATGAGAAGCAGTCTGAATACAATGTCAAGAGTCAGAGGGGTGTGGGAAATACTCTAGGCAAGTCTGCTGCAGATGACTGTACTTGGGGAGTGCATGGGAGCAGGATGCAATAGCAGTCCTGGGCATACAGTGGGAGGGATTAGAGTCCCACCACTGAGGGAAGGAGGGGCTGGCAGGACCCAGGCAGACCAATGTGGCTCCCCAGCTGCCAGCTGAGGCTCAGGACTACGTGCCAGGTCCCTGTGGTGGGATTGCTGGAGAGACCAAGGATGTTGACCCCACACACAGTGGCCAGTCAGGAAAACCAGCCCCTCATGGCAGGGGTGGAGGGATGGTGGGAGGTGGGAGGCCCCCTTGGCCTCTGGGGCTCAGCTTGCTCCCAGCCTCAGAGGCATCACCCTGGGTGGCATACACTGTTTGCAGTCCCCCTCTCAAACTACTCTGCTGAGGAGGGAACCCTCCTAGTCCCTGGTCAGGCTGGGTTCACTCTGATTCCAGAGCAGGGCCAGTTGAGCAGGAAGAAGGGCTTTGATCTTCCCCTGCTTACTGAGACAGGCCTGGGCTAGGCAGAGACTGACATATAAATAGCTTTTCATTCACTCAGAGCTTTAAGATGACCATGTGTGCCTTTTTGTGTTGTGTACAGGCCACATGCCTGTGGCCTGCACAATTTGCATTTGTGAAGAGATCTGGCAACAGTAAAAGTCTGCCAAACTGCTTTCATTTTTCTGATGTGACTCAGAACTTACCAGTGCCAAGGGCCCAAATGGAAGCTCCCCCAGTTTTCTTAAGCCCCCTTCATAGACAGGTATAAACACCTAAACAGAGCTGCAGACAACCCCAACTCCCTTACCCCCGTTCAGGAAGACAGTATCATGTTCATGGCCAGTGAAAATCAAGGCTGCCTCATAGAAACAGAGGGGCTCACCGGCATTGGCCCTGGGATGTTGCTAAGCACTTTTCATTGGTCTGTTTCCCCCCAATTCCCTGGGTCCTGCATGTCTAACCTTTTAAGGTTTGGAGTTTCTTTGCTCCTAGGCTGGCCCACAACCTCATCTGATAGGTAAAGGACAGAGTCCCTTAGACAATACCAGGCAACTCTGTCTTCCCAGAAAAGTATTAAATGGCTCTAGACTCTAAAATTCATCCCCAAAATTCTAACAGCCATAAGGCAACTCCATATACCTAGTAGAGGCATTGACCAGGCCAAGGGCTGCAAGTGGCAGACAGCTTGTGCTTCCCAGTTCCTGCATCTTTAAAACAAAGAGAAAAATACTCCTTGTACCTCCTGAGGGCTGATATGAGAGCAAACTAACTAATCAGAGTGATCACGATGCACTTTGCCAGTATAAAGTGAGCTGGCAGTGCTCATTATCGCTAAGGAATCTGGCCCATTTCCTCCTCTTCCTGTGGTTACTAATGCAAAAGCTTATTAAAGTTGAGAGTCTGGTGGTGCTGATAAATGGGCCATGCCATCTGGATTGTGGCTCTCAAATCCTAGACTAAGGATTATGTTGTCTTCTCTGAGGACATTTCAAGGACAGACACTGCAGAGAAAGGGTTCAGGGATCACCTTTGCCCTGTGTTTCTGGTTCTCAGTGTCTTTACATTGCTGGCAAAGCACCTATTGCTGGCCCAGAGCAAGATTCAGATGCAGCAAATAAATGAGTTGTCTCCGTGCCTCACTGGCAGGTTTCTCTTGTAAGTCTTGTAAGGTTATAGTGAGCTATGCTTGCATCACTGCACTCCAGCCTGGGTGACAGAGCAAGACCCTGTCTCTAAAAGAGAAGGAGAAGAAGGAAGGAGAGAAGAAGGTGAGGGGGAGAAAGAAGGAAGAAGGAGATTCAAAATTCACCCAAGAACTGATTGCTGCCTGTTGGCTTCTTGCCAGGGAAGGTCCTGCTGTGGTCCAGGGCAAGGTGGACTGGCAGGGGCTACGAAGCAGGGATGGCAGCCAGAGTGATGGCAGTGATCTCAGCAGGTGGTGAGGGGCTGCAGAATGATGAGAGACTAGAAAGAACCTGGTGGCCCAGAATGCCAGTCTGGGGCCAGGGCCTCGGTGTGTGGTTCTGAAGGTTGTGCCCTGCGCAAGGGCATCCAAGTTGAGTGGGGACTGAGATCTCACCCAAGATCTAATAGTCAAGCCCTATATCCTGCGGCCAGTTTTTCCTCATTCTCTCAAAAGTGTTGTGGCTCACCAAGCTGTGTATCTAGCAGGAGGAGGCACCTTATGAAATAGCAGTGCCCAGAGTGAGTGAGACTCCCTGCAATTCCCTTCTTTATTCTCTCTGGTGTCCATTTTGCTTCCTAAAATCCCCTCCTCTTACCTGTTCCTACTCGTAAGATTTTCATTTTTTAGGGGCATTTCTTGCCTAAGTCTCCCAGCTCTTTATTATTCCTGGAGCCTCACTTCTCTATAGCTCTATCACCCTTTCTTCTGCCAGTGTCTCAATCCTAGCCCCTAGTTCTTACCTCAGGCAGTGATAGAAATTCTCTACAAAACATCGTTAGTGCCTGCTTTGGCAGACCGTAAATCTGGTCACTTGAGCAATCAAGATGAGGGAGAGCTGGGAACACTCAAGTTTCCTGCCATCCACCTCATGTCACTCACTGTTCTCTTTCACTTACACATGTTTACTGAGCATCTACTATGTATCAAACACTGTTCTAGGCTATGGTGACACAGCAGTTCACAAAACAAGCACAAATAAATCCTCTTGGAGCTTCTAGTTCTAGTTCTGATTTTGGTAGGTTATGCTCCCTTTGATTTCACCATCCTTCTCTCTTGGTCTGATTCCCTGAAAGCCCTCCTCCTCTCTCTCCCCCTCCAGAAGGCCCCATGGCAGTTAGACACCCTGCAAGGATGAACTGTTTCTCACATGGGGAACATATGTGTAAATTTTGCTCTCCAAGTGCCTTTGCATCCGGGCCTGGCAAGAGTTCCAAATCATTGTTCTCCACCTTGGATCACGTTCGTGTACTATTTATTGTTTTTTTGACTGACAGCCAGCAAAGGCGGGTAGGGGCAAGGGTGGCAATGAGCCCAGGCTCTAAGATATGGCATTTATTAGGAGCTGTGGGGTCATTTTTCCTGTTGTTTTTCTTGATTGTAGCTGTGTTGCCCTTCAGTAAACGTCTGTGGGCTTCTATTTGCTAGATGAGGTAGTGGCCGGCTCTGTCTCTTCATTCCTCCCTTCTTTTCCTTTTTCCTTTTTTGCTTGAAAAACACTAAGGAAAAATGTCAGAAGATAATGTAGCAAATGCCCATGATAAACATGCATATGAACCACCCAAAATGAACAAATGTTAACATTTGCGTCATGTTTGCCAGAAATTTTTTCTAGCAAAGAAGACATTAAGGGCCAGGCGTGGTGGCTCATGCCTGTAATCCCAGCACTTTGGGAAGCAGAGATGGGTGGATCACTTGAGGCGAGGAGTTCAAGACCAACCTGGCCAACATAGCGAAACCCCATCTCTACTAAAAATATAAAAGTTAGCTGGGTGTGGTGTCACACGCCTGTAATCCCAGATACTCAGGAGGCTAAGGCACGAGAATCACTTGAACCTGGGAGGCAGAGGTTGCAGTGAGCAACTCCACTCTGTACTCCAGCCTGGGCAACAGAGCAAGACTCTGTCTATCAAAAAACAAAAAAACAAAAACAAATCAAAACAAAACTACATTACAGATAACATTGAAGTCCCTGCACTCTCTTCCCCAGTCCTATTTTTTGTTGTCTGGGCTATGGTGCATATCCAGGCTGTTTATGCATCTATAAATGGTATGTACTATTTGTTTTGATACATTTAAAATTTGTCATAAGTGCTATTGTACTACATGAAGTAACTCTTAAAATTGCTTTCTTCACTCAGTGATATGTTTTTTGGTATCTGTTCCTTTTACGTCCATAAATGTAGTTTGTTCATGGTAACTGCTATACAGTATACCATCAGATGAATAATAAAATTGATTTATCTCATTCACTTCTGATAGACACTTAGGTTATTTCTATTTTTTACCATTACCAACTATACTACAACGAACGGTCTTGTAGATATTTCCCCCATGCACGTTTAGAAGTTTTCAGTCGTATGTACCTAGAAAAAAGTCAAATTGCTTGGTTGAGGGGTATGTATAGAAGTTGCAAAATTGCTCTTTAAGATGGCTATACTGATGTACAGTTCTGCCAGAAATATCTGAGAGAACCTGTTTCTCTACATCCCCATCAACATTTCACTCTCGGCCCTCCCCCTCTATTCTCACAGTGACCGAGTGTCCTGGACACTGCCATACCACATGATCATCTCCCACCCACCCCTCCTCCCTCTTGCTTCTCCTACCTCACTGCCAGATCAACCCTATTTAAGATTTTCTTCTCCACAACATGTTCCCAATCTATTCCTCTGGTTGGAATTTAAGGCCCTCCACAGGTGGATCCAGGAAACCTTTCCAACATCATCTCCTGCCGCCTGCCCTCAGCACACACTCAGGAAGTTTTTGGTTCCTCCAGATTCTTCCACTTGCGGGCCCTCTCTCCAACATGTCCCCACGTGTTGCCCACACACCTCTGGTCATGCCACCATTCCCTACACCTAGTCTCAGCGTTCACTTCCACCTAGGAAGACCTCATTTATTTCTCACAACTTGCCTCAATGACACCCTTCCTTGGAAGCCTCTCCAGATTACTTCAGGCAGAATCCCCTTCGCAGCTCCCACTATACTTTGTATAGCATTTATTTCTCTATTATAGTATTTATCCCAGCAACTTACACAAATCAGACATAAAGCCTCTTCACTCTTTTGCTTGGAAAGTAAGTTTAACCAACATGAATCTTATTTTCCTTTATTGCTTAGAATTCCTTCAACAAACTAAACAAATGTGTATCACAACCTACTCTGCACCAGGCGCTGAGTGGTGGCTGAGCCAGATGAGGCTCCTGCCTTTGTGGTATTTCCAATGTGATGGGGTGAGGGGGTGACATGTGTGGCTATCATCCTCTGAGATAGTTGCCCCCCTCACTCAATTCTAGTTTCTGTCTCCTGTGCCTGGCACCAACTAGGGGCCTGGGCGAGCTTGCTTGCATGGCAGGTTAGGCATTAAAAGTCTTGGACAGTTGAAGGAGGAGAACCATGTTTCAGTTAGGTCACAGAAGTGCCAAGAGACCAGGAGCCTGTGACCTTCAAGCCAACTGCCCTGGGGAGTTGCCTGGGAGTTCACATGATTTCTGGAACAAGGCGAGGTGTCTCAACTGAAAGAGGTGGGCTTGGGGATGAGGGAGGAGTTGGGATAAGGACCTGGCTACTTTCCAGTCCTCCCCACTCCTTCCCCTTCTGGTCCAGCTTCCCCCATGTCTCTCTCCCATTCCTCCAGGAGCACAGGACACTCTCACCTGGTCTGTCCAACTCAGGCTGATCATCCTGGTTGTTTTCAAATGAGTCATTTTCCTGGGTTTGGGAAGGGAAGACCCCCTCCAAGTTGCAAATGGAAAGGGTAGGTGGGGGCCTCTCCTGAGCCATCCCTCTCTCCACCCCTTTCTTCACCCTCTTCTCTCCCCAGCCTCTCTGTAGACACTCTGGCCAGGCTGCTAACTGAAAAGGAGGATTTTCTGTCTTACTAATATGTTAATGGTGTCTCTCTGACTCAGCCCTCATGCCCTCTGTAGGAGGAGGCTTGATTTCCATTTGCAAAAGGCAATAGGGATCTGATGAGAGCTTTTCCTGTGTGGAAACATTTCCTGCTCTTGCCCAGTCAGATTGGCACCTTATTTAAACAGCCATAACAATATGTCCCAAATTGGGTAAGGGAAATGGAAAACAATGTTGAGAAGAACATAATGACCAGAATTGAATGGGAGCCTTGCCTGGTTAGGATTTGAGTGCAGCAAACCAGGAATTGGGAGCCTTCTCTCCGAGTCTTATCAGCCGCTTCACCCCACACACCCCAGGCTTCTTGGCCATTTCTTCTGAGAAGTTAGGGGACCCATCCTCCCGCCAGATTCTTGTGATAGTCACCTGACCAGTTTGCCTGTCTCCATTCTGTCCCCCTCCAGTCTTCTCCATTTTGGGGACAGGACCCTCCATGGCTCTCTTATGAACTCTGGCACAGTTTCCTAAAACTGGAAACTCAACCACACTAATTGAAACACCTTCAAGAGGTACAGATGAACTTTTCTTTTTACTTGAATGCTTGCATATTTATTTTTTTACATATGAGAGAAAAGTATAACCAGCATACCTGTGAAATCCAGGATTTCAGAGATGTTATTGCTGAGGATGAGACTGAAGTTTAGAATCATAGACTGGCAGAACCGAAAAGGGCCTGAGGCATTATCTTACCATGCACATGTCTCTGCCTTCACTTCCAATTCTTGTATGCTCTCTGACTACATCTTTGTGTGCTGAATTCCTACCCAGCCTTCAAAGCCCATCTCAAAGCTGCTTCTTTCATAAGTTACATATTATCTCTCCCAACAGACTGGGAACTGTTTGTAATAAGCTCCTCATTTTGGGGTCCACTCCTCCACCCGTCTCATTCACAGCACATAATTGGCCTCAAGCAATGTTTGTGAAAGAAACTAATAGTCCTGCAATCTACAGCAACACAGAATAAGTCTGCTCTCCTTCCCGGAACCTGAGCGTGGAATAGACAGTCACAATGGGCTCCTGGTGGGGTCTCAGAGAGAGTGGGGGGGGAGTTTCTTGAAGCCTGTTTAGAAGCAGGACCTCCACCTAGGGACTTGGCCATCATGAAGAGAACCTCACAACTCTTCAATAAGGCCTCACTGAACACCTGCTTACTCTGGGCCAGCTCTGCTCTAGGTGCCAGGGGAGACTCCATAGTCTTCTCTTCCAAGGAGATGCTGCAACACTTTCTCTTGCCATCCTCCTCTGTCTACACTGTGTGAGTGGGAAGTAGAGGCCTCCTGCTTGCACATGTCAGTAACAGGTTCCAGTAGTATTTTGACAAGTTGTTCCAAAATGATTGCTTTTTGATTGGTGCAGTAAGCTTTAGGAAACCCCCCCAATCCCCACTCCCATCTCCCCCAGTTCAATAAGCAGAACATTTTCAAACTTTTTTCTTCCCTGGGCCACTTTTGTAGTTGTCTGAGCTGATCCACATTCTGTGATTCTTAATAGCTTCCTTTTTAGAGAATGGCATGCTCTTCTGGTCTCTTTCTCTCTCTTCTGAAACAGAGTTGGTTTTTTCCTGATTAGAAAAGTAAATATGTGTTGTTTGTTTACTCATTGGTAAAGAGCTTGTTACTTAAAGCTCTTTATATATTAAAAATATTAACCCTTTTCTGTTCTATGCCGCAAATATCTTTTCCTTTCCCAATTTGCTATTTTCTCTCTGATTTTTGGGATGTGCTAACATTTTTTTTTTAATGATGCTGCCAAATATGTTGACATTTTCCTTTGTGATTTTAATGCTTAGAAAGTCTTGCCTCCTCCCAGATCAAATACTCATCTATATTCTCCCCAAGCGACGAGGATGACATTCATTGACCTCATCCCATTTGAGTTCTTTTGGGCTCCCCTTCTAGCCTCCATGATGCCCCTCCCCCTGCAGTTAACACAATTTCTGTTCAGTTGAGGCACAAAGCAATCAATTAGGCTGAAGCTTTAAATATGCTAATGAGGTCACCCTTCCCCCACCCTCACTTTTTCAGCCCCTTTGTAAAAGGACAGCTTGGGGTGGATCCCTTCCCCTGCTGTCCCATCTCCCGCTTCTTAACCTCCTTCTTTAGCAGGTGGGGAGAGAAAGAGAAAAAGGAGAGTGCTAGCTAACTTCAAGTATTGGAGGCTACCTAGGTGTCACCCCATTTCCAGTGTACACTTTTCACCTCTCCTCAGCAACTACATTTTCAGTTAGGTCCAAATCCAGAGCTCCCAGTTAATGGAAAGTCCCTGAGCATCTAAAGACTCAGACTTGAGCAAAGTCACGCGGCCAGCAGCCCCGAGCTCCCCCGGCAACCGCCAGGCCGGGCTTGCTACGTCTTCTCCATCGCTGGCACGGTTGCCATGGGAACGCAGGCACTAAATTGCTTTGCGTGTTTGGAAGCTGAAGACTTCGGCTTTGATGCACGTAGCCCAGCAATCGATTGACCTCCAGTTAGGTTTTTGTTGTTTTCTTGAGGGCATCTTTCTCCTTGTGTCTTGCCCATACCTCCTGAGGACTGTATTGGAGAGAGATCTGAGCATTTAGCTTAATTTTTGTAAAAAATTATTTCCACCTTGACTTATTCCAAAACGATTTAAGGTGGCTTATAAGACACACCCTATACTCGGAGAGAACCTAAATTAGATGTAAGGGAGGAAGATGAGGCAGAGAGAAAACAAGGGTAACTTGTGAAGAAGTCGTGATAGACAGTGAATGTCAGGAAGTCCCCCTGTTGATAAATGTGGGTCCCAAATTTAACCTTTCATGGCAGGTAACAAAAGGAGGCATGATCAGTTATAAGATCACAGATAAAAGCAAATCAACTGCTTAACAGAAACGCAACGTTCCAAACCTTAAGACTAAAAATCTGCTTTTTTTACTGGAGATTCTAAAAAGATGTCACCTTTTTAGTTCTATCACCTAGCATATTACTTGAACAGATGAAAGCGTGTTCTAACCTTAGTAGGTGGCTTCTTTTTTCAAAAGCTTTCCACTTTTGTTATTGTTGTTGTTAAATAAGTAATATGCTTTTTTATAAAGGCAAAATAGCAAAAATGGTGTAAATAAACATGGAATACTATGCAGCCTTTAAAAATCTTTACGGAATTGTTCCCCACCTACATTTGCACCACCATTGAACCTTTTTTTTTCCAGCGGACATTTTCCCATGTAAATCAGTACCGCCTTTCTGCAGGACAGTTGGGCAGTATGTTTCAAAGACCTAAAAGTATATACATCCTTTGATGTGGCAATTCTACTTTTAGAAATGCATACTAAGGAAATAATCAAACAAGTGCTAAAGATGCATGTACAAAGATGTACATCAAAACATTGGTTATGCTGTAGAGAGAAAAGAGAAAATTCTACGTTCCCTACAGTAGGTGACTGGTTGTGCAAACTAGTGCATCCATATAGTGGGGGCATTATGCAGCTGTCGAAAGTGAAGATGGAAGTGTCTATTTACCAGGCCTCCTAGACTATACCAAGCCTCATCAATATACTCTCAGCACTCTGTACCCTTTTATTCATTGCAGTTGTTATGGCTTCCTAATATATATATTTGTGTGCTTATTTAACTTCTGCACACATACACAGAATGGCAGGTCCATGAGGATGGAAACTAAGCCTGTTTTACTCCTTACCGGTATCCCAAGTACCTTGGCATGTAATAGATAATAAATATTATATTTGTGTACTAATGGACTGACTGAAGAAATGAATGAAAATCAAGGCCACCAGATATTCATTTCTTTAATTTCCTTCCCATCCATCGCATACTTCCCTCAGTCTCCAGCTGAGCCTTCAGTGTTGCCTACAGATACTTTTACTTTTTTCTGGTCTCTATGGCAGCTGCTCTACACCTTCCTTGGCTCTTGAGGCCAGACTACCTACCACCTCCTACTTTTAGATGATGATATCATCTCCCACTTCCCAGAGAAATTGGGAGCCAGCAAGTGTGGAGTCCTTCAGTGCCCTTCCCTACCAGGCCCTGATTCTGTGACTTCAGACACCAGGAGGCCATTGGAAACCCAGGCTAGAGCATGTTCGGTAGACTGCTAGAAGGCAAAGCCAGACATCCTTGCCCACTTCTTTCTGTGAACCTCTCTCTAGCAATCCTCTTCTTTGTACCATCGGACCTCTTGAAAAGATACTTTGTTTTCTGCCTCTCATTCATTCTGTCCTTGTTTGCACTCAAGGGCACAGTTAAGTATACTGTTGTGCACACCATTATCTATCCATTCGAAGTCCTCAAAATTTTTTCATCTTATTTTTCCTTTCATCTCTAATCTCATCCCAGTCCCTCTCTAATGGTTTGATACATCCTCTTGGAAATACAGATGTCTTTGAAAAATATGTAGTGTTTTTCTGTGTTTATGTGCTTTTAACTTACATAAATGGTATGGATCCCATAGATCTTATTCTGTTTCTTTTTCCCCCTCAACCCTCTGTTTTGAGGCCTTTCAGTGCTGTTATGTGCACATCTCGTTGATCACTTCTGTCTGACTTGGTACTCATCTACCACATTCTACTTCTCCCTTCCTCTGACACTGGACATCTTGGTTCTGCCAACTCTCCATGACCACAAATAAGGCTGCAATGAACCTTCCTTGACTTGCCACCACGGACCTGGGCAAGAATTTCTCTAAGCCAGAGATTTTCAAAGTACAGTTCACAGACCGTTCAGAGTTACTGAGACTCTTGGAGAATGCTCAAAGTCAGAGCTGTTCTAAGATAATACTAGGACACTATTTGCCTTTTTCGTAAGGTTGACATTTGCACCACTTGCAACACTGTTGCCACCTTAGTGTGAATCAAGGCAGTGGCCCCAGCCTGTACTAGCAGTCACTGTGTTTTGTATTTTTCGCCACTACAGAGAAAGGGGAAAAAAGCCAGCAATCTTACTGAAAAGTAGTTTGATAAAGCCGTAAAAATTGGTAATTTTATTAAATCTTGAGCCTGGAGCCTCACGTCTTTTAATATCCTGTGTGATGAAACAGGAAGAACACAGAAAGCACGTCTGCTGCATGCTGAGTGAAATGGTTGTCTTGAGAAGAGCACTGTGCCATTGTTTGAGGTGTGAGCTCAACAGGCCTTTTTTTTTCCCTGGAACGTCATTTTTACTTGAAAGAACAATTGACAGGTAAACTATGGTTAGTCAGACTTGGGTATTTGGTGGACATTTTCTCTAAACATGGACTAAATGAGCCTGTTGCTCCAAGAAAAACGGCTCACAGTATTTGTTACCAAAGATAAAACTTGAACTTTCAAGTGAAAAACAGAATTTTAGAAAACTTGTTTTTGGCACTAGGGGCTCAACAGCTTCCCAGTTCTTTTTTTTTTTTTTTTTTTTTTTAACAGAGTCTCACTCTGTCACCAGGCTGGAGTGCAGTGGCACAATCTCAGCTCACTACAACCTCTATCTCCCTGGTTCAAGCAATTCTCCTGTCTCAGCCTCCCAAGTAGCTGGGATTACAGGCGCGCACCACCATGCCCAGCTAATTTTTTATTTTTAGTAGAGATGGGGTTTCACCATGTTGACCAGGATGGTCTCAATCTCTTGACCTTGTGATCTGCCCTCTTGGCCTCCCAAAGTGCTAGGATTACAAGCGTGAGCCACCGCGCCCAGCCAGCTTTCGAGTTCTTAAAGGCTTTTCTCTGCCTGCCCCTTAACTCTTCATGATCTGTTGGGATTCTCAAGTTCCTTGTCCAGAAAATCCTCATTGTCAACGACACCAAGATTGCTACCTGACCTGGCTTGCTAAGGCCCTATGCATGAGAGTGGATGTTGTCTTGTCCATCACTTTGCAGGAGTGATTTGGTCTGCATGCCAGGGAGCTGCACAAATGTTGGACTAGTGCACAGGAAGACTGCCATTGCAGAGCGAGACAGAGACACAAAGAGTTGTGACACAAAGCTTCAACATCCATGCTCCCTGTTCTTCCCATTCTCCCCCACTCAAACTGGACTATCTCACCTACTCTTTCGCTTCATATACTCCCAAGACCTTCTGACTGCTCCATTTATATTTATTTCCAGCTCTGAGCTCTGGATCACATACCTTTAGCACCCTCTAGACACACAAACTGCATCCAAGGCAAGCTCTTCTCCTCCTCGTCCCTGCACCTGCTGGTTTTCCAGGGTTCCCTAACTTAGGAATAGCACCACCCATTCTATCTCCATACCACCACCATGGTCTGTTCTCCCTTTCCAGCCCCACCACTCCACCCTGGGAGCAGGCCCTCATCATGTCTCCACCTGGGCCCCTTCCACAGCCTCCTAACTGGTGTCCTGGCCCCTCTCCAATCAGCCTTCCACATTGCAGCCACCCCTGCTCATCTTCAGCTCACTCCCTTGCTCAAAACTTCTGTGGCTCTCTATCACCTTCAAGATAAAATCCACACCCCTTCTCATGACATTTAAGGCCTCTGTGGTCTAGTTCCAACTATCTCATCTTCTACCTGGCTATACCAGATCACTTATTTTTCTCCCTAATACCAGAAACCCTTATACCTTTATGCTCTTGCTCAAAAACGTCTCTTTGCCTGAATATCCTCTCTCCAGACCTCATTTTACTGGCAAATGTTGCTTCATTCTTTTCGAGTTCGGTATCACCTTTTCTTGATGCCCTTCCCTTCCTCTGAGGGAAGGAATTCAGTTCCGGTATACTGGCAACTGGCAATGAATGGATGCCTAGGGAATGAAAGGGGATTGCATCAAATGATGGCTTGTGTGGTTGAGGTTGAGAATTTGACCTGATCCCTAAAATGAATCATCTTAATGATAACTAACATTTATTGAGCACTTGCTATGCACCAGACCTTGCTCTGTGCACTTTCTATGCATTCTCTTTTATTCTCATCTCTAGCAACCCCCAAGCTCACTTTATCCTCACTTTAGAGATGAAAAACCTGAGGGCCAGAGTTGTATCAGTGGTTGTGAATCTCTGCTGAGGGGCAGCTTGGTGATCTGCTGCAGAACACTCTTCTTGCCATAAATAGCAGATTAGGGATAGCATCTAGAATCACTTGCAATTATGTCTGTCACACAAAGGGGAAAAGTGCACTTGACCTCAGAAGCATGAAGCCATGTGGTGAAGCACAGAAACCAGTCTTTGAAGTCCATCTGGCTGTGTGACCTTGAGCCAATTTCCTGATCTCTCTGAGCTTCAGTTTCCTAATGTGCAAATTGAGGATAGTAATAACTCCATTGCGGTTTTGTGGTGCAGATGAGCTATGAGGAATGCGAAAGAATCCAGCATGGTGTTAGGTATGTAAAGGGGACTCCGTCAATGTCAATTCATTTTTTACCTCCCCAGTGCCCAAGGAAAGAAGTGTAGTATGGTGAGACATCAGGAGTCAGAGGAGTTGTGGTCTGACTCTGGCACTAGTAAGGCTGTGCAACCCTCAGCAAGTTACTTGCCCTCTCTGAGCTTTGGTTTCTTCCTACACTTTAACATAAGGAAGTTCTGTTTTACAGCAGTTGGGTGTTTCCATTTTCTCTCATTATCCAGCCATGCAATGAAGGGGGAAAAACCCAGGAGAGAATCAGGAAAATGCTCAGGTCATGCCAACCTGGCATGCTGTTTTGTGAAAGCTAGGCATATCCGACAATAGGAAATACTTCCTGAAGACACAGGCTTTGGACCCCCTGTTTACCTAGAAAGGAGTTCAGGACTCCTGATCAGAGAGACACAAAACCAGCTCCCCTGCCCCCCGCCCAACTTCCAGGAGATGCCCCCACAGGCTTGGGCCCCTCTGCCAAGGCAGGCCTCGAGCTGAATCAAGGGCCCAGCTGCCCGTTGCCATGGCAACATTCCAGCGCGCTTTGCATAGTGACAGGGATGCTAGGCTTTGCTAACAAAGTGCTCTGTAAAGGACTTCATGTCTTTGGCAGGGACAATTCCGCCTTCTTTTTCACACAAATAACTCTGGGGGCTGTGAGGAGGGATTTGGCAAGTCACTTCCCCTGTCTTGGCCTGCGCCCCTGGGTTTTCCTTGAAGGCACAAGTTGGCAGCTTTTTATTTTTTCTGTTTCCAAATACACCATCACTACCCTCCTCCTGACCACTCCCCACTCCAAAAGGGAAGAGATGGTTCTTCCCTTACTTAGAGCTTTGGTGAACTCGGTGTGTTTATGAAAATGGGAGGAATGGACTGGTTTGAATCACTCTTGTACCCTTGGCTCATTGCTGGATCAAATAGTTTTTAATCCCTTTTCTTTGTTCAGAATGCCCAATGTTTTTCAGCATTGAAACAGGAAGACCTATATTGTCCTGGTGAATTACTCCCTGGAGCAGGAAACATATTTGGAATTCTGAGTAGGCTGGAAAGGAAGCCAGGCAGACCTGGGTGAATCCTGCTTTCATGACTTACAAGCTGTGTGATCTTGACAGGTTACTTAAGCTCCCCTAATCTCAGTTTTCTCATATGTGCAATGGGAATGGTAATACAGCCTTCACGGGTACTATGGTGGAATAGTTACGAGGTCTGAATATATCTTATGCTTGCCTGCTTCTCTCTGTTTCCATCATCCTGATCCTAGCCCATCATCTCTTCCGGGACTACTACGATAGCCTCCTGCCTATTTCTACTGGAACTTCCCCTCCAGCCCTTTGTTTACATAGCAGACATGGTGGTCCTTTAAACATTTAAATCATATCCTGTCGCTTCCTTGTTTAAAATGTTCTAATGGTTTCCCATTGCTCTTCAAATAATATCCACCTCTCACCCCCTACCTCCTCCACCCTATACACACTGGCTTCCTTTCCATTTCTCAAAGACGTCGAGGTCCCTCTCACCTCGTGGCCTCATAGCCTCATGGCCTTGACACTTTCTGTTCCCTCTGCTGGCTCCTTCTCTAGGCTCAGTTCCTAGCTCAGAGAGACCTTCTCTTACCACTCATCCAAACTAGCTCCCCATGCCTGCCGCATCCCTTACCATGACATCACCATGCTGATTTCCTTCATGGCACTTCTCATGAACTAGCCCTACCTTGGTAATTTGTGTATTTGGTTATTGTCTATCTCTTCTGCCTGGATTGTAAACTCTTTACATCTGCCTCATTCATCTCTATTACCCAGTACCCAGCACAGGGCCTAATATTATAGGCTCAATAAAATCTATTGAATGAATGAATGATTGAAATGAATGAACGTGGTAGGTAGAGCACTGAGAGCAAAACCTGAAAGATAATAGAGTGCAATACATGTTTAGTACTTTCTTTTTGCCTTTTTCCGTCATCTGGGTAGAAGGCAGAGGTGGCGTGCTACACCTGTGGCCTCCAAAATGAATGTATCATCTGCTGGGGTGCAGGGAGAAAATATTAGAATTTGTTAACCCTCATCTTTATCATATCCTAATTTCCATGTTTGTCTATGTTTTATAATTTATAAAACTGATTAGTATAGTAGTGCATGTATATAGTTTATACATAAATATATATAACGGGAGCATAGGCTCAAAAATACTTGGAGACCACAGCTGGTGGGAAGCAAACTGGCAGACTGTTGACAGAATGTGAACTACAGATAGGCTGGGTTGAGCCAGCAGAGAGGTTTCCCAGATTGGAGGTTGGGCGCCTTGGGAACAGGGTCTGGGGGTGGTCGGCATGCATGCTCCAGGTCTCCACCGTACCCTGTGGCTTACCCTAGCCCACTTCATTCATGGCCCTGTCCTTTCTGACCTTTACAGGTATGTGCATTTCCAACCCCAGAGAGGGATTTTTTGCAAGTCTCTTAGAGAACCTTCTATTCCGGAAATTGGTGCTGGTCGGTCCCCAGGGGAGGTATGTGGGAAAGACTAAAGCCTAGGAGCCCCCTGAGGGCAGCAGCTGGGGGCTTCCCATTCTTGTCTTCTGTAACCAGAATGGTACCAGGAACAGAGTGGGTGCTTGGATCCTTCGAGAAGGTACTTGTTGACTGTCAGTGCATAGGACAACCCCCTCTGAGTGTCTGAGCTGAGAGGACCCTCAGGAGGTAATTAGGTTCGTATGTTTCACTGTCCAGATGGAAACTAAATGGGGCTCAGAGAGGCCAAGGCCTGCCAAAGTCATAGAGCATCCCACCAGCACTTTTTCCCCTGTGTCTGCATCTCCGCCTAGCCTCTGGGGTATATGTTTATTCGCGATCTGGGCCTTGGCTGGTTCCAACCCCTTGGCCTTGGCCTCTGCTCGTAACACCAGCTCTCAGAGGCGTTCTGGCTTTTACTGGGACAGGGGCCAAAAGAAAAACATTTCCGAAATCATAATTCCACAACCTCCTGCCTCCCCCAAACCCACTTTCTATGTAACTAATCTCCATGTTCCTTGGCTATTAAGGACATCACTGCCTTTCTAGTCACTTTGGCTCAAAATACAAAGTGTTCCACCTCCCTTGAGTAGGGGCTACTATGTGTCAGGTACTTTTAAAAAAATAAACTTTGTACAGGCAATTACCATACACAAAAAAAACCACACACATTGATGAATGATCACAAATTATACACAGCCATGTACACACTTCCCAGGCCAACAAGATGACCATGACCAGGACTACAGAAGCACCCCCCTCAAAACAGTTTTAACCGTTACTGCAGATCTTTTGTCCAGCAGCCTTGAGGAAGGTAGGAGTAATTCAATCCAATTTACAGATACCAAATATTTTTCTTTAAACCACCTCATTCAATTCTGCCTAGAATATTCAAGAAATTACTTTTCATGCACTCAATTTTTCCCTGTAATTTTTGTTAGGATCTAATATACATTAGAATAAATACATGACTGTTAAACTTTAAAAGATCCTCCCGTATTCTAAAATTTCCCCTCATACTATCACCTCACATACCACTAGCACAATGTGTACTGCATTTAGGGGAATATGGTACCATGGGAATTAACTCAAGGGGAAGACTGTTTACATTTGGGAAGATCAGAAAAGGCTCAAGATGGACCTGAGATCTGTAGACAGGATATGGCTGTGCAGAGGGGAAGTCAATTTCTGGCTGTAAGGCTCTGAGAAAGCTTCGTGGGGGAGGAGACATTTGCGCTGGGTCTTGAGAGATAAGTCTGACTTTTCACAAGCAGAGATGGAAGTGGAAGGAAAAGTATTCTAGGCAGAAGGAAGAGAACATAGAGAACGCTTCATCAAGGCTACAAGAGAAGTTTGTGCTTTAGGCTTGAGGGACTGTGCCTGATGTGCAGTTGGAAAGTGTCTCCGGGCCCAGGGTTGAGTGAGTTTGCTCTCTTGGGGCACACAACACACAAGCACTGTGAGGGGCAGCCGCTGGCAGCCTACAGCCCGCTGGAGTCAGAGTCAGAGTCAGAGTGTGTATTAGAATCCACTTTTCCTTGTGGAACTTTCACCTGGAAATTCCCACACCAGGACAGAGCATGCGCAGGCTATGACAGACGGGGCCAGCAGAATGAAAAGGAGCCGGGCCTGGAGTCAGCCTAACTTGGGTCAAGTCCCAACCCTTCCACTTACTAACTCCATCTTTTCATCTAATCTCTGTTTCCTCATCTTCAACTTAGGTCCTAATAATTCACACCTGACAGGGTGGTTGTGAGGAGTAAGAGCATGACTAAAGTGACAGGCTAGTTCTTGTCCCAGCTCTTGGGTTCCAGGGGGCAGTCCAGAGATGGTACCACTTGCCCCACTTCCCTGTCCACGCACTTTGACATCCCTGAGTACAGAGGGGTACGGCCAGTGAGGTGGTAACAATAAACCTTAAGCTGTTTCACTTTGGGAACATGGGCTCCAGAGTTGCTTCTTTCGGGCCTCAGACTTCCTCTTCTCCTCCCTTGGTGTGTCTAAGGCACCAAGTAGGGTGGAAGACCAGCCAAATGCTGGGGCCTGGCCCTCTCTCTTCTGTAGAACTGGGTGTTCCTGGCTGGCCTTAGCTTGTATACAGGCTAGAAAGAAAGAAGCTGTTTTTTCCCCAAAGTCCACATGAAGAAGACACCACAGGGCGTTCAGCCCCCCTCCTGAAGCCACCGTGCCTCCCTCCCCTGAGCACAGTGCTTAGTGAAAAGGCTAGCCAGCCTTTCCAGCCCCTCTCCATAGGCAGTGATCTTGCATCAGTGAACCCATCAGAACAGCTACCACCAGCACCCTACCCAACCTGGATGTGCACCCTGATGAGAAGGAAGGGATGAGAAAAATTTGCAAAGGTACTTGGGTTGGTGAAGGAACAAGAACAAAGCATGTGGAGCTTTCAGAGGGATCGCCAGGGAGAAAAGGAGGGCTGGGAAGAAGGAGAGGAGGGAAGGTCTGCACGAGCAGGGTAGCTCGATCCGTGCTCACAAATGGGCAGACACTAACTCGAGCCATCCTCTGTGCCAGGCCCTCCACAAAGCACAGCTTGAAACACCCAAATTTTGGCCCATCCCCCAAAGAATTCATAAGTTGCTGGGGGGCAGAAAAGGTTCATGAATACATGGAAGATTTCCAGCAATTCTAGGACATCTATGTTTAAGGACAAATGAGAGGCTCAGACAGCCAGAGCTGAAGGTATTCAGAGGAGTTAACCCTGCAGACTGCAAGTAGGGATGTGTGCAAAGAGGGCTTTCAAGGGGTGATGGGATTTGAGCTGAAGCTTGAGGAACGACCTGTAGGGTTTGGGAACAGCAGGTAGAGGTGATGAGAGGGGATGGGAAGCATTGTTTAGCAAGCACCTACTATGGGCCTGGTGTCATTTAGCTCGTTTCAGCATGATCTCATGAAAGTCTGACAGTAGCTTACAAGTTAGATGTTTTCATTCCCCCATTATACATGGAAAATTGAGGCTGGGGAGGTTAAGTAACTTGTACAAGTTTACACAGTAGAAATGGCAGCATGAGGATTTGAATCTAGGCTTCTCTACCACAAAGCTTTTCCCTGGTCACTTTACCATGAAATGGTAGAATTTAGAAATACGGGAAGATCTTTTAAAGTTGAACACATCTCCTCTTCACCACAATGACAAGGTAAAGAGGAGAATGAGTAGCCCAGATTGAATGAGCAGAGGGGTCTGTTTCAGGGAATAAAGAGAGAGGGCAAAGAGGTCAAATGAAGCAGGTTCTGAGTATAGGCTGGAGAGTGTGGACTTGACACTTTAGACAACAGGACACTGGAAGGTTCCAAGCAATGGAGTGATGTGGTTTGATTGTATGTTTGTAAAGCTCACTCTGGCTGCTGTGTCATGAACAGATTACAGGCTGCAGAGGTGGAATCAGGGAGCCCAGTGAAGAAGATATTCATTGCAGGGGTCTGGAGAGGGATGATGGTGGCTCGGACCAGGGTGAGGGAAGTGGAGATGACGCTGTGAAGTGCTCCAATTTAGAACAGTCTCTAGGAACAATTTACAGGACTCAGTGAGTGGGTAGGGGAGGGAGAGGAAAGCGTAAAAGATGTCTAAAAGCATTCCTTATTTTATTTAGATGATTAAAAGAGATATGGTGGAGAAAGTACTGAATGTGGAGATAGACAGGGGTCCAAATCCTGGCTGCACCATACACTAGTTGGGTTCATTTAGTCCAGAGGGAGTGTGTGGACCCCAGCAGATCCTTAAGCATCTAATGGGCTATGGACATGGGGACACTGGTGCTTGGGGTGAGAAAGCTCCAGGGGCCACAGTGGGGCTTACAGAGAGAAGGAAGTGAGGACATCGGACACGAAGTATAGGCTCCCCAAATGAGAAGCTCAGATGAGAAGAGGAGACGAATGGTGAGGCAGAAAGGTCAAGGGAGAAAGGAGGGGACCCGTGTCTGCTTTTCTCTTTGTTTTTTCCTCTAATGGGAACATCTTGAGCATGGGGGTAGGCTCCAGTGGAACAAGCCGATATGGACCTTGGCTAAGCTGCCTCCCCCTCTCTTAGCCTGTTTAAGTATCAGTAGAATGGATTAAACTAGTAATATCTGCCTGACAGGGCTGGTGTGAGAAAGACATGCAATGATGGTTTAAAAACCGCTTTGAGGTCAGACATGGTAGCTCACAGGTGTAATCCCAGCACTTTGGGAAGCCGAAGTGGGAGGATCACTTGAGCCTAGGAGCTCAAGACCAGCCTGGGCAACATAGTGAGACCCCCATCTCTACAAAAAAATAAACAAAATTAGCTGGGTGTGATGGGGTGCGTCTGTAGTCCCAGCTACTCAGGAGACTGAGGTGGGAGGATCACTTGAGCCCAGGAGGTTGAGACTTCAGTGAGCCATGATCGTGCCACTGCACTCTAGCCTGAGTGACAGAGCAAGACCCTGTCTCAAAAAGCAGACAAACAAACCAACAAACCACTTTGAGGAAAAGTTTCTGTGGCCCTGGTCATGTTCAGCTTCTTGACCTGAATAGGGGTACACAGATGTGTCCAGGTTGTGATCAATCACTCATCTCCTCCTCCCCACTCACCCATGCCTTTACTCCCCAAACACTTCCAAAACATACCTGTTCCTATTCAAGCTTCCTCATACGGTTCCTGGAAATACAATTTAGGGTCCCAAGTGCACAACCCAATCGAATTCAATTCTGTTTTCACTCTCAGGATGTTCCACACATTTTAGAATCATCTCAAGTTGTCATGGTTCTGTCTTTCTAGCCTCTTTGAGCTTTAAGTCCATGTTTACAACCTTGAAGCTACCAAGCTCATACGTAGGATACATCACAAATGGATAAGAGGTCAGGAACCAGATGTTCCCCAAGCTTCAGTTATTCACTTATCACTTTCAAGATTTTTGCCGTGTTCATCAGTCTTCATGATTTTTACCATATTAGTAAATGTATTTTCCCAAGATGCTTCACTCCTGGCCCTTCACGCCTGCTCTGACATCTCTATTTCCCAGGCTGTCTTTTCTGGCCTCAGATGAGTCCCCCTGGGAAGCCTCACATTCCACAGTGAGCTGCAAAGCCCAAGCATGGGTCACAGTATCCTGTGATTCCTCTGTATAATAATCTGTTGCCCCCACTAGGCTGAGACAGCCTGAAGTCAGTGTCTTGAGGGATGTTTGTGGATTGTTGAAGAAACTGAAGAGACCTTTGAAAGCTGGGGACTCAACAGGAGAGATTCATAGCAGGGGTAATATTACAAATAGTTAACAGTGTGTCCTTCCCCTTCTGTTTCTGGCCAACTCTTCATCCTTCATTACCCAGTCCACGCATCACCTCCTCTGGGAAGGGATCTCCCAGACCTTCCAGACTGCAGAAGTTTCTCTGATAGTCCCACAACATTATTGATCCTTCTGTGTATTGTTGTGGCTGTGGACATGTCAGTCACCCCTGCTAGACAATGCCTGGCACCTCTGTGTCCCCAACCCTTGCATTGAGCCTGGCCATAGCAGATCCCTGGGAACTGCTGAAAGAATGACTGAAATGACCAGGCAATTGAGTGGGCAGATGGATGCAGGGATCCCACTTTAGACCTCTTGCCCCAAAGTCACAAAGCTCTGCTTTCTGGATGGCACAGTGCCCCAAGTCTGTCAGGCTGAGCTCTAGCCAGACTCACACTCACAGTGCCCTGTGGCCATGACTATGACAGACAGGCCCCCTGTTCCGGTGAGCGTGAATCTGATGACATCAGCATTGAGCAGTACCACGACTCGCCTGAGTAAAGGCACTGAGGCTGTCTCGCTCCAGGAGAGTTGGTTCCAGGAGCCACAGCCCTTCCTCACAGCCAGGCTGCTGGGGCTGCATCGGCTACTGAGCCAGCACCACCTGCCACGTGTCACTTATCCCACAGGGCTGCAGCACTCACAGTGAGCGACTGCGTAAGTGTGAGTGTGTGTGTGTGTGTGTGTGTGTGTGTGAAAGAGAGAGAGAACAAGAGAGCGCGCGTGGATTTGCTATGGGACTCATGGAAGGAGCCCCTCTCATTGGCTGCCAAGGGTCCCAGTTCCAGTCTGCGAATCTCTGGGCTGCCAGCTCTGCCCTCCCCTGGGAAGGCAAAGCAGGCGAGGGAGGGGAGAGTGGAGTGAGGCTTCAGGTGTGTCTGACAAGGAGACAGGTGCACCTGGTGGCCACATTGGGCATTCTAGTAGCATCTGATTGTGCTAGCTCCAAGTCTGCAGCCTGACAGCTTTGTGCTCTGCCCCAGATTTTCCCCAGATTTCTGTCAGGACTGGAGCCCAGAGCCCATTGGCAGCTGTCACTTACAGAACTGGATCTGTCCCCCAGTGGAGCAGGGAGCTGTGTCAGTTAGAATTCCTGGGTAGCACATTCCTTCACTAGTCCCTGTCACACTCCCGGATTAGGCTCTGTTATTGGCCCCGCGCTCCTGCAAGCTTCTGCAGACAGAGCAAGCGAGTGAGCGAGTGAGTGAGCAAGCAAGCGGCAGCAGGAATGACAGCACTGAGAGCAGAAACAGCCAGGGACGGTGAGGGCGGGTGAGTTGGGTCCCGGGGGGTGCCTGTGCTGGCCCCCTCTGCGGAGGCAGATGAGGTGGGGGCCATACTCAGGGCTTGCTAGGGTTCCTCTTGGAACCTGGGCTGCTCGACCTGAGTGGAGCACTGAGCAAGGGGGAGGGGGGAAGGGAGGGGGAGAGAGAGGGAGGAAGTGGGGAGAAGAGAGAGAGAGAGAGAGAGAGAGACTGACTGAGAGAAGCTCCTAGCAGGCTCTAGTCCAAGTGAGAGGCTCAGATCTGTACAATTCTGTGCCAGGGGCACAAGTGGGATTTGGAAGAGCCATGTGTGTGAGAAGCAAAGCTGAGGTGATGTAAGCACCTGGGGAGGAGCACAGGCAGAGAAGGGGGAGGAGTAGGAGGAGGAGGAGGAGAAGAGGAGGAGGAGGAGAAAGAGGAGGAGGAGGAGGAGGTGGTGGTGGCCGCGGTGGCTGCCAGTCCAGAGCAGAATGATGGGCAACTCTCACCACAAGCAACCGAGGAGTAAAAGCCAAAGCAGGATGCATTCAGCAACAGGTACTCTTTTCCCTTCCCCTCCTTTTCTGGGGCTCCTACAGCCAGGACCTCCCAGATGCTGCCATGCGGGGGGCCCCTGACCCTTGGCGTGACTTGCAGGGGCTGGCAGGGGGCAGGGGAGAGAGCCCGAGGGAGATGCCGGTGAACTCCTGGCTCCTCTGCTCCTGTGCCAGGCTGAATTGCATAAGTCAGAGTGCCCTGAGTTGGGAGGGGCCAGCCCCTTCACCGGCAACCCTGTGTAGCCTCTGGAGGGTGGCTGGAGTGTCAGAGAAGTGAGCAGCGTGCCAATCATCGAAGTTCATGGCTAGGACTGTGCTTTCTCCCTGGATCCAGTAGGCAGAGTCTTGAAACCATGCACGGCTTATCTTTTACTAGCCGAACCTCCTTTGTTATTCAAGCCTTCGCCCCCCTCCCCCCCACTCCCATCCCCACCCTGAACATGCACACCTACACCTCTCCTGGCTCTACCTCATACGCTGCATGCATGGAATGATCCAGACAAATCTGTTTCTTGCCATGTAATGCCCTGCCCCCCACCTCCCTGCCCCAGCCCTGACAGAGAGTTCTCCTCATGCATGAGCGAGAGGAGCGTTTGCCAGCCTTGAGTTTGTTGTCCCCCTACCCCTGGGCGTGCTCTGCTTTGCCCCTTCCTTGCCCCTCTCCAGATATGGACTCAAGGGTGCTGGCATAGTTCTCCCCAACAGCTCCTTCCTGGATGCTGACATTGTAGAAATCAAGGTCTGCGGACAACTTTTCCTAGCTCACCTTCCCAGGTGGCGCAAGGGCAATTTGGAATCAACTTCTCTTCACCCATTTACCCACTTCCATGAAGCTCTTACCCTCCTACCTACCCCTTGGCCACTTGAAAGTACCTTGCACTGCTGCCTGGGGTTAGGCTTCATGCACTAGGGCCACAAGTGCTTTCTGTCTGTGCCCTCCTCCCTCTGTCTTGGTGGAGTTCCCTCTTCTCCTTTGTCAGCAGCCACCCCCCGCACCACCACCATCACACACAGACACCTGTCGCATCACACAGAGTCCAGGAGGAGCCTGCAGTTCCCTCTGCGCCTGTTTGGGAAGCTGTCATCCACCATTCAGGCCACCGGGAGGAGGAAAAGCTTTTCCAAGTTTGACTCACGTTTACTACAAGAAAGCAATAAATGGATTGGTGTCTTGCCAAAGTGTGCCATGCTCAGGCCCAGAGGGTTGCCTCTGCCTCTTTCTAGGGACTCAGCTGGCTCTGCAGTTGAGGGTGGTTGTCCAAGGCCAGCCAGTCCCAGGGGCAGCCCTAGAATGGATTCTTGCAGGGCGTGGTAGGGAGAGAGGCTATAGGAAAACAACTTGGGGTATCCTGGCAGGCAGGGTAACCATCCCTGGAGCCCACCTGTCAGAGCAGGGCTTCATTTGGCCTCCTATATGGGCTAAATTTGGGCCTCTGTGGTGGACTGAGCCACGAATAAAAATTCTGAGCATTGAAGTTTCTTTGGAATCTTCCAGGGACACACTCTTGGAAGACCACCATTAGGTAAATGGCCCAGACACCACCTCAGAGCCTCCTGCTCCTGCCTCGGAGCTGAAGGCTCAGGCCCTGCTAGTATTACATAGAGATGCTCTGTGCAGTCCAGTACAGAAACTTGAGGATAACTTTTTACATAATTGCTGATGTGACAACTTGGGACAGTTACTGGCTGTTGTTTCATTTCTTAGAAGTTGCTTTGTATCTTCAATGCCAGCTCCAATCCAGCGTCATCCTAGAGGTAGTAGCTATGGGAATAGTCTCTGGCAACACAAGGAGGTGGCCTCATAACAGATTCTCCCTCCCTCTCCCTTCCACCTTCTGGTGCTCACCTTAACCACAGCACCACACCTGCTCACTCACCATCCCTAGGCCATCCCAGAAGCCCCGATTGAACACTCATTCCCACTGAGCTAAACTTGTACCACTCTTTCTCTTCTTGCTCCCTTTTCTCTCTTCCATTTCTCTCTTAGTGATCCCACTATCTTTCCAGTAACCCAGACTAGCAGCCTGAGAGTCATCCTTCACCCCTCTCTTTCCTTACCACACACTTTACAGTTTTCACTCAACCATCTATCTGTTCATTCGTTCAAAGAGTAAGTATTCATTTTCGAGGCTCAGAGGATCTGAGCCCCTCCCCTTATCCTACTGTCAATGTCCAAATCCAGATCTGTCACTTATTCTAGAATTGGGCTGCCTCCCTCCACCTCTGACCTTCTCCTAGCCACGCCCAACTCAGTCACCAGAATGAGCTGTCCCTGTGCTCCCTTGCTATGAACTCAAGTCTTGCTAATTGGGGTACGAGAGATTAAGATTGCTCCCCAAGTGTGGAGTGGATCTCAGGTGACCCAAGGGATCATTGTAGGTTTAACAGAGAAAACTTTTTTTGCCTTTCAAGTTTTGTATATGTTTTAATGTGTATTCAAAAAATATATAACTAACACATCAAACCCATGGTTTCTTATATTTTTTAAAATTAGGGTAAGGTTAAATGTTTTTAAAGTGAGTCTTTTTGAATAAAATGATTAAGTAAATAGTAGTGCAGGAGGCACATGGAAATGGCAAAAGTTGGGAAACTGAGATACCCATGCCTGAGGCTTGAGAAGCACCCATGTCTAGGATGAAGTATACTTTCCCTAACATCACTTAGAGATCTTTCATGATTGGGTCCCTCCTACTTCTCCAACCTCACCTGCTGTCACTTCTCACCTTGAACTTGATCCAGCCATATTGAATGACTTGAAGGTCTCCAGATGCTCCCATTCAACATTTCCATGCTTTCACTAATGCACTTTCCTCTGCCTAGAACACCTCTTCCACCTGCTATCTTCTCCTGACAATTTCCTATTCAGCCTTGAGAATCCTGATCCTGTGTTTCCTCTTCTCTGAAACTGTCCCTGACTGACCACCTTCCTTCATACAAAATTAATTAATAGAGTTCATTACACCCTCCTCAGTACTAAATTGATACCTTTTACATAATTTTATCATTGCTGGTATTATCATTTTTGTAGTTATTGCATGTTTAGCTCTCCCTCGTAAAATGTAAGCTTTTCAAGGACAAGGGCTACAATTTGTATACCAAAGGGTGGGAAAGAACCCTTGACCAGGAGTCAGAAAGCTTGGGTTCTGGTATCCCTTGCCCAGTAACCTGCAGGGTGATCTTAGGCAGGTCATCCACCTCTGCTACCCCTGCCCTTTGGCTCTAAAAAGCTACGGATCCTCAGTGGGGGGATCCTTAGCACATTCCCAGGGTGATTGGGAAGATGCGATGTGTGATAGCTAGAAAAGCTTTTGAAATTTGAAGTTGCTTTTCAAAGGAAGAAGAGTGATTATGATTACAGAGGAGGGAAACTTTTCCCCCAAGGCTGGAGCCAGAAGTGAGCCCCGCATGTTTAGGAGACTGTGGAGGAGCAGTCAGGCTGAGCTGCAGCAGGGAAGGGATGAGGGGAAACCAGCCACACGGCAGGTAGGGGTGAGGGTGGGGTCGGGGCGGGGCAGTCGCAGCATGTGGAAGCCCAACAGGACCTTAGAGCATAGGTTGCTTTAAGACTGGAAAGCCTTGTCTGCCAAGCTCACAAGTTGGGATTGAGTCTCACCAACTCTCACGGTCCCTTTCACCTATTGAGTGAGTGTAGCCCTGTCACCCTGTGAATCTGTGCGTCGTGGGGGAGGGGGGTGCATGCTAGCGCCACCATCACTACACAGCATATGCGTAGCTTTGGAGATATGAACCGTCTATTTGAACTAGCATCCCACAGAGAAGAGAAAGAGAGCTAATATCCGTCATGCACCTATTATATGCCAGCACTTTTCATCCACAACTTTACCGAACTCTCAGAACAACCACTAGGAAGGGATTATCGATGCCATTTTACAGATAAGAAAACTGAGACTCTAAGAGAGAGCAGCCTCATGATCTGATAACAAGGAAGTTGAGGAACCAGGATTTGAGCCCAAATGTGTCTGACTCTCAAGCCTGTGCCTATTGCCCCATGCCATGTGCTTCTCAGCATCTCTGTATCTGTGACAGGCATTAGTAACCCTGGAGACTGGATGTGGTGGAAGGAGGAGTCTGGGCTTGGTTGTGGTAGGGCTAGAAAATCTCTATGGCAACAAGGCCTGCAATGCCCAGCCTTTTAGAAGTCCTACCATATGTCTGTTTGATGGCATATTTGTATTGTTGGAATAATTGAACCCACTGGGGGACTCCATGTTGGGTCCAGAAGCTAGAGTCAGGGATTCCTGAGGTAGCGAGAAAGCGGAGGATTCTTGAATTTAAGCCTAAACCAGGTTAGGCTGAGAGAGGCTTCAGATCTAGACAACTGGCATCATGCTGGTTTCTGACATTCCCCTCCCTACAAGCAACCGCGCCAGCACTGTAAGCAAGGTGACCTGTGCTTCAGGATGAAAATGAGTCCACCGTTCTCTTCTCTGTACCTAAACAAAATGAGGAAATCTTCTCATTGCATTTGCAAGGCATTTTTATAGTTGACCTGGCCCTTTCGTCTTCACAAGTTTATTGAATTCTCACATCCTCGATTTCAGTATGATGGAAGCTAAAGTGGCGGAGACTTATAAGGGAGTGCATTGACCCCTATCCCCCCCGGGCCTTCTTCCTAAAGACCTGTTTTCTGGTCAGACTTGATGAGCTCATTGGAAGGTATAGAAGAAGTTAAAATTCTAGGCCACCGAACAAAATATTTCCTGGTGCTCTCCTCCACAACTGGAGATGTGTTGGAGGCAGAGGCACAGGCCCTGGGGGGTTGGGGCCAGTCGTGTTATGCCCACATTTTCTGGGCCAGAATGTAGAAGGAAACAAAAAGCAGGTGTAATAAAAAAGGTACAATGGCCACCCTAATGTCAACTACTAGGGGAATGGCAAAATAAATATGTTGCATCCAACTTCACTAAAATATGGTAGACCCATGAAAGCTAATTATGAAGATCTGAGCAACATGGACAATGCTTATAAGAAACTATAACATGCAAAAGGCAAAACACGAAACCGCTTCTATGCTGAGCTTCACAAACCCTGCAGAAAGTATGTCTGCACATGGCCAATAATTGGACGAGAATTGTGGAAAAATCAAAATTTGATTTATTGTGGGTGGCAGGCTTGGCGGATTTTTCTTTCCCTTAGATTTCCATTAATGTTGTTATAATGTTGTTTGTGCAAAGAATAATAAAAACCATTAACACATACAACAATTACACTGGCAAATCATTCTGTCAAGCTGAAAGACTAAATCATATCATTTCCTTGAGCCAGCAAACACATTCGGAAGACATAAAGACAAAATGAGGTGCCTTCGTGGAGAGAGGCAGCTACAAGGAATGGGGAGAGGTCATGGAATTCGTGTGGGAAGCTGCACGTTTGAACTCAAATCCAGATCCTTACGTTAGAGAAAGTTATTTCACCCCCTGTATCCTCAGTTTGTTCATCTGCAATGTAGGAACGACGATAGTCATAATAGCCTGAGGAACAAATGATCCTGATGGGACATTCTCAAGGACCTCGTGAAGTGTAAAATGCTGCACATTGTAAACCTTATCATGGTATGTGTACAGATGCTTTGAAACAAGAGTGTTAGATACTGTTCTCCACTGTCCCACCCCAGTTAACAACAAAGCCGGCCTGGGCCTGTGCTGCTGGGTGGCTTCAGTTGGCAACCACCTTGTCTTCTCTGAGTGCTAGGGACCATTGAAATCTGATTAAGCAAGTAAAGCTTTCTGGTTTTCGCCTTGGGTGGGAGATCATCAGGAAAATGTTGTGGGTTTTTCTCCTTCTCTTAAGTGCTTAAACTCTCAGCATGGGGAAGACTTCCACAGTTCTTGGATTCTCAGCTAGACTTGGCCAGTTACAAGCTGTGTGTCTTCAGGCAAGTGACCTAAGCTCGTGGAACCTCCTTGGTCAGTTGGAATTAATAGTGCCTACCTCATGGTGTTGTTGTGAGGATGAAATCAGGTGCCGCATGTAAAGCACCTGCTGTGTAGTAAGCGTGTGTGAGCTGCCGTTGTTATTGCTTAAGACGATCAGGGGTAGGAAAGGTCTCTAGGAATACCTGAACTAGGGGTTCTCAACAAGGGGGTGAGAGGGATGTGGAGGAGGTCTTGGGGAAGCATAATGTTTATATATATTTTTTGAAATGGAGTTTTGCTCTTGTCACCCAGGCTGGAGTGCAATGGCGCGATCTCTGCTCACTGCAACCTCTGCCTCCTGGGTTCAAGCGATTCTCCTGCCTTAGCCTCCCAAGTAGCTGGAATTACAGGCACCCACCACCATGTCCAGCTAATTTTTTGTATTCTTAATAGATATGGGTTTAGCCATGTTGGCAAGGCTGGTCTTGAACTCCTGACCTCAGACGATCCGCCCGCCTCGGCCTCCCAAAGTGCTGAGATTACAGGCGTGAGCCACCGTGCCCAGCCAAGCACAGTGTATATTAAGTATGGTCATGCATATCATTATTTTCGCATGGCAACATTTTTGTCTCCATTATGGTGAGACCCGGGTATTTTAGTAAAGGTGAGGTGTGTACTTAGAAACCACTAATCTCCCACAAACCTTTCGTTTTACGGATCCACAAAGGTAAGGTGACATTCCCAGGGTCACACAGCTACAGAGATCAATAGGGGCAACAGTTAATCTGCTTTCCCCACCACTGCCCAAGAGTTGTCCTGTGACCTCTGGGATTTCCTCGTTACCAGAGTAGAGACACCCTAGAGCACGTGGCCATGGCCATGTAGCCATTATCAAGCTGGGACAAACCAGACAAGGCTCAGACATTGAGAAGAGGCAAAAATGATGCTTGAGACTACAAACAAAGACGTCCTTCGTAGGAGACCGTACACACTGACGTGTCAGCTCCTCATCACCCCCAGGCAGTACTTTCAAACAATCTGGGCTAACGTGGCCTCCTAAGTGCCATCTCCAGTCATGTGGAGTAAATGGTCTTTGATGAAGCCTTCATTTCTCTCAATAGCAGATTTTCTATTTCAAAAGTCAATTCCTGTCAAAATCTCCCAGAGCACAGACAGAGGAATATTGGGTCCCAGGAGCAGGGCGTGGCTCCTGAGTGCTCCCCACCTTTTGGGTGGAGTGCGTTCTCTGAGGTTTGTTTCTGGCATTGGGGAGGGTAGTATAGAGCCATCTCTATCAATTCCTTTTGTGGAATTCATAGGCCTGGCCAGAGTGGGGTGCAGGTAGGGTGCTGTTCGGGCTCTTTAAGCTTGTCTCAGAGATATGCAGTCCCCTTCCCCATGCCACACAGGAAATAAAAGGTATGTACCATCCCTTTGGAATATTCTGACCGACCTAGCAGCCTGGGGCCCTGCTTCTGCTTCTGGCACCTGGTTTGGGGGTTTCTAGCATCCGAGGCTTAGCTCTTCACACTCCCCCCCCACCTCCCCACTGCTGAACACTGCCACTTCTACCCTCTCCCCCTGCCAGAATATTGACTCTTCCACCCCTGCACCGTAACTATCTTCCTGGCTGGCTTGGGGGATGGGAGCGGTCTGCCCAGGGTACAGCATGAGGTTGGAAAGGTTGAGAGTCATGACGCTCACAGCCAGAGATCACACTGCTGGTTCCAAGGATGAAGATGGCTCCCCACCGCCCTTATTATCAGGCCTCCAACCCCAGAAACATGAGGTCTGTGTCGTAGAAATTTATACACACAGCTGTTTCCCCACCCAGGGACAATAGCTTATCATGACTCCAGCCCAAAGAACCCACAAACCTGAGTTGGAACAAAAGACAAGTGGGCTGGGACTCTAATTTGTGGAGTCTTCCCATCTCAAATAACATGTGGCTCTGGCCATGTGCTATGGCAGCTCCTATCACAGCAACAGCAGCCACCTCCAGCCAGAGGGATGCAGGGTGAGATGTGACTGTGAAACAGGATGACAAACTCAGGCATGTGTGAGGCAGGCTAGAGAGAATAGCCAGTGGGAGAGCCAAGCCCAGAGTAGGAGCAGCAGTGTTTTGGAAAGGTGGCCCTCCTGGGCCTTAGAGGGAAGGCTTAGGGTACTGGCCAGAAAGGCCATAGGGCGGTTGCTAGCATACATGGACCAGCTCCCACAGGGCTTCTGTGGAGCCAGGCAGTAGCCTGAGCAGTCTGCAGATATTTACTCACTGAGTCAACACAGCAACTTTATGGCATAGGTCCTTTTATTAGCTCCTATAGGGTATATATAGATGAGAAACCACAGACTACATAAGTGATCTATAGACTAGAAACTGAGGCTCAGAGAGGTTAAGTGACATGCTCAAGGGCACATGGGCTGTAAATGGTGAGGCTGGGATTTGAGCCCAGGCAGTAGAGCTCCAAAGTCTGTCTTCTTAGTGCCTATGCTAATCTGCCAATGTGAGGGAGGTAAGACAGTCATGCTGTCCCTGCCTTTAGCCCACTAGCTGGGCTTTAAGACTGGACTTTCCTAAAAACTGGTGCAATGGTCCTCCACCTGGGGAGATTTGAAACACTATCAATGCCTAGGCCCCACCCCTCAGAAGTTCTCGTTTAATTAGTCCGAAGTGAAGTTCAGCCTCCAGAGAGTACAGAGGGTAGGGTGGAAATAGGCTTTGCTGGAATCTGCAGTTTATTGGAGTTTTCACAGAAGCTCCTCAACTTAAAAGCACACAGCATCTCTCCCACCCTACAAATATCTCACTCCCTTCTCTAGTTCTGCCTCTCCCTCCAGCTACGGCTCTTTCCTCTCTAACCACAGCCAGACTTCCTGAGAGGTGTCTCCCCCTCCCCTCCCATTTCCCTCCTTAACCTGCTGCAGTCTGGCCTCTGTGAAGCCATCCTTGCCAAGGTCACCCTCTGGGTGGTGCTAAAGTGAACATTGCTTACGCCTCAGACTACTTAAATTCTTGAACGCATCAACCATTCCTTGCTCCTGGAAACGAACCTTCTTCCCACCTCAGGGACACAGTGCATTCTCCCTGTCTGGATATTTCAGCTCAGTCTTTTTCATTTTTTTTTTTTTTTTATTATTGTACTTTAGTTTCTGAGGTACATGTTCAGATCAGGCAGGATTGTCGCATAGGTACATACATGGCAAGGTGGTTTGCTGCCTCCATCCTCCCATCACCTATACCTGGCATTTCTCCCCACGTTATCCCTCCCCACCCTCTCCACCCCCCACTGTCCCTCCCCTAGCCCCCCCCCCAACAGTACCCAGTGTGTAATGCTCCCCTCCCTGTGTCCATGTGTTCTCATTGTTCAACACCCGCCTATGAGTGAGAACATGTGGTGTTTGATTTTCTGTTCTTGTGTCAGTTTGCTGAGAATGATGGTTTCCAGATTCATCCATGTCCCTACGAAGGACACGAACTCATTGTTTTTTATGGCTGTGTAGTAGTCCATGGTGTATATGTGCCACATTCTCTTTGTCCAGTCCAGGCATTGATGGGCATTTGGGTTGGTTCCATGTTTTTGCTATTGTAAACAGTGCCGCAATGAACATATGTGTACATGTGTCTTTATAATAGAACGATTTATAGCCCTTTGGGTATATACCCAGTAATGGGATTGCTGGGTCAAATGGAATTTCTATTTCTAGATCCTTGAGGGAATCGCCACAGTCTTTTTCTATGGCTTCTGTACCATGCTGTACAAATACATTCTGAAGGTAGGGTCTCCAAGAGACCCATGCATGAGTCCTGGCCCTGCCCTCAAAGGGTTGAAATTCTTTTTAATGCAGGTGGCTCTGGCCATGTGCGAGGGTAGACCTCCATCTTGACCTTTCCTTCAAGCTGCTTCCTTATCTTTCTGTGTCCCTGGCAAAGATAGAAAAGAGAGTAAATCTCACGCTGAGTCTCTTTCCACTCTGTGAGCAAGAACCAGTGATGCCTCTCTTCCGATTAGAAGACAGTTACTGGAACGAGGGGCTCAATCCATCGCCCGTGCTCGTTTTGCCAATGTAGTCATTTAGTAACAAAGACAAGAAGTCCTTTTGTAAGGAGCTTCTCCCACATGAGACTTGTTTCCTGGGTCCCTGTCCTTCAAAACAAAGAGAAACAAATTTGAACAAGATATGTTTTCAATGTTTGAAAGCCAGTGATTCTCCTGTGCTTTGTGCACCAAAAAATAGGCTTTGCTGGAATCTGTAGTCTATTGGCGGAAGTGGAGGTAGGCGAAGAGGTAGGGAAGATCGACAGGGTTCTCCTGATGCCATGAAGAGCAAGCTGGGTGACTCCAAGTCTCATCCTTCAGCTGTTGGACCTTGGGAAAGCCCCTTTCCCTTTCTGAGCCTCAGTTTCCTCCCCGGATTAGATGGAACTAGTTGTCTGTAACTCCTCTGTGGTGAGGATGATGGAAGATGACCTCTATGTGCTATAGAGTAGGCCATTGCTAGGCATTGGGAGGAAATTGAATGGAATTGCATCCAGCTGTAGTTCACAGACTTGTTCCAGGACGAGAGAGAAGTGTGTGTACAAGAGAGACTTGCGAAAGACAAGGCCTATCCCTGTGCACGCCTCTCCTCTGGGAAGGAAGGGGCCCGCACAGTGACAATGGACCAGGGGGCGCTGACTCAGACAGCCAGTTCCTGTTCATTTCCCCTTGCTGCACGACAGCCGCTGAGAGGGAGGTCAGCCCTCCAAGGGTCTCTGACTCGGGCCTTTGGCTGAGAACCTTACCTAGGGAAAGACAAGCCCAATTCACAGATAACTTCCTCGCCGGTCCACTGTGACTAGGCCGACGGGACCAGGGTGGCTGTGGGTGGAGTGCAGGGGGGGTGGGAAAAGAGAGAGGAAACTCACTTTTGAATCCTGAGTTGCTTTCCCTAGGCTGGGCTGCCCAGGAACAACTTCACTGGGCAAAGGAGTATGTGATCGATGGGACCAAACTGACCCAGCCAGGGTGCTGGGAAATAGGGTCCAGGAAAGTCCCTGGGCACCCACTGAGGAGCCTGGGGACAGGGTTTGGGACAGTGTGGAGCCCTTTGGCTCCCTGACCCCAGTGTGGGCTCAGCACACACTTTTCTGTGCATGAGGACTTGCTGGATGTGGATTCTTGGTTATCCACACCGCTGGGGATGGAGATAGCCGACTCTGTCACCCTCTTCTGGAGCCGGGGGAGGTGAGTCGTTGGAGGAGGAGGGGTGCATGCTCAGCAGAGGGGGAGAAGGGAAAGAACTGGGGCTCATGAAGGAGGAGCTTTCTGCACTCACAGCTATGCTGAGGCAGCCTGGGGCTGCCTTGGGAGGGAGTGGGACCGCATACTAGAGGTGTGCACAGAGGGGGCAGGATGGCCACTTAACAGAGATCCTATGAAGGGAATTCATAATTGGATGGCTCTGGAAGAGAGGGTGGATGTGATCACATCCCAACCCTGATATTCTGGGATCCTAAAGGGTTAATAAAAGTGATGGAGGAATTGTGTGCATGCGTGTGCGTGTGTGTGTGTGTGTGTGTGTAAGAAATACTGCACCTCTTACTTCCTATAAATTGACTTAACACAGATTCTGAGGCCTTGTCCCTTGGGTGGTAGAAAATTCCATCTCATTCAATCTTGGGGCTTTATGTGCCTCCTGGACTCCTGCTAAAATACTGAATTCATCTTTGCAATACCAAGGCATGTAGGCAAGGAGAGGCAGGAAAGGGGTGCCTGTCACTGGTCTTCTGTGGACACAGGTTACTACCAAAAGACTAAGAGCTTTCTAATTGCAGTTCAAGCCAAATCTCCTGGTGGTAAGGCAGAATCAAGTGTAGGGTCCTGCGCCACACCAGGACCCCTCTGTAGCTTCTGTGAAGAAGACTAGCCACGTGGTCGTGGGGAAAGGGGGCGCTTGATACTACAGTGACATGCCCTTGAAAATGTCTGGAAGCTATTGCTTGTGGAGGTAGCTGACAAGTCAGCCTAAGTCCATGCTGTGTCTCTGGAGTTTTAGTTGGCCATTTGCAGCAGGCATGTGCTCAAAAGGAGTTTATGAGCTAAAGTAATTTGAAAGTAGGGTGACGGGACCAAAACTGAAGTCCCATGAGGACCACATGCTGTTTGGCATGGAAAAGAAGCAGAGGAAAGTCGTCTTTGGTCTTCAGGTCTTTGAGGGACTGTCACAGGATGAATGGAGTAGATGGGGTCTGCGTGGGGCATCAGGAGGCAGAGCTGGGGTCTGTAGACAAGGAGGAAGTTTCCAGCAGGCTCTCCATGGGTGCAGTGGGCTGCCTAGAAAAGGAGCCAAGGGTCTTGGTAACTTCGGCAGGTTTCTTTTTCACAGAGGTGCAGCGTGAGCCCTTGAGAAGGGCATGTGAGAGCAAGCTTTCTGCTTCCAGAGGAGAGAGAATGGGATGGAGGGGCCGCCCTCACCTAGGATGAAGGCCTAACACCCCCCTGACCTCCACCGCCACAACTTCTCCCCCTGGTCTGGCCTCCCTCATCTCTCTCCCTCCTATGGGGCTCCTTGCTTCCACTCTCCAGCCCATTCTCCACTCTGCAGCCTGAGCGAACCTTTAAAAAGCTGCCCCAAATCCTCTGATGGCCTCCCATCGCCCACTGGTGAAAGTCCAGATTTATTTCTCTTCTCTATTGGCTCCTTTCTACTCTCTAAAAACAGAGCCGAGATAAGATCGTTTCTCACTCTAACACAGCTCTGACATTTCATACATCTTTGTCCTAGACAACTGGAAAAGGCTATATTTAACCTTCCGTCTTATAGCTTTTAATGGGAGGGACTTGCTTCAGGCACTGCCTTCTAATGCCACAGGAGACCAGAGTCTTTTCTTTGTTCTCTGCCAGCAGAGCCTCAACCTCAAGAGGCAGAGGCCACAGCTGGCCTCTCCCTACAGTGGGACACACAGGCTCCTTGGCCAGGCCTCTGTCCTAGAGCATCCACCTTCCCCTGTCTCTGGGTGAAGGAGGTCCCTGTCATACCCTGTGAAGTGTGACCCTTCAACTTTCTGATCTGCATGTACTTGAAAGACTCATTAACCCCATAGCTGAGATAAGTGGGCGAGGTGAGCACAGGAATAAGTCAGACAGGGCCTGGAGGTATGGGCTTGGGAGTCTGGGCTAAGGGAGGGAGCCAAAGAGAAGAAAATGTATGGTCAAGGGTCTCGTTGTGCAGGGTGCAGAGCGAGGGTGGGGGGAGGGAAGCAATGCTAAGCAACGTACCAGGCCCTGTCCTAGGAGCTTTGCATTGATTGCCTCCCTGTTCCTGCCTCTCCTTGCCTACATGCCTTGGTATTGCAAAAATAAATTCAGCATTTTAGCAGGAGTCCAGGAGGCAAGACAAGCCCCAAGATTGACTGAGATGCATTGGTCTTTGCATTGATTGTCCTGGTTGTGTGATGCTCACAACAACCCCGTGAGGTGGGTACCATCCTTACCCACATTATGCTCCAGTGAGGAGACTTAATTTACTTAAGTGACTTACCTTGGAGTCATACATAGTTAGGAAGTGACAGAATGGGAATTGAACCCAGGCCCGTCAAACTCTAAAGCGTAGTTGCTTTGCCCAGTCTCAGGATGTCCCTGGCTCACCTGGCACTGCCCTTTGGAGCAGTTCTGATGTGCTGGCCTCCCTCATTTCCTTGGGATTCTTTTGTAAACACTTGAGTCTCTGGTAGGTTCTTTCCGCAATGCCCATCACCCAGGCCCCAGGCCCACCGCCAACCTCAGCCAGGCTGAAGAGCCCAGCAGTTTGGAATCTCTGATGGTTCTCCATGCTCTCAGACCTCATGGGCTGGGTTCTCCCACACTCTGTACTCTTCAGCCTTGCAGATAACAGCTGCTGGGATCAGTAGACTAAAACAATGAACTTATACTATCGCTTTTTTCTGTGTTAACAGTTCCCTGGACTGCTAAGACTAACACCCTCTGTGGTCTTGGACAAATTTGTCCCTCCTATGGTCCCAGCTTCCCCAGAGTGGGAAGATAAGACACTCTCTCAGGCCCTTCTTATTCGAAGAGTCTAGGATTCCCAGGGTCCCCCCTCTCTCCAGCCCTACCCTTGCTGCTGCCCCGCTACAGAGCTGGGATGAGGGCACTGGTTTGGGAAACTTTTCTGAGCCAAGCAATGGACACAGTGACAGAGTGGCAATAACAACCACATTTGTAGTCTACTTTATTGCTTACCAACTGTTTTCACAGTCTGCGACGTGGTAGGGAGGGAACTCCAAGGCGATTTTAATGGTACATAGTACCGCTTTAAAGAACATTGAATTACATGGTGAGAAAATGATTCTCTTTCCCTTCTGTTCCAGCTTTCTGATTACATCAAGGAGAAGGTCTCAGTGTGGGACTATTCTTCAACCTCTGTAATGCTTACTAATCTTCTTCGTAACAAAGCTAGAGCAGGCCTCAGGCTCAAAGACATGGACAGGCAACAATATCTACATAGAATTTGATTACTCTCTTCTGTTCTCATTGTATTTCTTTATACAGCCACTTTCTACTTATGGCAAGTGATACTCCTTTTGGTTTGGGTTATGGTTGCCATATAGAATTTCTTTCAATATAGATTTGTTTAAGCAAAAAAAAAAATTCACTTAGAGAAATAGGTTAAGTGAACTGTAAATTGAACCAGTGGAGCCTAGATACTTCAAAACTTGTGGAAGTGGTACCCCAATGGCCGAAACTTGGGCAACACTGGAATGCGGCATTCATTCAGCAGATGTTTTCTGAGCACCAAGTTCCTACGGCCTAGAAGGCCCTGCACAATCTGTCTCTGCTCTTGTCCCAGACTTTATTGCCCCTTACTCCCCCTGCCCACACGCTCTGTTGTGCCTTCCAGCATGTTGTGTCCTTTTTCTGGAATGTCTTTCACATATCCTTGCCCATTCGTTAAACCTTGGCTCATCTTTCAAGACTCAGTTTAAATGGCACCTCCTCCAGGAAGTCTTCCTTCAAATCCCCCAGGTTAAGTTCAGCTTAGCACTAGGTTCATGTCTCTATTGTAACATCTTTCACATTCCCGTAATCATTTGTTTACAGGCCTGTATCCTCCACCCTTGGTTCCTAATGCATTTTATAAGAAAAGCTTGAGGAGAGAGCGGGAGAGAGAAGTATATAACTATGAGTGAGGCCTATGTCAGTGACTGGTCCTGGGGACTATCACAGCTCCTCCTGTCACTTGGAATTGAGGCTTTCCAGATGCCAAGCCAGAGTCTGCACAGGCCACAAACCCAGCCTGGGGCCTGCAAGTCATGTGCAGGATGTTTATTGGGGTACTTCTGGGATCAGCATCTGGAGTCTAAGGGAAAGATGCAGGACTGGTTGGGAGGGAGAAATTAGGCTGTGATGCTGTCCTAACGACAGAGTCAGCTGACACTTGGGGAGCTCTGGAGCTGGGTTGGTCCTTTAGAGTTGTTCTGAGTCAGGGTGAGTGGCCCAGTCCTGACTCTGAGCCCTGACTCAGATGCAGGCTGCCCCCAGGAGGAAGCATAGCCTTGAGCAAAGCATCTCTGTCTGAGGAGGGAGCTGGGCACTTCCCAAAGAGGGCCAGCAGCCAGCAGTAGTCCCGCAGCCGAGGGAATAAGACCTTCAGTCCTGAATGGGAATCTGGGCATGCGTCACAGTGTCTACCACAGGGGCCTGGTCAGAGCCTCTGGGGCTTCAGTGCTGAGGAGGCAGCAAGGAGAGAATAGTGGTTTGGAGAGCAGAGTGTGTCTATCACGAGTTGGTGGCTGGTAGGACCTAGTAAATGTTTGCTAAAAGACAGAATGGCTGGGTATGATGTTCCAGTCACTGGGCTTACAGGCAAGGAGGATACAGAGGCAAACAAGTCACAGGGAACTTCTGGTGTCATTGAGCCAACAGATATGTAAGGGACTATTCCAGAACAATGTGGTAAGTGCTACACCTGTGATGTACACCGAAGACCACGTTTCCACAGCGCTTTGTTCATGTTTTTCTTGGAGGCCTTCTATTATGACCTTCCAACAACCCTCTAAGGCACGAATTATTGTCCTCACCCTATACATGTGAAAATAGAGATCCAGGGATTTGCTTTAGACCCCCCAGGCTGGGATGACCCCAAGCACAGCCTGCCTTTATAGCCCAGGGCCTCTCCTCTGCACCACCCAGCCCCTCTCAAAGACACATGCAGTTCTTTGCTCATTATATATATTTCATCTTGACCTAGCCCTGCAAGATAGCAAAATAAGGGTGTCAGAAGAAAGTAGGTTTTTACCTTTATTTTCTTAACCTACCTGGTATGCTTTCAGAAATAGATATATTCGGATCATATTTATAACCATGACATTCTTTTTTATTCTGGTTTTCTTTTTCCTGCACCTTCTTAACGACCTGGTGAAATTCATCCATTGCACTTATCTGCTTTTCCATGTCTTGTCTCAAAAGTGAGAAAACTGGGATCAAAATCCAGTTAGTTCCTTTTGAGCTGTGAGGGGGGAAATATAGGTATTTTAAAATGTCAGCCTTATTCAAAAAAGCAAAACATTCTTGGTTTGAAACAATAAGAATTTATGAGAACAAGAACATCTCTGATTTTCTGTATGATCACTGCTCTAGGAGAGATGCCTTTCTTTGTGGGAGATATAGTTTGAAGAAAAGACCACATAGAGGCAACTAGAAATCACTTTGAGGAGCCGGGTACCCAGCAGGGCAGCTGCTCCCTTCTCCCTCCTTGCCACCCATGGGCTGCACCCTCTCCCCCATCTTTGTGCCCACCCTCCTCTTCAAACTCCAGGCCAAGTCCTTTTTTTTTCCTTCCCCTGCCTAAAAGATTCTTTAGGGCTCCTTCCCTGTCAGATGCCAATGAAGGCAAATTTTGAGGCTGAACAAAAAGAATTCTAGCATCTCTCCCAATGGGCTTCCTTGTGGTCTGCCTGGTCCCAGAGTTCACCTAAAGCAAAACTTTTCTCTAGAGCTTTCCTAGCAGAAGTCACCACACTGTAGAGACCCAACAGTTGTTTTATGTTCCAGAGGAGAAGATGTTCCATCTTCATATGTTGCCAGCAATCAGAAAGATACACATGTCCTGTGGCCCTCACATGACTTCATTTCCCATCACTAGCACAGAACCCTAATTAAAAATTTCCTTTCTCTTTGGTTCTACCAAATATCTTGTGGCTTCGTTGGTTAAACAAGGGGGCCCCTCATTTCTCATATTTCCTTATAGGGAGATGCAGTAAGTAATGGGGATCACAGGAGTCAGCTTTCTGCTTTAAAAATTAGCAAGGTAGGCCGGGCACAGTGGCTTATGCCTATAATCCCAGCACTTTGGGATGCTGAGGCTGGTGGATCACTTGAGGTCAGGAGTTTGAGACCAGCCTGGCCAACATATCGAAACCCGTTTCTACTAACACTACAAAAATTAGCCCGTGGCACGCACCTGTAATCCCAGCTACTCTGGAGGCCGAGGCAGGAGATTAGTGGTGGTGGGCACCTATAATTAGTGGTGGCAGGCACCTGTAATCCCAGCTACTTGGGAGGCTAAGGCAGGAGAATCACTCAAACCTAGGAGGCAGAGGTTGCAGTGAGCCAAGATCATGCCACTGCACTCTAGCCTAAGTGACAGAGTGAAACTTCATCTCAAAAAAAAAAAAAAAAAAAGAATTAGCAAGGTAAATAAACCACCCTTATCAAGATGTAAATTTCAAAGGGGTAAAAACATGACTCTCATTTAAATGTATAGTGATCATATAAGTGGATCATATAAGTGAATCATACAATATTTGTTCTTTTGTGTTTGGCTTCTTTCAGTTAGCATAATGTCTTCCAGACTTAACTATATTATAGTATGTGTCAGAACTTCATTCCTTTTTTTACATTCTACTTTATGGATATCTCACATTTTATTTCTCTATTCATCTGCCGATGGACATCTAGCATCCGAGGTTTAGCTCTTCGCACTCCTCCCACCTCCCCACTGCTGAACACTGCCACTTCTACCCTCTCCCCCTGCCAGAATATTGACTCTTCCACCCCCTGCACCATAACTGTCTTCCTGGCTGGCTTGCGGGGTGGGCGAGGTCTGCCCAGGGTACAGAACGAGGTTGGAAAGGTTGAGAGTCATGATGCTCGCATGCTACAATATAGTTAAGTCTGGAAGACATTATGCTAACCGAAAGAAGCCAAACACTAACAAATATTGTATGATTCCACTTACATGAAACATGTAGACCAGGCCAATTCACAGAGGCAGAAAGTAGACTAGAAGTTACCAGGGCCTAGGAGAAGAGAGGAATGGGAAATTACTGCTTATCGGATACAGTGTGTCTGTTTGGGGTGATGAAAAATTTTGGAAATCGATAATGATGATGGTTGTACAACATTGTGAATACGTTTCATGCCATTGAATTGTACACTTAAAAGGGCAAATTTTATCTTATATATATTTTACTGCAAGAAAAAATAGTTTTAAAAAGATGTGAGAGACGTCACAAGAATGCTAGAATAAGATTTAAAAGTTGGGGCCAGGCGCGGTGGCTCATGCCTGTAATCCTAGCACTTTGGGAGTCCAAGGTGGGCAGTCACAAGGTCAGGAGTTTGAGACCAGCCTGGCCAACATGATGAAACCCCATCTCTACTAAAAATACAAAAACATAGCCGGGCATGGTGGCATGCGCCTGTAATCCCGGCTACTCGGGAGGCTGACTCAGGAGAATCACTTGAACTCAGGAGTTGGAGGTTGCAGTGAGCCGAGATGAAGCCATTGCACTCCAGCCTGGGTGACAGAGCAAGACTCTGTCTCGAGGAAAAACAAAAAAGTTGGATACAAAATGGGTTCGTTCTACAGGGTAATATAACTCTAACCTTTGTGGCTGCCTTTTCTACCGGACAGAATTAATTTTCATTTCTACCACACACAAATCATTTGCAACTTATCAGTCTTCTACAAGTTAACTTTTAACTTTACAGAGCCTGGGACTTAATCAATAGGGAATCATAAGTCAGACAGCTGCATGGATGGTGCTCTCACATGCTCCTGAAAGAGTATCAGTGATATTTTTTGCCTTGTTGTCAAGCTCTAGATAATTTTTCTTAACACCTTAAATAATACATGACAAAGCACAACTCCCACATGGGTTTCTGTGAAATGGCCATGACTTTGGTTTCAAGGCCTGACTCTTCTGGGCGTTTGTGCCTTGGTGATATTTTCTGGGGCCTCTTATCAGGCCTACTTCAGTCCATACTACACATCACCACCAGACTGACCAGGCTACGGTAAGCTGTGATCGCACCACTGCACTCCAGCCTGGGTAACAGGGAGACCTTGTCTCAAAAATAATAATAAAAAAAAGAAAGGAAAAAGTTCGTCTGGGTACCACCTCAAATCACCTTCATTCCATACTTGATTGTGTTCTAATTCATTGGTCCATTGGCCTCACATGAAGATGGCCTTTGTCTCCCTCCAGCATGCAGCCCTGACCTAAACCCTTGGCAAGTTCTCATTACATACCCTTTGGTTGGCTGATTGTCCTGTCCTCTTTGTAAGCTTGTCATCAGAATACCGATGACTTTCCCTTTGCCCCTTTAGTGTGCACAGTCATTGAAAACACACTTCCTGCCCTCCAGGGACTTATATTCTGAATGGAACAAAAGCAAGTGTTCTAGACTAGTCAGGAGGATCTAGGTTCCTAGGATCACTTTCTACTTGTGTCACCTTGAACAAGAACTCTCCTTACTCCTCAGTCTCCTCATCGATGAAATGAGAATAATAATGTCAATAGTTGCCTTGCCTACCTAGTGAAATGGACAGGAGGATTTGTAAAAAAAAAAAAAAAAAAAAAAAAAAGTGATAGTTGTGGAAGTGCTTCATAAACAAAAGAGTGACATTCACATTTTAGCTAAATGATTCTGTTGAAGTTAACTAACAATACAAGATAGCCCAATAAAGAATGTCACAAGGCAGTTTCCCAAGCTCAGAATGAGTCCTTGGGGTACTCACTCACTAATGGGCAAGAGGATTCCAGAGGCCTTGCAGGAGGTAGCCGGGTCGTATAGCGTGAGTGAAAGGAAGTTCAATAAACTAGGAGTCGGGTGGGGGAGGAGGGTAGGGTGGGGAGGAGGCAGTATCTAGGTGCACAGAGCATTAAGGAAGCAAACTGAATAAGTGAAGAAAGATGAACACCTGCTTGGGGCTGGTGAGGCATCTGAGTGGCCTTTCCAGAGGAAAGTGTGAAGGGGCAGTGGGAGAAAGGCAAGATGCACCCAGAGCACTGAGGCCCCCAGTGCCAGGCTGGGAGCTGGGCCTGTCTGCTCTAAGAAGCCACTGGGGGATCTGGGATGGAGGAGTGTGGAAGGAAACCAAGTTTTAGAATGCAGATCCCTCTAAGAGTGGGATTTGTTTTCCTGCCTGTAATTTATCATTTCTGTGTTTTATTGCAAAATAAAATACAGACTCATTGTACAAAAATCTAAAGCGAATCAACAAGTATTTAGAGTAAAAGTTAAAAGTCCACCTTTAATTCCACCCATGCCCCTCACTTGACCAATTCTAGTCTTTTTCAAAGACTATGAAACACTAACAATGGGGGTATATCATCCCAGACCTTTTCCTATGAATATGCTGCATGTGTGTGTGTATTCATATCTTGTTTTTTTGTTTTTTTTGTTTTTTTGTTTGAGACTGGGACTTGCTCTGTCATCCAGGCTGGAGTGCAGTGGTGCAATCATGGCTCACTGCAGCCACGAATTCCCAGGCTCCAGTGATCCTCTCATATCAGCCTCCCAAGTAGCTGGGACCACAGGCACATGCCACCATGCCCGGCTAATTTTTTGTATTTTTTTGTAGAGACAGGGTCTCATCATGTTGCCCAGGCTGGTGTCAAACTCCTGAGCTCAAGCGATCCTCCTGCCTCAGCCTCCCAAAGTGCTGGGATTACAGGCGTGAGCCACCATTCCCGGCCATATCTTTTTACATAAATAAAATTCTTGATATATTTTACACAGAGCCTTGACTTTTTTAAACTTAGTATGTCTATGGACATCTTTCTATGGCAGAATATATCTTCTTTTCAATAGCTGTATAGTATTCCTTAGTAAGAATATACCACAATTTATTTAACCAATCCCCTATTGATGAGGACTTCTGCAATTAGTTTTGCTTTTGCCTATTACTTTTACATTTTTAAAGTAATATATGTTTGTGGAAAGAAATTCAACAGTGTAAAAGACTAATTAGTGAAAAAAAGTAATTCTCCTACCTACCCCTAGCCCCCTATCCCCACTTTAACAGCTTCCCCTCTCAAGAAGGGAACAGGGATACCAGTTTCTGGTGTCATTCCCAAGATGACCTGTGCATATGCAAGTGTGTGTGTGTATGTGTGTATGTGTGTATGTGTGTGTGTGTGTGTATGGAGGGGGGTGGGGAAGAAAGAGAGAGAAGATTTTTAATGTAACTAATAACATACTATGCACAACATTCTGCACCTCGCTTTTTTCGCCAGACACTGTATCTTGGAGAACATTCCACATCAGTACATATGTTAGCTACATAATTCTTCTTACGGCTGCAGAGAATTCCATTATATGGCTGAACCACAATTTATCTGACCTGCCTTCTATGGGGGTTGTTGCCAGTATTTTGCTATTACACACAGTACTCCAATGTTCATGTATTCTTTGTTCATGCATCTTCATATGCACTAAGTCTATACTGGAAATCCCTAGAAGTGAGATTGTTGGGTGAACAGGAATGTGCATTAACATTTTTGACAGTTAATGCCAAACTGCCTTCCAAAGAAGTTGTTTCAGTTGACCCTCCCACTAGCTGTGTATGGGAGTGCCTTTCCTCCATATCCTCTCTCCCCCATCACAGCATGTGATAAGCCTTTTAAATGTGTGCTTGGAGAACAGGATGAGAACCTGACGTGGTGGGGGTGGGAGTGTGTTCAGGGAAGGCAGAGATTTTCCATTGTTCCCCATAAGTATGGTTGAGGCGCTCACAATAGCCCAGCGGTGGGTGTAGCCCACGAGTGTCTTGTCCCCAAGACCTTAGGTATGTAGTAGCACCCCCGCATACCCATGATCCACAAACCCACGTGGTGCAAGCCCTTGAGTGCCAAAAAGAGATTCTTTGATCCTTGCCACCCTCTTTCAGCTTCATGCAGAACCGTTTCTGGATCACAAGCCAGGACTAGGAAGCCTGGAGAGGATGCGAGTCTTCTGGCAAGGGCTGTAGGTTAGATGGCCTGTTTCAGGATGGGAGAACAGAGGTGTGCTTCCATTTCCTTGGGTGGTGGGGCATGAATGTAAGGGTTCATGTATAAGTGAAGCCCTCCCTGGGAGCCACTACTCTTCACAACTATGCCTCAGGAGTGCTGGACAAGACCACTCCCCATGACTTTGTTTCCCCATTCCCCATGGCTCTGCTACTGCTGTCTCCCTGGGCATCTCCTGGCTTCTGGGCCACCTCACTGCCTGTGCTCCTCTGTATGTTTCTGTCACACATGCATCCCCCAAGACAGGGCTCTTATTGGATCAATTGGTCATTCCACCTTCTGAAACATTCTTATCAGCCTGAGTCCTCAGTACAGAGCACCTCATAGGCCACTGGGCACCCTCAGACCCAAATGAAAGATGGCTACCCTTGACTCAGGCCCAGGCTCTCTGGCCTGTCCATTTGTGACCTAAAGAACAGTGCCTGGCACAGAGTTGCCACTCAATAAAATATTTACTGAATGAGTAGCGATCCAAAATTGAGGAATCCCTTCTGTCAACTATGTTCAGAAGAATGCTGTGAGTGAGGGAGGCATGCAGAACATTGTAAGATTCCTCTTTGATATATTAGGCTTAAGGCCAAATTCAGCAAATTCATTAGCTGAGTTAATACTTCTATCTCCAAAGTGCAGTATTAAGAAGAACACAGGCTTTGTAACCAGACAGATCTGGGTTCAAATCCTGACAATCACTAACTATGGTGACCTTGGGCAAGTTTCTTGACCTCTGCATTTCCTTACTAATAAAATGGAGCTTATAGTATCTCCCTTGCAATGTTGTTTTGAAAACTAGTCCAGACAAAGAATGAAAAGTACCCACCTCAGTGCCTAATGCATAAAGACACTCAAGAAGTATTATCTGTTGAGATTATTGATTTCATTTTTCAAGTTAAACTTCCTGACTTATGTCTGCTAAACTCCTAGTAAATACAAGTGTGCTTATGTTTCTAGAGATAAGTTTGGACTTCTCAAGTCCACACACAGCCAGGTACCACAAATATATCTACTTCTTGATGTTCACAACTAAGGGAAAAAGCCTTTTATTTCTCTTGGTCAGTTAGCTTTGAGACAAGGCAAGCCATCTCATCAATTCGCTAATATTGCTTTCAAATATTTATAAAGTCTGTCTCCTTAAGATAGTTCTACAACCTTAGTTCTAATCTATTCTCTGGACTATTTCCCCAGATATATTGGAATTTGTTGCCAGGAAAGGTGGCTTCTCTGCAGATGTAGGACATTGGCCAGGTCCCCCACATAGCAGTAATCAGGGTATCTCCATCCAATACACAAGCAGTTACCAGTCACTTCTCGAATACCTGGCCTTATGCTATGAGCAACATTATTTCTTCAATCCAGGAGTCAAGGAGGTGGGTGAGAAGGGGCCTGTTTCCTTCCAAAGTCCAAGGTATTCTGTAGGGTGGGTGGCCCACAGGTTGTCTGCTTCACCTTCCACTGATGGATGTTGAGGATGTTTCCATTTCCACCTTATTACTAGCAATGGAGCAATGAACATTCTTGGACTTATATCTGTGTGCATGTGTGTAGTATTCCCCCTAGCATAACTTTATTTATTTAATTAATTTTTTTTCTTTTTTGAGACCTAATCTCACTCTTTGCCCAGGCTGCAGTGCAGTGGCACGATCTTGGCTCACTGCAGCCTCTGCCTCTTGAGTTCAAGCGATTCTCCTGCCTCAGCCACCTGAGTAGCTGGGATTACAGGCGTGCTCCACCATGCTGGGCTAATTTTTGTATTTTTAGTAGAAATGGGGTTTCACCATGTTGGCCAGGCTGGTCGTGAACTCCTGACCTCGGGTGATTTTCCTGCCTTGGCCTCCCAAAATGCTGGGATTACTGATGTGAGCCACCGTGCCCGGCCCTAGTCATAGCTTTATGAAAGTGCAGTTACTGTATCCAACAGTGTATAAATAGTTACTTTAAATAAGTACTAGAATATTACCCTCAAAAAGGCTTAAGAAGTTACACTCCCACCCTTTACCTCAGTTATTGCACTCCTAGGTCTACACCCTAGAGAACTCTAGAGACAGGGAACGATGACACATATGCCATGAATGTCCAGGATAGCAAAGAATGATATGTACAATTTGATGCTATTTATACAGTTTAAGAACATGCAACCCCTACTGTGTAGTTTATTGTTTATGATCACATCGTAACACATTTTAAAACATGCATGCAGATCAGAGATACCCAATTCAGGAGAATGCTACTTCTGTGGGGGAGGAGAATGTGGTTAGGGAGGTACACAGGGGGCTTCAACTCAAGCTGTGACATTTTATTGGAAAAAGGTTCTGGGGCAAATATAGGGAAATGGATTTAAATTTTTTCCTAATATTTTTCCATATGCTTGAAGGAGCTCCTTATCTAAAAAAAAAAAAAGACAAGAAAAAGGCAGGGAAGGTTCACAGCCCCTCCAGAGCCCACCCTATTGTTAGGGGCACCTATACATCAGAGAGACAGATAACTTTCATGGGAAGAGACTTTGCACCCCAATTCACTAAGAACCTCTTCTCTGCCAGACATCAGGTATAAATCCTCAGGATATCTGCTTGGGTAACCTTACCATTCTCGACTTTCCAGGCCCAAGAATGACAATCAAACTTTTGCAATTGTCACCCTAATACCCTAATTGTCACCTGCCTGCCTGTCCATCATGGAGCTCTAAGTGTACTTGAACCACATGCGAGGAGTACTTGGAGCAAATTTTAGATTCAACCCTGGCTTTGGCAATGGCCTTTACCATGAACCCACCATTGCAACACAGGGTGCAGTAAAGCAACAGCATTGCAAAGCTCTTTCTGGAACCAGAATTTTTCCATAATGCCTTCTGCTAGCAGCGTTGCCTGATCAGCAGACACAATGGGACCATCAGGCCTTATCAGCACCACTTGGTCTAAAACAGAAACCAGGAAGTGCTGTGTGTCAGTGCTTGGCCCCTGTTGCCATGGTCTCTGTTCCCATGGTCCCCAAGCAATTTCTCTCAATCTCTTATAGCATCCATCAGCAAGCAGGACCTAGAAGCTCTTTCAGGCAGACCAAGAGAAAGCTGTTAATAGGAAAGATAAGAGCAAGTAAGGGAAGTAATTAAATAAATAAACAAACGTAGATGGAAAGAATTTAGGGTGAGGCCCAGAAAACAGCTTTTATTTTTGAAAGAAATCTCTTGAAATGTGATAGACAAAGGTGTCTGGGTCAGAATTCACAGAGAAGTGCCCATTATGTAGCTGCCATGTGGTATAGGTACAGCAACTCTGTGCCCTGGATTTTTCAGAAAAGTCCTAGTTTCAAGTATTTTATTCTGTTTGTCAGACCAAGAATTCTGATTTAAGATTCAGAAAATAAGGTCACTGTAGTTAGAGTAGTCATCCAGGAAAGCCTGATTTAGAATCCATTGTCCCCCCTCACTGGTTGGCAAGGAATCCCCACAGGGCTTGCCCCTAGGGCCCTGAAGGCCTGAGTAAAGTGGCCCCTTATACAGCCAAGAAATATCAAAGTGCCTCTGAACTCCTCCCGTAGCTCTCTGAGGGGTTTAGCCAGAAAGGCATGGTGTTTTGACCCCGTAGACCTGGATTTCAATATGCCCTGCATTAACTCTGCCAACCTAGGCGATGCTCTGAGCCTCAATTTCCTCATCTGCAAAATGAGAGCAATAACACAAGGTTATGACAGAGTTATTCTCAGCATCAAATGAAGTTTTTATTACCTTTAAAGCACTGTACGAATGTGCACTGCTAAAATCCATTCCTTCATTCAACAAATAAGTGCCTACTACATGACAGGCATTAAGCCAGACCTGAGCATACAGTGGTGATCAAAACAGACAGGGTCCCTGCTGTCACAGAGCTTTCAGCCCAGAGGGGTAGACAGATATTAGCCAAAGATTTCCTTATCTGACGTCCAAGCAGAGGGGAGATGCAATAGGGCTGCTCTTTTAAAAAGCTGACTGTGGCTGCTGCGTAGAGCCAGAGGGCAGGAGAGGGGGGCTGGGAAGCCACTTAGGAGACTTCTGCCTGCAATAGTGGCTTGGTCTAGGGTGGTGGCAGTGCTGGTGGTGAGAAATGGCCAGATTCTGGATAGATGTGGGAAGTAGAATCAACAGAACTTGGTGACAGACTAACTTTTGGGAGTGAGAAAGAGGCAAAGAGATATTTTAGCTAACTGTGTCCCCCAGGACTGGGCCACTGGAGCCCACAAAGCCAATTCCAAGGCTGCTGAGGTATAATATATGGAGGGTCCATTTTTCCTTATTTACCCTCTGTAGAGCAGTATGATGTCAGTCCTTCAGTCCAGAAATCAGCCTGCTAGACTTGATCTGAAAAAAGCATTTAGTACTTAAAAATTTCCTTTCGTGTAGAATAATATATGGCATTCTAGCTTTCTGTTGAATGCAGAATTCCTCTTAGAGGTAAATCGTTTGCTTCCAATTCTTACATTGTTTTAAAACTGACTAATGTATGTATGTGTACACATTCATGGGGTACATAGTAATGTTTTGATACAGCTAATGTTTAGTGATCAGATCAGGGTAATTAGCATACCCATTATCTCAAACATTTATCATTTCTTTGTGTTGGGAACATTCAGTATCCTTCTTCTAGCTATTTGAAGCTATATATTATCATTTGGGTTTTAAAATTTTTTTTCTTTTAGAGACTGGGTCTGGCTGTGTGGCCCAGGCTGGCCTCAAACTCCTGGGCTTACGTGACCATCCTGCCTCAGCCTCCCAAGTAGCTGAGACTACAGGCACATGCCACCACACCTAACAATGGTACATTATTGTTAACTATAGTCATCCTACAATGGCATAGACACAAGAACTTTTTCCTCCTCCCTAGCTGTAATTTTGTATCATTTAACAAATCTCTTCCTAGCCCTCCAATTTTTGAATGGGATATTACTTTAAAAATAGCTGAGTTGCCATTAACTTAGGATGCTAAAAATGTGCTTCAGTCTAGGTGCTCTCCTCTGGGACCAATATATGTTCTTTGAATTGGATTCCTTTCAAACCTTGGGCCCAGTCGTGTTTGTTCCAACAGGTTGGAAGAGAAGAGGGCCCAAAAGGGGAGAAGGAGATGGGAAGGACCATAGACAAACTTGAGTTTCGTAACAGTTAACCACACTTAACCACAGTTAACCACGCTTTACAGCTTCCAGGGGAATTTCACACATATCATTTGTTGTCATATTCTGCAAATTCAGGACCACGGCTGTCTCCTGACTCCCCGTCCAGTGTTTTTGCTACTTATTGCACTGCCGGGTCCTAACTTTTTGGGGAGAAGGGGGAGGGGGAAAGTCTGTGATAAACAAAAAAGTTCCAAGACATTCAAAGCCCTTCTTTATTCGAAAGAATGTATTCCATTTGCATTGAGAAGGAGCATAAAAGAAAATTTGGTATTTTCCCACACCACTTGTCCCCTACACACATCAACAGGGCTTTCATTTCTTAGTTCTTGTAGGCCTACCCTTCAGAAGCTATTATCTGCTTGACAGTCTGCTGAGACCTCTTGTCTTTCTTCCTCTCTCAATTAAACTCTAAGGACTGAGGTTCCCATCTGCCCTGGAGCGAACACATCTCTTGTTATACCTGTTTCCCAGAAGCTGGAGAGCTTTTTTACTTTCTCCAACCACTATAGTTTTCTTTTCAAAACACTTAAACCCTCTTAGTGATTTTTAACTGCAGGTGTCAATTAAATCGGTTTCCCAAACGTGAACCAAACCTTTTCTCCGATTCCTCCTGCATTTACCCTGCCTCTACCCCACCCTGAACCAGGGAGAAAAAAAAAATCAGACACAATTTACTAAGTTATCGTCCTCTCTTTTTGTATAGCCCTCTCTTAGCATGAATGTGGCAAAATTGCTAGGAAGAAATGGTAGGATGTATTTCCACTAGGTAGATCTCTTTCTCTGCAGTTGATAGAGCTGATACAGCCATCTTTGGTTATGGTGTCTAATTGAGCAGTACCCAACATGGTGCCATTCCTCAGGCTCTTCCTTGGCGGGAAGACAGAGGGTAGCCGCTGAGCAAGGGGGAGCCAACAGAAGTGGAATGGTTCCCCATTCATAGACCCTTGTGGGTTTTGAAGGAGAGAGGGAAAGAGAAGGTGAGGAAATAATGGGACAGAAAGGGAAGAATAAGAAAGCTGAGAGAGGTGTTTACAAGTGGAGGAATAGAAATAAAGCTATGAATAGAATAACAGAAACTCAGATTTTTAAATTTTTTATTTTATTTTTATTTTAATAGTATTATGTAAACCATTATATGTTATTTTTAAATGTATGAAAAAATTAATGGTTTTGTTATTGTAAAATGACACATTTGCTGTTAAAATTTCAAACAGTACTGAAGAGTTTCGAGTGAAATGTATATGTCAAAATCATCAAGAGTAACAGTTACTTGTATGTCCTTTGCAAACTTGTTCCATGCATATATAAGCATCTGTGTGCGTTTGATGCACAAATGAGATCATACAATACATGCTGGTCCATTCCTTGCCCATTATTTTTTTCAATTGACTCTGAGTAATTTTCTTCAAAACTCTGCAGTTTTCTCATTTCTACTCAAAGAAATCTCCTTCATTCTTCTTAATGGCTGCATATCATCCCCTTGTGTGGATGCATCATGACGTGTGGAACCCATCCCTTGTTAATGGACATTTAGGTAAAATAGAAAGTCTAGCACCACACTATCCAATAGAAATACAACGTGGGCCACAAATGCCAGCCACTTACGGAATTTTGAATTTCGTTGTAGTAGCTACATTCCCCTCCCCAGCTGATTTGAAATGCCACCTTTATTATACCCTAAATGCTCATATATACATAAGTTTATTTTGGACTGTCTATTTGATTTCATTCATCTATTTGCCAATTTTGGTACCAGTATCCCCCACTTCTAGTAGCCACATTGAAAAAGTAAAAAGAAAAAGGTGAAATTAATTTTGACAATATATTTTTTATGCTCCAATATATCAAAAATAGTGTCTTACAATGTAATCAATATTAAGAATTATTAATGAGATACTTTACATTCTTTGTTTCATATTCAATCTTTGAAATCTGAGGTATGTTTTACACATCCAGCACATTTCAATTCAGACTGCCAATTTCAAGAGCTTAAGAGCCACATGTGGCTTCTGGCTACTGTATTGGACAGTGGAGGTTGAGCAGGCAGAGGTTCAAAATGTCACCTGAGCTGTGTGTCTCTGTGGTTGGTAGTAATGGATTAGAATGTCAGACATTGAGGACAAAAACCTCAACTTCACCACTCGGGGCAACTCATGAAGCTTCCCAGGGCCTTGGTTTGTGGACTCCAATAAACTCATCGTATGCTGGTTAAGCACAGACCACAACAGCCGAGCCAAGTACAGTCAGGCCTCGCTTCACAATGGGGGTACATTGTGAGAGAAATGCATCATTAGGTGATTTCTTCATTGTGCAAACATCGTAGAGTGTAGTTATACACACCTAGATAGTATAGCTTGCTACACACCTTGGCTATATGGTACAGCCTATGGCTCAGAGGCTACAAAGCCATACAGCATGTGACTTTGCTGAATATTACAGGCAATTGTAGCACAATAGTACTATCTATGTATCTGAACACACCTAAACATAGAAAAGATAGAGCAAAAATATGGTATAATCTAATGGGGCCATCGTTATATATGCAGTCATCATATATGCAGTCCATTAACCCAGGGGTCCCAACCCCTGGGCCACAGACCCATACCAGTCCATGACCTGTTAGAAACTGGGCCACACAGCAGGAGGTGAGTGGCAGGCAAGCGACCATTACCGCCTGAGCTCCACCTCCTGTCAGATCAACAGCAGCATTAGATTCTCACAGAAGCACGAACCCTGTTGTGAGCTGCACATGTGAGGGATCTCAGCTGCATGCTCCTTATAAGACTCTAACTAATGCCTGATGATCTAAGGTGAACAGTTTCATCCTGAAACCATCCCCCACAACCAAGTCAGTGGAAAAATTGTCCTCCACAAAACCAATCCCTAGTGGCAAAATGGCTGGGGACTGCTGCGTTAACTTACATGTCATTATGCGCATTGCTGTATAAATGCCCTGACCTTTCCACAAGCTGTAGCCTGCTGGCCACAGAGATAATAGAAAGAGCCTGGGTGCTCCGGAGGTGATTATCTGAGGTCTGTCACAGGTTCCCCTTTCTCTGCCTCCAGAGATGCCTCTGTTCACAGCTTCTCATCACACTCAAAACCCAATGCCTGTTTCCCTTTTTTTCAAAAGCAGAGTGTGTGGCAATGGGGCTCTGAGGAAATCCCTACCACTGTGGTTGGGGAGGGTGTGGTGGGTGGAACCCACATTGTGACTTACTCAACCGTGAGATCTTAACTGTGTGGCCTCAGAGCCACTGTGCTTCTGAGCGGCAGTGGTGACAGCCATGGCGGCACAGCTTAGAGCCTGGAATGGTAAGCATGGGTGCAATTGCATCTTACAAGGAGACTCGCATCAGGGTTTGAACTCTAGGTTTGGTGCCAGGATGGGTGCCGGCAAAATGGGAGGAGGCAGGTGGCTGGAGAGTACTGGAGACAGGTGGGGCAGCCAGCTTTGCCCTGGCCTGAGCCAGGCAGGTTTGGGAAGCATTTGGACTCCACAGCAGGCTGGGGGTTTGGCCCCTGGGTTGGCAGGAAGCTGAGAAATGTGATTATCTCCCACAGGACAACATGCTGTCCCTCGACAAAGGCAGTGGCCCCATGCCCACTGCCTGAGTTCTAAACCAGCCCCCTCCCCAGGCTTTTCTCCCCCAAGCTGGCCAGCTACAAGACCCAATGCTATGGTGGAGCCAAGGGTTCAGAGCAGCTAGGCTGCAGGAGAAAGGAATTTCCTCCTGTGGCTGCCTGGGAGGGAGCTCTTTTTCATTGGCCCCACCTGCCAGCTTCACCATTGCCATGCCTGGAACACCAGAATTCCTTTTCCATTCCTACTGCTGCCTCCTCCAGCCCTGCAGCCTAGAAACTCTCAGTGGTATCAAACTCTTGAAGCACCAGGCAACAGCCCAGCTTCTTTCTGTTTGATCTCGCAAGCCGTGACCTCCCAAGAAATCACGCCTAGACTAGGAAGACAGAGTAGTGTCACAGGAAATCTAAGTCCCATGCACATGGTGATCTTACCCAGCTTCCACTGCTCCAGCCCCCTCCTTGGGCTGGCCAAAGGGTAGAGCCCTGCTGATTAAGCCTCTTCCCTGAATGTTGGCAGCCTATGCTCTGCACTAACTTAGCACCTAGTGCAGAGCCTGGCACATACATGGGAGCTACCCAGTGGCACTCTCCTGGATGAATAAATGTATAGATGAATTCACATGCTTTGGATATTGTCTGTGTTGTACCTCCTCAGGGCTCCCGAAGCCTTAAAACTAGAACTTGTCACCTCATCACTGTAGAGTCTTCCACTCGCAGGCATCTATGCACCTGCTGATCTCTCCTGCTAAGAAAAGGTAACAAGTAAAACCAGCCAGTGGATTCCTGAGTGTAGTCTAGGAGTCTTGAAGCCTCGCAGTGGTCTTACAGGCTGAATCATCCTACCTTGAGAACCAAGAGCATGAGAGTTGGCATCAGACAGACTTAGTTCAAGTCTCAACCCTGCAGTTTCCGATCTATATAATCTTAGTCAAAAGTTATTTCACCGCTCTAAGATTTAGTACTCTACTCTGCAAAATGGGGCTAAATATACCTACCCAGGATTATAGTGAGGAATAAATAGAAAATATATTAGGTTTAACCCTATGAAACTGCCCAAAACATTTAAATGCCAGCAATTTAGTATGGTTCCACCTAATATATAAAGTGCTTTATAAAGTATAAAGCAGTATAATAAGTTCCCCTATATAAGTATTCATTATCCTTAACAGATATAATTCGAAAGTCACAAAATGTTTTTTGCAGTATTAGTGACTAATTCCTTTCATCAGAAGACAGGTCAAACTAACAGAAGCCGCCACTTCTCTAACAGTCATGGGCTGCAGGCATTTCCTGGAGCATTTTGGCCTGGGAAATAGGGACCAGGTGTTTTTAGGAAACTAGACTGGTTCATGGAAAGCAATGGAGGTGAACAGCAGGGTAACTTGTGACAGCTCCTACCTGGAAATGATTCACCCGCAAAAGCACAGTAGGAGTTGGCACATTCTACTGCCCCAGGTGGGAGTGCCCCCACCCAGCTCCAGTTGCAAAGCAGACGCTGCCTAGGACAGACATTCCTTCCCCAGGGTGGCAGAGCCACAAGGATCCTAGGCCACCAGGCATCGGGAGGAAACTAAAAACAGCTTCTTGCCAATCTTCCCTCCCTAGTGGCAGCTGTCAAGCCCAGGGAGCTCCTCTTGACCTAGCAAAATCCCAGGCCTGAGAAAGCTTGGATTTGGAACTGTTAGCTGCAGTGGTCACAGTGGGGGGGAGTGGGGGAAGGTTCTCGCCGTATTATACATTGCTCCCTCAATCCCAATCCTACATGTAAAGGTCACTGGGATTTCAGGCCAGAGAGGACTGGAGAGAGTCCAGAGAAATGCCCACAGATTCGCTCTGCCTCCGTTGCTGGCACCCCAGGCCAAGGACTACTGAAGCACTAAGCAAACAGCTATAAACTTCCTAAGCAGTGTTTCTCACTTAGGGCATCATGGTACTTCTGGGTAAGATAATTCTTCATTGTACAGGACCATCCCATGCATTGCAGGACATTTCGAATCTGGTAGCAAGGTAAGAGTAGAGCTGGATGAGTCCCAGGTCCGAAGTTCAGGAGAAGGGCTCGAGCAGAGTAGTGGCCTCTCCACAGCTCCAAATGGTGTCTTGGAGAAGGCATCTTCAACTAGATGCTTGCTTGATGGCTGTGTACTACCCAGTGAGCCAAGTTTCTGGATAATCTTGGTCGGGCCAGCAGAAATGTGTAAAGTCACTCAGACAGGGCCTGGGACCTGAGAGGAGAAAAGCCAGAGAAGATACTCTCCCAGAACTGCCCATGGGTGGGCAGTGTTCTGCACAGCTCTTAGCCCCAAGCCCTGACCAGCCTGTGGCAGAAGGTCCATGTGGAGAGTGAGGCTGACTTGACCCAGTGCCCGAGTGCCAGTTTCCAGCATCAGCCAGGATGGATGTAGGATGTGTGACATTCATTCAGGGAAGTGCAAATATCCAATCTGAGCTACAGTATGGACTCCCCCATAGCACAGAAGTGCTTGACCAGGAGTTCGTGTACTTGAATGAGAAAAAAATTACAACTTTATCTTCATTAACTTGTAACTGAAAGTTAGCTTTTCTTCTATTATGAACACAGACCATACATCACAGTGGCATTAGCAGTTACCTGTGGCTTTATCTCTAATAGGAACCACAGATGTTTGTATATCTCATTACTGTTGCTGCAGGTATCTTGAATTATTGTCCCACTCACGACTACTTTAAAATCATGGCAGTCACTGGACCCGCCACTAGCTCATGTTACTTAATGTGTTAATAATCAAATGCATGTTACTATGTTGCAAATTTTAAGACATATATACATAACTTTAAATGCAGTTGACTTCCTTTGTAATCTTATGTATTTTATTTTGTGCTTGTAAAAACATTCCAAGTAGGGGTTCATAAGTTTCATTAGACTCCCGACGGAGTCCAAGCCAGAAAAACGTTAAGAAATCCTGGATTAGAAGGTTGGCAGGAATTCAGTCTCATTGGAGTCAACAAGGAAGGCCTTGAGTGCGAGGAGAAGGAACATGGGCTTGTGTTCTGCTCGCACTGAGCGATGCTAAAGGTTTCTGAGCAGGAGGTTGCCCAAGGTGACACTGAGATCTCCAGCCTGGGATTCATTAACAGAAATGCAGAAGTCAGGAGGAAGAGTGGATTAGGGTAGCGGGGAGAGGGTTCTATTAAATATATTAAATTTGAGACTGAAACAAGTGGGCATCCAGTGAAGATGTCCACCAGGCTCTGAGAAATGCAAGTGGGCAGACTGGGAGAGTGGCCGTGGCAACAGGAAAGATTTGAGGGTCATCCTCTGAGATAATCATGGGGGCATTTGGAGTAATTCTGCTCAAGAAGGGAGAAAAGGCAGTGAGAGAAAAGAGGCTGAGGCAGGGGATTGTCATAGGCTGGCATCTCCAAGAAACAGATTTGGAGATATCAATTTGCCTGCAAGAGGTTCGTTGGGGACTGCCTTCTGGAACAGCACCTGTGAGGGGAGCAGGGTTGGTCAGAGACAGGAGTTCACCTGCAATGTAGTTACACTGGAGACCTCAGTCGATCACATGGGAAGCTCTGGAGCTGAGATGCTCTTTAGATGGTTCCAACTGAGGCCAGGTAGCTGGGCCTTTCTTCATCTACCTTCCACCCCACCCCATCTATTGACTAGACCTTGGATATACGCTGCCCCCTCAGGAAAGGGGTTCTGTCCTTGGAGAAAGGACTCAACTGTGAGCCATCAACCAACACTCCTGGTAGCTGGGGGACTGAGTGCCTTGGTCCTCAATAGAGGATCAAGCACCTCAAGGTCTGGTGTTCCAGTCATTCAGGAAATGCAACTGGCTCCCTCCTACCCTGCAGGCCTCTGGGCAAGTCCCTCTCTGCAGAACAAAGCCAGTTATAGGAGTCCCAGGGACAGGGAACCAGGGCCTGAAAGGAGTTTGAGTACTTGATGCCTGTAATTCAGAGTCTTCAAGTCTTTCCCCCAACCTCTCTTATTTGAGGCTAAGATAGTTGGGATGAGGTAGGTGGAAGTTGGAGGGAACTATGCTGTTGCCATCTCTGCACAGTTTGTTTATAAGAGGTTACCAAACTAAGCAAATCAGCCACCATGGCAACAGGCTCTGTGGCTTTCACATCCCTCCCTTCCTTCTGGGGTGACCCACATCTCAAACAGGGGATGTCACCACAACTGAGGTTACAGATCTGCTCACAAGGCCTGTGAGCTACCCAGGAAATGCAATACTGTTATAGCCATCAAGCAAAAGAAGGTTGGGCTTTATTTTTAAAGAGAGAAATGTAAAAACTTGACTTTCGATTTTGATGTTCATGTCCTTACACCAAAAAATCCAACCAAATAGCAACTGAACTGACTATGCATAAGTTCCCCCAAACCTTTGAAATTTACAGTAGCTGTAGGAAACTTGAATCCAGGAAAATTCATTCATTCACTCCCTCATTCCACAAAAAAAAAAAAATTCTGAGTTTGCAAAATGATAGGCTGAAAGACCAAGTGTGGCCTGAAGTCCAGGTTTTTTTGTTCTGCATGGTTTAAAAAACTAACTTTCCACACTCAGAAGTGGAGCTTACAAATAAATAAACAATAAATAAATAATGTAAGTTCTCAATGCACTTTTTTAAAAAAAATCTTAAGATCTGGTCCCAATGGATCAATCAGCTAACGCTAAGGGGTGCTGCCCCCTTGTGGGTGGGCAGGGAGTTCCCCAGTTCACAGCAGGCCCCATTCAGCCTGCTTCTCTCCTTGGTATTACCTGCCTGGGCCCTGCCATTGTTTGTGCTCATGAGCCCTGGATTTGGCTAAGCTGGGTGCTGAAGTTACAATGATAGATGATGTCGTTGCTCTGCTCACAGGACTGTCTCCTCTGCCCTCAGGGCTCACCATGTAGTGGGGGGAGGAGGACCCATGTGCACCAACAGACAGGAAACGGAGTGGGGGGGTGGGGGGAGGAAGGAACAACCCATGGGGAAAAGTGAAGTTGGGACAATGTCACGGAGACTCTAGCAGCAAGGGTAGACATCTACTAGGTGGAAAAGACGGCCGGGGTGGGAAATGTCATTCTACAGCAAAGGAACAGTTAGGCTAGTGAATTGTGCTCCTAAAGGAAGTGGCACATGTGAAGCCAACAAGAGGCAGGGGCCAGACTGGCAGGCCTTGTCAGCCAGGCTGAGGAACTGGCATTTTATCCTGGTGGTTTCGAGGCAGAGGGGAGGAGCTGATCTGACTTGCGTGTGTCTAAAAGATGACTCTCATGGCCCCGTGGAGGCTGGATCCTAAGAGAACAAGATCTGAGGGAGGAAGAGCACCAGGTAGGAGGTTCTTGTAATTGTTTAGGTGAGAAGTAAAAGGGCTTTGATTAGGGGAGGTGCCAGTGAGTGGGAGAGGAACAGATCTGAGAGGGATTTAGGAGGTCAGATTGACAGGTCTTGGTGATTCCTCAAGGTGGAAGGGAAGAACCGAGACCCAGTGGCACACTGGTGTGCAGTGTTATCCCGACCATGGCAGTAGCTGCCCTTTGTTAAGGGTTCTGGGGTGTTGCAGCACTTACCCATATATTAACTCACCCCAGTCTCAAAGTCAAAGACACCAACCTACTGCCTGTCCACAGGCTTCACGCAGCACTTTCTAGGTGCCAGGTGGAGAGTGGAAGTGTTGCCTTCACATTCACTCACTGAATCATCACAACTGCCCTAGGAAGTAGTTACTATTCTTACATTATTTTACAGGTAAGGAAACAGGCTCACAGAGGCAACATGAGTTTCCAGGGGTCACACAGCTATTAAGCGACAGAACCAGTATTTGAACTCATGTCGTCTGCGCCAGAGCCTTTGCTCTACTGCCTGTGGGGGCCAGAAGAGTGGTCACTGAGCACAGAGACCTTCTGCACACAGACCAGCCTGAGCAAACTGCAACAGGCTAGTAGTGTGTGCATCCCACGCACTTCCCCGGTGAGCATCTAGACACGAAATCCTGAGGCCTTGGATGGGCTTTCTAGTTCTAGAAATTTGAAGAGATGCAGGTCAGGCAGGCAAGAAGGAAACACTGAGCCCAGGTTGCTGGCACTGTGGGCAGTGAAGGAGAGCAGTCAGGTCACACCACACAGATCCCTTCCCTGCCCCAGACCATAGACCCTCCAAGAGCTCTCAGTTATGTCGAGCATCAAATCCAAATTCCTGACTGCAGCCCATAAGACCCTGAAGTAATATGGCTCCTGCTCACCTCTGTGACATCTTTTCTTACCATGCTCCCCCTCACCCACACATCGCACATACACTGGCTCCTTTCAGTTATTCTTTTCCACCCCAGGACCTTTGCATTTGCTGTTTCCCCTGCCATGTGTGTTCTTTTTCTCTTTGTGTGGCTGGTTCCTTGTCATCATTCAAATCTCTGCTTCAGTGTGAACTCCATGAGGGCATGGACTGCATCTGTCCTGTTCACCATTGTATTCCCCAAGCTTATGTGCCCAGTACACAGAAATGGCTCTCTAAGTATTTGTTGAACGAATGAACTATTTTGGTACCTGCTGTGTGTCAGGCACTTTACAAACATTAATTCATTTAATCATCAAAACAATCCTGTGAATTAGGTGTGATTGTTATTCCCATTTTGTAGATGAGGCACTGGGAGGTGACTTGACTTGCCCAAGGTCACAGGGCTTAGGAAGAAACAGAGCTGGGACTTGACTCCTGACTTATGCTGCCCCCTCTAAACACATTGCTCCAAAGTGTGCATTCAGGCAGGGTCTTTTTTTTTTTTTTTTTTTTTTTTTGAGATGGAGTCTCACACTGTCACCTGGGCTGGAGTGCAATGGTGCGATCTCAGCTCACTACAACCTCCACCTCCCAGGTTCAGGCAAGTCTCCTGCCTCAGCCTCCCAAGTAGCTGGGATTATAGGTGCCCACCACCATGCCTGGCTATTTTTTTTTATTTTTTGTATTTTTAGTAGAAACAGGGTTTCACTATGTTGGCCAGGCTGGTCTCGAACTCCTGACTTCATGATCCGCCCGCCTCGGCCTCCCAAAGTGCTGGGATTACAGTCATGAGCCACTACGCCCGGCCCAGGCAGGGTCTTAATTGAGAAAGGCTGGGGCTCTGTCCTTCCATGTGCTGCTTTATGTGGCTGACTTAGACTTCCCCCAGAAATGAACTGAAGCAGTTCTGGTGGCCCTCTCAGCGGGGGTTGTTAAACACCCTGGTTGTTCCACCTTTTCATTGTTATTTATTAAAAACTCCACAGATTTAGAGAAGTTCTTCTGAAAGCAAAGCAGAGTTCCCTGCTCAGTGAGAAAGTCACCCCATTCCAGGAGGAGATGCAGCCAAAACCCACAGGACTGAGCATCCCTGCGAGGATGCCGGGAACAGAGGGGTAAAGTGCTTCCCTCTGGCCCTGTGTTTTCTCCACCAACTTCTTAGTTGCCTAGATCGTTGCTACTCAAAGTAAGGTGTGAAGACCAGCAGGAGCAGCAGCAGCATCACCTACGAGAGTGTTAAGAATACAGAATCTCAGCACACACACCCCCGCTCCACCTACTGCGCCAGAACCAGCGTTTTAACAACATCCCCCAGGGGATTTGGTGATTCGTGTGCACAAAAAGTTTGAGAAGCACACTGGCCTAGAGGACAGCCTCTGAGAATGAGCTCCTCTTCACTAGACTGGGAGCTCCCTAAGGGCAGGGGCTGGATCTCATTGTGTCCTCAAGGCCCCCTGCACAGAACCAGACACGTAGTGGGTACTCAGTCATGTTTCTTGAATGAGTAAATTTGTGAAGGAATCTAGTCACATACAGCCAGCTTAGGCACAGATAAAATGATTTACTATGCATGCTGTGCAGCCCTGTCCCCTGCCATCACCCCCTCCAGCAAGCTTTCCAGCAAAGAGGCCCAGCCCCAGCCCCAGGACTCTCCTCTTGGCCTGTGGTCTCGTGAGGGAGGCCCAGCAACAGGGAGTTGGTTTCTGTAGGCCCTAGACTTTAGGCAGGATGCTGAATGGCTTGTCCTCTCCCTGTTTCTTCCATCTTCCCCACCTAAAAAAAACCCAAGAAGGAACTTCTGAGATGCTCACACTGTTTATTGCTCTCTTCACTGAGGCCAGGGTCTCCTCAGCATACACAGCCACCACAGTCCCTGTGCCACATCTCAGATGGCCCCCTGGAAATCTGAATTCCTCCCAAAGTGCAGACGGTGCTGTCAGGTGCTGGCTACCAAGCCCTTGCTGCATGTGGAACCAAAATAAACCCCTGTTGATATGGAAACGGGTTGAATTATTTTAAGAAAAAAAAATTGCTCCTTCATTAAATCTCGTTGTTATGGTAACCGGAATTAGGAAAGTAACTTGGCCATGGAGGTTATGTGCAATGTTTTGGGACTGAGAATTTTCAGAATAGTGGAAAACAGTTTGTGAGTGCATCTCCCCCGGCCCCTGACTCTTCCCAGAAAAGGAGGATGAAGGCCAGTTGAGCACTCGGCCGCCCTACCTGGGTGGACTTGTGTAGGGTGGCTGCGGCTGCTCTCTGGGGCCATGCCTGCCGTGATGCAGGCTGAGGCTATAAAGGATTATGTGGGAAAGACAGCTAACTGGCAGAGGATGTCCGGACTAGAGGTCCAGCACTTTCTGGATGTGCAAGTAGTCCTCCACTCTGCTGCAAAAAGAATGTCCCAACCCCCTGGAATTAAGGAGAGGTGGGAGGCTTAAATAACAACAATAGCTACTCTTTATTGAGTCTTTACTGTGAGGCAGGCACTGAGCTAAGTACTGGACACACTCATAGCAACCCCATGAGACATTACTATTATCTCACTTTTGCAAATATAGACTGAGTCTTAGGTCAGTGAAGAGACTTGTACAAAGTCCCACAGTAAGAATGGCAATCCCATTGCTAGGTATATACCCAAAGGATTATAAATCATTCTATTATAAAGACACATGCACATGTATGTTCATAGCGGCACTGTTTATAATAGCAAAGACCAGGATGCAACCCAAATGCTCATCGATGATAGACTGGACAAGGAAAATGTGGCACATATACACCATGGAATATTATGCAGCCATAAAAAATGATGAGCTTGTATCCTTTGCAGGGACATGGATGAACCTGGAAACCATCATTCTCAGCAAACTGACACAAGAACAGAAAATCAAACACTGCATGTTCTCACTCATAGGCGGGTATTAAACAATGAAAACACATGGACACAGGGAGAGGAGCATCACACACTGGGGCTGTTGAGGGGACCAAGGGAGGGACAGCGGGGGCGGGTGGGGGAGGTCAGGGGGGCGGTAACACAGGGAGAAATGCCAGAAGTAGGTGATAGGGGGTTGGAGGCACAAACCACATTGCCATGTGTGTACCTATGCAACAATCCTGCATGATCTGCACATGTACCCCAGAACCTAAAGTACAATAAAAATAAATAAATAAATAAAAATTGGAAACAACAAAAAATGCAGTGATATTGAAAAAAAAGAAAAGTAATTGGTTTTGCTACTGTGTCTCTAATGTGACCAGTCAAATAAACATGTGCATTGAAATAAACAAAAAAAAGAATAAGGTAAATTAAAGAATTGCAGCGGTAGCAGCAGCAGCACCAGCAGTTCCATGGTAGCATTTTAGCAGCAGGGAGGGGCCACACAGCCCCTTGACTTACTCACACTCAGTCCTCCTCAGAAGCAGGAGTGGATACTTGTACAGACAGTTGGCTGAGGTGAGACTCCCTCATTTATTCATTCAACATGCATTTAATGGGCACTTGTCATGTGCCAAGCACTGTGGGCATGCTGGTGACCAAGATGGACAAGGTCCTTGACCTCAAGGAGCTTACAGTCCAGGATAGGGCAAACAGACAATCATCAGTGAAACTACTTACCAAGAAAAGCTTCAAGTAGTGGCAAGTGCTATGAAGAAAAGCAGGCAGGGTGATGTGGCTAGGGTGACTAGGATCAGGACACCATAGCAGGATCCAAGGTCTACCTGAAGAGGTGATATTTGAGCAGAGACCCAAATGAAGGAAGGCAGCAAGCCATGTGAAAATCTGGGAGAAGAGTGTTCCAGGCAGACGGACAGCCAGGTCAAATGTCTTGAGGTAGGAATGGACCTGGCATGTTTGAGGAGCAGCAAGAAGGCTGCTGTGATGAGAAAAGAGCCAGCAAGCAGGCAGGGGCAGAGGCCAGATCATTCAGGCCTTATAGACCATGGTAAGGACTTTGCATTTCAGTCTGGTGTGATGAGAAGCAATGGGAAGATGTGCTGGGGAGCAACGGGATATAATTTACTTCTTTCCTTGCTAATAGCTTTCTTGAGGTATAACTCACATACTGTGTAATTTGCCCATTTAAAGTGTGCAACTTAGTGGCTCTTACAATATTCCCAGATATGCACAACCAGCATTTAATTCTAGAACATATTCATTATGCCAAAAGAAGACCCTTTTCCCATTAGCAGTCACTTTCCACTTTTGCCAACCCCCACATCTCCCCAGCTGGTAGTAACCACTAATCAACTTTCTGTTTTCATGGATTTGCCTAATCTGGACATGTCATGGAAATTTAGTCATATAATGTGTGGCTTTTTGTTACTGGCTTCTTTCACTTTGCCTAATGTTTACAAGGTTCATCTATGTCGTAGCTTGGATCAGAACTTCATTCCTTTTTTTCCTTTGAGACAGAGTCTCGTTCTGTCGCCCAGGCTGGAGTTCAGAGGCATGATCTCGGCTCACTGCAACCTCTGCCTCCTGGGTTCAAGCGATTCTCCTGCCTCAGCCCCCAGAGCAGCTGGGATTACAGGTGTGCGCCACCACATCCAAGCTAGTTTTTGTATTTTTAGTAGAGATGGCGTTTCACTATGTTGGCCAGGCTGGTCTAAAACTCCTGACCTCAAGCGATTCCTCCCACCTCAGCCTCCCAAAGTGCCAGGATTACAGGCATGCACCACCATGCCTAACCTTTATTTTTCTTTTTATTTTTGAGTTATAAGAGATCTTTATTGTATTCTAGATACAAGTTCCTTAACAGATACATGATTGGCAAATATTTTCTCCATTTCTGTGGGTTGCCTTTTCATTTTCTTGATGGTGGCCTTTGAAGTGCTAAAGTTTTCAACTTTGATGTAAGTTCAGTTTATTTTTTCTTTTGTTGTCTGTACTTTTGGTGTCATATCTAAGAATCCATCGCCTCATCCCTCGGTGACTTTGGAGGATGATTCCTCTGGTTGCTGTGGGAAACAGATGGGAGATGGGGTTGCTGAATACCCGGCAAGAAGAGGGGTGCCACCTGCAGTGAGGGGGTGCTCTTTACACAGCTTGCCGACTCCCCAGAGGACCAAATGCTGAACCCTGCTGTTGTGCTAGACCCCTATTGACTTCAGTAGGGATGGTACTAGGTTCAGAGGCCAAGAGGAGACCCGTAGCCAGCAAACGAGACATAGGGTTTTATTAGAGGAAACTTACATGCAGAGATGATCCAGTGGGGAGCAGGCTGGACAGGAGAACCACAACCTCTTGCAAAAAGCATGCAACCTCACTTAGCACCCTCCCCCCAGCAACTGCTATGTGGCAACCCTCGTTTCTTAAGTTATTGCTGTCAGGTGCTCCTACCATACACCTGCAAAGTGGCCTAGACCCAGGCACAGACATCGACAGGCTGGTTTTATTTTCCTACTTTTCTTTATGCCAGTCCCATTTTCTGCTCCTCTCTCTGGTTTGAACCTGGTTGGGCAATTCAGACATTTGGAAAGAGGCTCTGAGCCAGGTCAGAAGGTGATCTGGATAGCCTCCGGGTGGCTGGGGGAGGAGCCCCCCTCACGCTAACTCAGTGTGGGGCCTGAAAGAGGTCCTTCTTTCTGAGCTCAGTTTCCACATCTCTTTTGTATGAGGGGCTGGACTACGGCCTCTGACTGCCCACAGGCTTCTGAGTCTTCACATCCCCATTCTCATAGGGAAGCTAAACATGGCTGACAGAGAATAGTTATTGTGGTAACCAGAGAGAGTTGAAGTAAACCACAAAAGTGTTTACAGTATGATTCCATCTTTGTTTGGCATAGGAAAATTTCTAGAAAGATATACCCAAGGTATCAGCCGTGGTTGTCTCTGGTGTGTAGGATTATGAATGTTCTTTTCCTCTTTCTGTTTGTTTGTATGTTCTGATTTTTAACTATGATAAGCATGTTTTGCTTTTGGAATAAGAACAAAAAGGAAAGCATAACAAAAAAGCATGACAGTTTTTAAAAAGAGAGAATTGCCTAGAAGCCATGAGCAGGCAAAGGGAGCGGGAAAGGTAGCAGCCAGCCACCTCTCTGGGCCAGGCCTCTCAAACTGCAAAGGGCCTTCCCTGCCAGAGGAGGTTGGAGGCCCCAGGAAGCCGACCCTGAGGCAGAGATTAGTGTGCAGGAAGTTTGTTAGGGAGGCTCTTGGGATCCACAGCTCTGGAAGTGGGCGAGAAGCAGGATTTTGCAGAGGGGGTAAAGTAAACTGCAACACAGGCCATAGTCAGTCCAAAGGGGAAGCCCTGGAGCTGAGACAGCCCCACAGAGCTGCCCTGAGTTGAGGTGAGGGAGCCACCCTGGCAAGATGTGACACTGGACAACACAATCCCCAAAGAAGGCTAACAACAAAATGCCTTCTGGCAGCTCAGCCAACATTTAAGAGAATAAGTCGTTTATCCATGAGGTGGAATCTTGGCGGCACACCACAGTGTCCACTATAAGAGGACTGTTTGGGGGCCAGGCGCAGTGGCTCACACCTGTAATCCCAACACTTTGGGAGGTCGAGGCGGGCAGATCACGAGGTCAAGAGATCGAGACCATCCTGGCCAACATGGTGAAACCCTGTCTCTACTAAAAAAAATGCAAAAAAAAATTAGCTGGTGTGGTGGCTCATGCCTGTAGTCCCAGCTACTTGCAAGGCTGAGGCAGGAGCATTGCTTGAACCCAGGAGGCGGAGGTTGCAATGAGCCGAGCTCACGCCACTGCACTCCAGCCTGGCGCCTGGCGACAAAGCGAGATTCTGTCTAAAAAAAAAAAAAAAAAAAAAAAAGTGGACTGTTTGGCAGAGGTGACCTCCTTAAAGGCAAGCCAATAGGCAGATATGAGGGGGATTTGGGAAGAGGAAAAACTATCTTTGAACTTAGATGAACTGGCTTCATCTTCCACTCCGAGCTCTGATTTCCATTCCTGATTTGTCTCCTCAGGCAATGACCTTTGAAGCATCAAGGGCCAATATATGATTCTTTAATTGTTCTGGAATGCAGACAGGGTGGAAGTATTGTTGGCCTCATTTATCAATAAAGAAAGTTAAGTTCAGAGAGGACACACAGCGAGGTCATGATGAGGCAGAGTCTCAAAGCCAGGTCTGTCCAACTCCAGGTCCCAACTTCTTTCCCTGTTAACACAGCTGCCCAAACTTTCAAGCAATTTGGGTTATGGTCAGATGGACAAATCTGGTCTTTCTCGTTAAGACTGAACCAGTTTGTTCTCCATGCCCGGCAATCAATATTCAGATGAGATGGTCCCAATCCTGCAGATTACAAAGCCAAATTTGACTCATTTGATGCAACCTAAAGGGCTTTTACTATCCTGAAAAGCTGCTGTCTTTGGAGGAAGCCAAAGCTTCCTCCCACCAAGGACAATCCTGAACCTCCCAAGTTTGTGGGGGGGTGCGTTAGAAGCTACAGGCAGTCTGACTGAATTAATACTGAGTTAATCTTATTAACCTATGAGATCAATTGGCTACAGGCGCCAGGCAAGTGACAGCACAGGCATTAATTCAGCAGCAACCGGGGCAGCCTGACAGCCAGGGACTGATTTACCAGCCCTTTTAATGGATGGGATTGCATTTAGCTAATTGAGTCTGGGGCTGGCACGGATAAGACAACCCCCCCTGTGATATGCAACTGCTCAGTGGACGTCCTGCCAGCGTGGGGGGAAGGGTGACAGAAGGAAATAAGAAGGCAGATGACAAGGAATGCTCCTTTACTGGCCACTGTATGGGCTGGTGTTAGGTTCCAGGTATCACTAACATGTGAACTACGAGTGTAGTGTAGGGCAGTGATTTTCAAAATGTGATCTTTGCACTAGCAGCATCCCTTGGGAACTTGTTAGAAATGCAAATTCCTGGGCCCTCCCCAGACCTCCTTAATTTGAATATCTAGGAGTGGGACCCAGCAATTCGTGTTTTAACAGGCTCTCCAAAGAATTCTCATGTACACACTCAAGCTCAAGACCCCCGAGAGGAGTTATGAGTGCAAACTCTAGTACCAGGCAGCCTGGGTTATAGTAGCTGTGACCTTGAACAAGCCATCTAACCTCTCAGTGTCTCAATTTCTTCATCTGTAAAATGAGGGAAATAATAGTACCTGCTTCTTAGGGTTGTCATGAAGATTAAATTTGTCAAGTGCCTAGAGCAATGCCTGTGGTAAGTAAGTATATATATATATATGTGTGTGTGTTAACCACTGTTATCGTTGGAAATAATGGAGTAATGGAGCCTGGGACTTCTGTCTGCTCCCTCAGTATGACAGTAATTCTAACTGGATCATAATGTTTCCTGTGATTTGATAAGCAAAAAAATATGGCACAAAAGTATGTCTTCACTGTGATTGTACTTATGTAAAAATACTTGTGCATATGGACAAGGTGAAATTATGGATGGTTTCTTCCTTTAATCATAAACTTTTGAAACATTATAGATCTTTGAGGTCCAAATATTCAATAAATTCAGATGGACAAGAGACATATTGAATCACAGATAAGCAATGGACAGAGTTGAAGTAGAGACTACGGTAGAGGACTCATGATGAAAGACTGCATGCGTGGGTTCCTACCCCACTCAGGGGCAGGAGAGTGGTTCTGGGCTCATCAGGTTACACTGGAGCAGAACCAAGTTCAAGGTTCCTTAGGGTTAGAAGGGAGGAGATGTGAGCAAGAGTGTGGTCCACCTGAGGATGCTTAATAACAGTAGCAAGGATGGCTGGCTCCAGTGAGGACAGCTAGAGGGTGGGCATGGGGGCTGGGCAATGGACTCATCCTCAGGGGAGGGAGGAAGAGTCCAGCTAAGAACCAGGGTGGTCTTGGAAGCTGAGAGACTTGGCTAGCTGTTGTGGGAAAGTCTGACCATTTTTTGAGAGCGCCAACTAAATCTCCATCCATAAAGGATAAGTACAGCTAGTCAGTGGGATTTATATGTCCATCTTGCCACCTACATATCTATAGGTACCAGGGTCCTACAGATTGGGCTATGAAATCCTGGCATAGGGCCAGGAGAGCTGATTTCAAGATCAAGATCCAGGTCAGATGATTGGGGTGGGCATGTGGTGAGCTTGAAACTCCAACCATGTGTGCTACTCTCAGCCCTATCTTCCCCTTTAAACTAGAACAAAGACACTCTAGTAAGAGTTTACTAAGGTCTAAGTATGGGGCTTGTCTCTGTACTATATATTTTTGCATCCCAGTAACCAGTTTACTTTTAAATGGTAGCATATCATTAACACATAGTCACTATAGGATCTAGTGTGATGCACTAGAAATTCTGAGTTTATCACAGCTGCCCTGATCACATTTTGTGCCTTTTTTTTTTTTTTTTTGATGCTTGAGTATGATATTATGGTATGTTTCTGACTTACCAAGGTTCTTTTTCTGATAACAACTTTATTAGACAAAAAGCATGTGCAAACCACACTATTCACCCTTTGAAGCATACAATTCGCTGGGTTTTAATATATTCACAATTGCACAGCCATCACCACAATTCATTTTAGAACATTTTTTCAGCCCAGAGAGAAACTCTACCATTATCGATCACTCCCCATTTCTCCCCAGTCCCCTCCCCAGCCCTACACAACCACTAATCGACTTTGTGTCTTAATAGATTTGCCTATTCTGGACATGCCATAGAATCAAATCACTGACTATGTGGCCTTTTGTGACTGGCTTCTTTCACATAGCATGACGTTTCAAGGTCCATCCATGTTATAGCATGCGTCACTACATCATTCCTTTCTGAGACTGGATAATCCATCGTATGGATAGACCACACTTTTATTTATATATGTATATATTTATTTATTTATCCATTCACCAGTTGATAGACGTTTTGTTTGCTTCCACTTGTTGGCTATGGTGACTATGAACATTCATGTACAAGTTTTTGTGTGGATATATGTTTCCAATTCTCTTGGGTACATACCTAGGATTGGAAGTGCTGGACCAAATGGTAACTCTGTGTTTAACATTTTGAGGAACTGCCAGACTGTTTTCCAAAGTGGTTGCATCACATTACATTCCCACCAGCAGTGTATTAACACAAGGGTACCACTTCCTCCACATCTGCACCAATATTTGTTTGACTTTTTGATTATAGCCATCCTAGTGGGTGTGAAGTGGGATCTCATTGTGGTTTTTATCAGCATTTCCCTAATGACTAATGATGTCGAGTATCTGTTCATGTGTTTGTTGGCAATTTGTACATAGTAGTGACTTTGGAGAAATGTCTATTCAGAGCCTTTGCCCATTTTTTATTTGGATTATTTGTCTTTCCATTATTGATTTGTAAGATATTTTTATAGGTTCTGGACACAAGTCTCTTATCAGACATATGATGTGCAAATATTTTCTCTCATTTTGTAGGCTGTCTTTTCACTCTTTTCTTGAGATGAGTCTCTGTCACCCAGGCTGGAGTGCAGTGGCACCATCATGGCTCACTATAGCCTCGAACTCCTGGGCTCCAGCAATCCTCTGCCTCAGCTTCCCAAGTAGCTAGTACTACAAGTGCACATCACCATGCCCAGCTAATTTTGTCTTCCTTTTGTACAGATGAGGTCTTGCTATGTTGATCAAGCTGGTTTCAGATTCCTGGCCTTGAGTGATCCTCCACGTTAGCCTCCCAAAGTGTTAGGATTACAGGCATGAGCCACCGGGCCTGGTTTCTTTTCACTTCTTGATGGCATTATTTGTGACACAAAGGTTTTTAATTTTGATGAAGTCAAATTTGTGTTTTCTCTTTTGTTAATTGTGCTGCTAATGTCATATCTAAAAAACCACTGCCTTATCTAAGGTCTTAAAGATTTATACCTGTGTTTTCCTTCTGTATTTTATAGTTTTAGCCATTACATGTGGGTCTTTGACTCATTTTGAGTTTAATTTTGTATTATACATATGAGAATGAATTCCAATTTCATTCTTTTGCATTTGGATATTCCGTTGTCCCCAGCATTCACTTACTGAAAAGACTATTCTTTTCAGCATTGAATGGAATTAGCACCCTTGTCGAAAATGAATCAGCCATAGATGTATGGATTTATTTCAGGACTCTCAATTTTTTTCCATTGATCTATATGTCTATCCTTATGTTAGCAACACACTATATTGATTAATGTAGCTTTGTATAAAGTTTTGACATTGGGAAGTGTGAGTCCTCCAACTCTTTTCTTTTAAAGATTGCTTTGATTGTTCTGGGTCCCTTAATTTCTATATGGATTTTAGGATCAGGTTGCCAATTTCTACAAAGAAATTGGAGTTTTGATAGGGAATGCATTGAATCTGCAGATCAATTTGAGGAATATTGCCATTTTAACAATAGTATTTTGTTCCATGAACTTGTCTTTCATTTGTTTTCACCTTTAATTTTTTATCATGTTACACAGTTTTTAGCATACAAGTTTCACGCCACTTTTGTTAAATTTATTGTTATGTGTTTATTCTTTTGATGATATTGTAAATGGAATTTTTTTTCTTAATTTCATTGTAGATTGTTCATTACAAGTATATAGAAATACAACTTTTAAATTGATTTCATGGCCTTGCAACCATGTTGAACACAATTATTAATTCTAATAGTTTTTTAATGGATTCCTTAGGATTTTCTATATACAAGATTTTGTCATCTCTGCAAATATAGTTTACTTCTCCCTTCTATTCCATATGCCTTTTATTTCTCTTTCTTGTCTGATTGCTCTAGCTAGAACCTCCAGTACAACATTGAACAGAAGCAGGGAAGTGGATACCCTTGTCTTGTTCTTGATCTTAGGGAAAAGCATCCAGTATTTCACCTTTAACTGTGATGTTATTGTGGGTTTCTTATAGATGCCCTTTGTCAGGTGAAGGAAGTTTCCTTCTATTCCTAGTTTGTTGAGTGTTTTTATCATGAAGGAGTGTTGGATTTTATCAAATCATTTTTAGTCTATCGATATGGTGTATTACATTAATTGATTTTCAGATGTTAACACAATCTTGCATTCCTGGGATAAATCCCACTTGGTCATCGTGTATGATCCTTTTTATATGTTGCTGGATTTGGTTTGCTAATATTTTATTGGGGATTTTTACATCTGTACTCGTAAGATATATTGGTCTATAGTTTTCTCGTGATGTTTTGTCAGTTCTGGTATCAGGGTGTTACAGGCCCCATAGGATGAGGTGAGAAGTATTAACTCCTCTATATAGTTTGTGAAGAATTGGCATTAATTCTTCTTTAAATGTTTGGTAGAATACACCAATGAAGTCATTTTTGTCTAGGCTTTTCTTTGTCAGTAGTTTTGATTACTAATTCAATCTCTTTGTTATTTGTTTATTTGGAGTTTTAATTTCTTGTCCCATCATCTTCAATAGTTTGTATCTTTCTAGGAATTTAAGCATTTCTTCTAAGTTGCCTAATTTATTGTCATACAATTGTTCATAGTATTCTTTTATAATCCCTTTTGTTTCTGTAAGGGTGATTATAATGTCCCCCTCATTTACTTCTGATTTTTGTAATTGGGGTCTTCTCTCTTTGATTCTTGGTCAATCTAGCTAACCAAATTTCTTTTGAATTCCCGTTTGGCCATCTGCCTCCTTCTGCCTACATTTGAGAGCCTTGGCCAACCTAAGAACATACATATATGTCTCTTACAGTCAAGAAAATGAGTCTTTTCTACATTCTTGCATGTGGAGCTCTCAGTCTGAACCTCCAAAGCATATTGGTATGTTTCCTCAGCTAAATGAGGGCAGATTCATTCTGAACCAGCTTCTTTATTAGCCAGTGGCTATGGTGTATAAGTCTGTCTCAATTCCACTCTCACTGTGGAAATTAAGCTGCAGCCCTTTTAGTATATGGCCATCAGCCAACTGTTGCTCATTTCTGACTAAATATGAGGGCCTGGGGAAGAGCAGAAGGCAGCAGGCCCTGGCCAGCCGGGACCCCCCACGCAAGGCATTGTGGATACACCTGGGGCCTGGTCTTCATGACTACTGCTCGCTTTGAGTCTTGAATGGGAACAGAGGCAAGTTAGAAAAGCAGAGGCCTACTGCTGTTTGGACCATATGTCTCTTTGGTCATGGCACCCAGGACTGTGCTTCCCTAGTTGGCAGGGACTCAGCTAACAGATGGTAAAGTCAGGAAGTCAGGAAAAAGCATTGGGAATTTTGGGCAAGTGCTGATTCTGGCTAGTGTTTTGGGGTCCCTGGCCCAGTTAGTCATCTTTCCCCTTCCCTTTGCAAGCCCTAAGCCTGGCTAGGGTGCCAGTGTGAAAGCATTCATTAGTTCAGGAAATGTCTTAGAGCCACATGTCCACTTAAAGATTATTTCCAGACTAATGAAAATCCGTGCATGCAAGCAAGTCCCCGTTTTAAAATGGAGCAAAGCCCACCAACATTTTCATGGTAAGGAAATGGCAACAAATCAGCTCTTTGGGGATATGTGGTGAGCTTGAAACTCAAACCAAGTGTGACCACCTCAGCCCCACCCTGGGCTGCTGACTCAGGTCCAAGAGGAAGAGGGAGCTGCCAGACTTCACAATTTCTGTAAACAGTTCTTGAAAAAGAAACCACGCACTTGTCTTTCTGCCAGCCCCCAGCTTGTCCCCGTAGCTGACAGCGCTGCCACAGCGCTGCCATTGTCTTTTCTCTGACACCTTAGGACAGGGCTTCTTAACTTGAACCCCATGGACCTTTAAGTGGTGTGTGGAGAGAATTTAGAGGGTCTACAAACTTGGATGGGAAGATTATTTGATCTTTTCTCCACGAATCTCAAACAACAAGTTAGCATTTTCTCAAATTAGGAATGTAGGTGACAAACCACAGTAGTATTAGCGATATCTCTGACTTTATCACCAAGAGAAATCACAAATATTTTCATATCACATTACAGTTGCTGTATCTCAAAAAATCATTTGCGTTCAGCACCACTTCAACATTCAACATTTCTAATCTATAGACTTGCCACAAAATCTCATGATTTAATGCATTTAAGTAGTAATACAACTAGATCACAAAATTTTAAAAATATTTTTCTAACCATTTCTTTCTTCTTTTTTTTTTTAAAAGACGGGGTTTCGCCATATTGGTCAGGCTGGTCTTGAACTCCTGACCTCAGGTGATCCGCCCGCCTCAGCCTCCCAAAGTGCTAGGACTAACCATTTCAATATGATTGTTTGCCTTTGTGATTCTATGTATTTTATTTTATGCACATGAAAACATTATTCTGAGAAGGGTGTCAGAGGTTTCACCAAACTGCCAAAGGGGTCCATGACCTAAAAAAGACTAAGACCCTGCCCTGGATCTTGGAACTCTCCTGCTCCACGGGCCTCACTTCTGATCCTCGGAACTTTGCCTATCTTACTGGAGGAGTCAAAAGCACTTGCATACGGGAAACTTTCTGTGCCTAGTTTCTTAAGCTGCAAAAGGGGGGATAATAACACTACCTACCTTATAGGATTGTTGTGATGATTCAATGGGTTAAGAAATGTAAGCCACTTAATGCCCAATACATAGTAAGCACTATTAGCTATTTTTGTTATTATTCCTGGTTTACATCAGTCATCTCATTAACATGCTATTATTATCTCAATTTTCAGAAGAAGGAAACTAGGGCTTAGAGAAGTGAAATGACCAAGTCAAGGGTACACAGCAAGGGAGTGGCAGAGACAGAGTTCAAAGCCAGGTCTATTTGACTCTCAAGCCCAGTGGAGGTTACCTTTAGCACACTACTGAGAGGAGGTGATGGGCCCTAGAAAAATGGAGGCCATCAATGGGGTGCTCGCTGGGAAGGAACAAGAAGCTCTGTAAGCTCTTGCTTTTTCTCCCCTGCTTGTCCCTACTGTCCACACCTCCAACTTTATCTGGGGGGTTCCCAGCTCCACGTGCATACCATCAGCCCTCAGCCAGGTCTCAGAGGGCCATTCCGCCTTCCAAAGGCCATTGTCAATGCAGCCTTCATTTAGCCTTCATCTGCAAAGAGGACAAGTCCATGTTCTTCCACTAAACCACAGCCTGGCAGTAACAAACTCACTCTGGAGTCATGGGCCAGCCTCTGCTCCCAAGTGGATCTCAAGCCTCACAGGCCAGCAAGGTCAGGGTTAGAGGGCCTGAGGGAGAACCAGAAGGGCAGGGGCTTGTCTGGGGAGTGGAGGCAGTTTCATGGAGGAAGTGGTCTTGGAACTGAGGAGAAGATTGCTAGTTGGAGTGAGGCCAGGAGTGTTCATGAATTTTTCAGGGAGAGGGAATGGGTTGTGCAAAGGCCCAGAGGTATGCAAGGGTCTGTTTGTACAGAAAAGCAGGAAGTAATTCAAGATGCCTTGAATTTGGACTGAGTAGAAGAGGAAAGAAGGATAGCATAGGCGCATGAGATGGCATGGATAATTAATGAGCAGATAGGGAAGAAAAAGCCAAAATCAGGTCCACAAGTCTTCTCATGAGGAAGGAGAGGCATTGAGGAGTTTTGAACAGGAGCAACAAGGCCGGGTGTGTGAGTTCAAAGGCCCATGGCCCCCACCCCCCAGGTATGTTGAAGGTGGGCCAATTAGAGTGGGTAGAGACTAGAACTGGCTTCAGTAGCCCAGGCAAGAGAGAGGAGGAAGGGCTGAATTGTGGCTGGAGAGGTCTTGATTTTGGGGGACACTCTTTCTGGCAAGCTTCATAGCCAACAGGTCTCTATGATATAAGAGGTGAAGGAGACCTCAATTGCTGGGGCACTCGCCCTTCTCTAGCTTGGTCGTGTGAGGAGATCCTACAAGGCAAGGCTTCCCCAGGCTGTGGGACTTTCGCCATGAGTTCACCTATTGACACCTTCCATTTTAGCCTCTCTTTCTCACTTGAACAGCCCACTGCAAGAGCAGAATAAAAACCCAGGCCCTACTTTCCCACATACACACCCCCAACCCCCCCATCAGGAGAGTTGCTGAGGCGAGGGGCCCTGCTCTACCCCACGTGTGGCAGGCAGGAAGGGAAGAGGGGATGCAGGGAGCAGGTCAGGGCCTGCTCTCTGTCAAAGGAAATATCCATCCTCCTAAGCCTTTAAGAAACTGTTTTCTTCCAAGTAGGTCCTGCTGTTACCAGGGCAACCGAGAGCCCTGGTATTTGTGTTTCTGTCTTTGGAGTCCCTGGGGAGAAGTGGCCTGCCAAGCTTTCCCTAATCTGGGCAGGATACAGGAAGTGCTGGCCGGAGTTGGAGCCCACTCCCCCACCCCCCCATTTGGGGGTGGTCTCTTGCGTGATTAATGCCTGTTCTTATCCCCTGGAGGAGCCCACCCCCACCCTCAGGAGCCAGTTCTGGTGGTCAAGGACACAGGCTTGGGCTCCTATGGACGTGGTTTCTTGGGGCCAGAATTCTGCACTGACTTTGCGGCACATCTCTCTCAAATGGGTGTCAGCTGCTCTCTGAGGCAGGTGTCCAGGAGGGGCAAGCTCACATCAGACCATGGTACCTGCTGAGGGATCATCGCGCATGCTGTGTTTCTTGATCACTTGCTTTGTGCTAGAACTGGATCTGTGGGTCAGTGCTTGCTCCAGGGAGCTCTAGGGAAAGGCTTAGAATCAAACTAGCCATTAAATGTCACCTGGGCTAGTTAGTTCCCAAGGCTCTATGCTACTCTAGGCTGGGCTGGGTTGGACGTTAGAATTGCCTAGGGAGTTTTCTAGATAGAGAAATTCCTGGAGATTCTGTTTCCATCAGCGTGGGTGCAGGTGGGGGAGTAGACATTAACAGCATGGGCTCTGGATGTCAAACTGCTGGGGTTCGCAGTCAAACTCAGCAAATGGGACGAGTGACATCAAGCCGCTTGCCTGACCAGTTTCCTCACTTACAGAACGAATGTGGGGAGGTCACAGCTGTTTCAAGGAAGCAAGATTTTCTCTGCCTTCCTCTATCACTCATCCCAGGAGAGGGTTTTCAGGACCCTCGCCATCCTTGTCACCCTTCTACTGTCCCCCTTACCCTCCTTCCTTCCTTCCTTTATTCTGATGTTTTCTTACTCCTGGCATGCAAAAGGGTTTCTATGAGGTGCAGCTTTGTCCCCTTCTGCTAGGCAGCCAGGGCCCCAGGTGGGGCCTGCCCACATCCAGGATTCCACACTGCTATTGCAGCAGTCCAGGAAGGCATTAGCATATCTGACAGCCAGGTCAGTCTGTGATTCTGACCAATCCCCTGTCAATTCACATCTTCAGATTTTCATTCTCACAAGCTTCTTCTAAGCCACATCTCCCCAACCCAGGCTTCTGCAGTTGCTTTTCTGAACCTGACTGCAAGATCTCAGATGAGCTCCTAGTAAAGGTCATTTCAGGCCAGGCGCAGTGGCTCACACCTTAATCCCAGCACTTTGGGAGGCCAAAGGGGGTGGATCACAAGGTCCAGAGATCGAGACCATCCTAGTCAACATGGTGAAACCCCCCTCTCTACTAAAAATACAAAAATCAGCCAGGCGTGGTGGTAGGCACCAGTAGTCCCAGCTACTCAGGAGGCTGAGGGAGGAGAATCGCTTGAACCCGGGAGGCGGAGCTTGCAGTGAGCCGAGATCACGCCACTGCACCTGGGGGACAGAGCAAGACTCCGTCAAAAAAAAAAGTAACTTTAGTGCATCCTTCCATGTTAGGGAGAGTTTTTTGGCCCCTCGTTCCCTTTCGGAGGAGATCTTCTAGTCCTCCAAGCTTTGTACCACCTGCAGATGCCCTTAGCAGGCTGCCTCTAGGTCTCCATCCAGTGGCCCTTATTCACTAACTTCTTCATTTACCATACTAGGATTGAGATCCTACTGTGTACCAAGCAGTGTGCTGGGCCCCAGGGACTCCACAGTGACTAGACAGATCAAGAAGCCATGGCCCCAGAGGGGATGAGACTCATGCCAGAGCCCGTATAGAGTGAGCAGCAAGGCTGGACTGGAATCCAGGGTTCTTTTCCCCCATTCCCACAGTGCTTCCGGCTTCAAGGTTGGGGCAAGGCTGACTCTATTTTTCTGACTTTTTCTCACCTTCTCTGATTGGTCATAATACAATCTGGGCTCAGGTATCACTACTTGTGATGTGATGAGAAATCCCCTGGGTGTTGGGGACCTTGTAGGCCTCCTGAAGGGTAACGGGGGAGTCCCAGTGCTCACTGATGAAACCCTCAACCTCATAAGTCTGCTCCTCCCTAGAAGGGGTAGTCAGCCACCTACTCAGTACTGCCACCTGGCTGGTTCCCCCCATAGCTTCCAGAGATAGTGCATCTGATGCATGCTTCGTTGCTTTGGCAAAGACCCATAATCCAGACAGGTCGACACTTTAAGCTTGTCAGGAGTCTCTCCTGGGAGACAGCAAGTACGGTGTATTTGAGTTAAGAATTTATATGGGTTTGGGAGTCATGAAGACCTGGAATCCCCCATGTGACCTAATATCTCTGAGATTCAGGTCCCTCAGCTTTAAAATGAGACAGCATTACCTACCTCACTGAATTGTGGAGAGAAAATGAAATGATGTTGGTGAAAATGCCTGGCACATGGTCAGAAACACCATGGTTCCCTCCCTCCCTCCCTCCCGTCCTTCCTCTTAAAGGGACAAAGCAAATGTGCCTCTGAAACCAGAGTTTGCTTCCCGACTGGAATCCTGCAAGCTGGGGGCAGGGGCAGGACAGGGCAGAACTAGGAGATTGGCCTGGCCTGTTAGACAGCAGGGCCAGCGGAGTGGAGGCAGAGAGGCACTAAGTGTCCCCAGAGCTAATGGGCAGCTGCAAGACTGTGACAGAGCCACTCACTAGCTGTCAGCCTTTGGCCAGTGACTTCTCTCTAAGCCTCAGTGTCCTCATCTTTAAGATGAGGGTAAGGATAGTTAGTTCTTGCCCCCAGAATCATTATCAGAATGAAATAAGATAATGGATGTAAAGTGCCTGGCACAGCACTTGAAAATACTAGAGGCATAATGAATGTTCCCACCCACTTCCCCTGGGGGCAGGGGAACTCCAATTCATGCTGGGAAGCTTGGACAAATCCCAGAATGGTATTCAGTTTCTTCTGACCCCACAGTCTGAGGAGCCATGAGATCTTGCTGGGAGGGCTTCTTACATGGACTGCTCTGGGGACTTACGATTCATCTTCACCGGCTAACTCACTGGCATCTCATAGCGCCACCTAGTGTCAAAAAGCAGAAGGGCCCTCCCCACCCAACCCGGCCTCTTTCTTTTCCTTCACTCAAAGTCCCAAGCGTGCCGTGAGTGCCTGTAGGGCTGGGCCACCATACCCTCCGGGAGAACGAATGCTATTTTTCAAGATGCCCAGTGCTTCCACTTCCCTCCCAACAATTTCTGCCATCCACAAATACACAGAACTGTAGGCAGGTCCCTTGAGCTTCGCCAGGCCTTGGTTTCCTCGTCTAAGGATTTCAACACTTCAGGGTAGGGTTGATTCCAGCAGGGGGCCTTGGAAGCGCCCGATGCCTACTCTATACCCATCTATGTTTGCTCAATAGCAAAGAGACACAATCTTTACACACCCTTTATATTTTTATTGCGGAGAGAAAGCTTTAGCATACAGAGCAGTTTCTTATCTTCACAACACAGTAATGAAACAATAACACATGTATTCCAAACGGGTTTCCTCCCGAGCTTCTGGGAGACCTTGGGCTGCCTTCGTACCCCTGCATGCATCCCCTCCCCCCGCCCCTCTTTCAACCCAAGAAAGCTCCCAAAGCCCACAGTTCCTCTTACAGCTCTATGGCTGTTATATCACAACAAATATTGAAGATCTGGGAAAGGGAGGAAGAGGGTCAAAGGGAAGCCCAAGCCCCTCCTGCCCCCAGAGGGTGGAAACCAGCTCACGGCTCATCTGCTCTGTCCCTGGCTGAGGTTCTGAGGGTTCAGGGGTGAGAAGCACCATGGGAACAGGCAGGGCCTATGCTGAAGGGTCCCTAGAATTGTGGGTGTAAAGCACCCGTCCTTCACACTTCTCCACAGGGTCATGAGGCAGCAGGGCCAGAGTGTCGACCATCAGCAAACAGGGTCCACAGCCTCGAAGAATAGCAGGTCCCCTTCTGGAATGCACTCCTGAGGAAATCAGACAAAATCAGCTGAAAAACAGACAAATTTTTCTTTACAAAGTTGTTTACTCCTGCCCTGGTGGGGATGGGGAAAACCCCGCGAACTGAAAGGTCCAACAAATTAGGAGAATGCTTAAATGAATTATTCAGCATGCATGACTGCACAGGTGGCAGCCATTTTAAATCCTGCTGATCAAGAACTGGCAGGATGATCTCAGCTTTGACAAGACGTACCAAGAACACACTAGAAAGGAAGGCAGCAAAGTGTTAATAGTGCTTCCGTCTGTGATGGGACTCTGAAGGTCTGGGGTTTTTTGTCCTTATAGTTTTCTCTGTTTTCCAAACTTTCTTTAACAATTATGTATTACTTTTCTCTTTGGAGAGAAGGGATCTTTTTAAAAGATAGCAACAGGTTATAGGAACCCAACCCCACTGATTCCCCCAGGCTGAGAAACAAAAGCGCTAGTGAAAAAGGCATCTTACCTCCCACTGATGAATTGAGACCTCACCAGAAACCAGTCGGAGGACTGGGTTTCTCTGCAACTCCTCTTCCTCCAGCTTCTTCCTCTTGCCTCCATCCAGGCCCAAGATCCTAAGGTCGGGCTGAGGTTATTGGTCAGACTCCCACGAGGAACAGAGGTTGAATTTACTATGTTTTCTTCCCTTGGCCACAAACCCTGGCCGCACTTGCTTTGCTGCCAGGCACTGTGCAAAAGTCCAGTGTCCAGGGGCAGTTCAGGCCAGCAGTGGAGTTGGCTGGCATTTTGTGGCCAGAACTGACATAGTAAATGTGTGTTTTTCACTGCAGAAGCAGTGCTTTCTGGACTCAAGGCAAGCAGCGGGGTCTCTTTATAAGGGCACCTGAGTTTGTACCCAGAAGTCCCAGGAGTTCCTAGGAGGCAGCCACCCTCTTAAGCTTTACTGTGTCACTGAAGCACAGCAGCAGGCCAGGGATTGGCCCCCAGGTCAAAGACATGAAAAGGGGTCCCAGCTGTGAGGCCAGGGTGGGTGCAGCCTTCTTCTCTCCTCTCAGAACTAAGGGATCCTTGAAGTCGAAGGGAGCTCAGAGCAGGCCATGGGCCCTCTGTCTGTCCCAGACAGAATGGCCAGTCGGGCCTCCTCTGCAACTCCAAGGATAGAAAAAGTCCTGCAAAGACCTTTGACTGGGGGCTGCAATCCAAAGCCTGGCAGGGAGAGAAGACCACCTTCCCTAAGGAAAGAGTCACTCTCTACAATGGCAGAATGATCATTACTGCTTTTTCTCCTCCTCCTCTTCTTCCTCCTTCTCCCCGAACCCCAACTGGCTACCCTTTAGGCAACATCAAGGAAAGTGGTGGAGCCTGCAATGTTGGGCGCTGTCCACCAGGGGTGCCCAGGAGGGCAATGTGGTGAGAGGAAAGGGCTCCAGATGTGGCAAGCCAGTCCAAGAGCCCTGATACAGGAGTCTATGCAAAAGTAAATTCTAGTGCTGTAAGTGCAACCAGCCTGCACAGTCAGTCAAGGGCAAATCTTGGTCAAGTTGTCCATTTGACATGTGGCTTTGCACACTCTCACTGGGCCGGGTCCTCTTCCAGGCCCTCTGCTGGAGGTGTGGCATGAACGAGTGTAGGCTTCTAGGGACATTTCTTGAGACCATCTTGCCCACCATTGAGTCTATCCAGCAACTGGCCTCAGTGGCTTTAGGAGTTCAGGGTAGCCTATCCTCTTGCTCACTGGGGGCGGGTCAGTGAGGCATTGGGTGAAGTCCTGATGGGTCAGTCAGAGATAAAACTGTAGAACATAGGGTGAAGGAAACGCAGGAGAGGTGAGGGTTAGGACAACCAGAGGGGGAGATACAAGAGGGTGACCAGTTCATTTATGGGAACAGGCCCAGAAATTTGCTCTCCAGCTCGTGGCAGGACTGAGCAGAGTACATGCCAGGAGGGCAGCTATTGCTAATCCCTCCTTTCTCAGGTGGCCCTGGTTGGCCACACGTCACTCTCTGGTCACGGTTGCAAGATGGTCTGGAGTTCTGCAGGTCTTCTTCAGGTTCTGCAGGTCTGAAACTCCCTGAAGTCTGGTCAGCAGATGGGGCAGGTATGGCAGCAACAGCAGGGGCAGGGGACGCAAAAGAAGGGTGTGTTCTGGGTGGCCATCTGGCCCCAGCACTCACACTCGAATTCGGCCACGAGCAGCTCGGTGGCCTCCCTGTCTCGGAGTGAGGCGGAAGAGCAGGGGGCCGTGTCGAACTTGGCGTTGTCCCAAGCGACCTGTGCGGCGAATCAGTGGGGGCGAGCTGTAGAATGGTGAATTGGTGCCTGGAAGGCCTTCCAGAAGTGGGACTCGATTCTGGTTCCTCCGTCTGCTGGGCTGTATTATGGGAGGCGATGCACCCAGGAAGTTTTCAGCATGGTAACTACTTGTGGGACCAGAAGTCTGGGATGACGCATGAACAAAGGTCGGCTCCATCTCCATCAGCTCATCTAGGTCATCATCTTGGGCCTCATCCAGGGGCTCCTCCTCTGCCTCACCATAGGTCTCTTCAGTCCGTGGCTCCTGCTGTGGCTCCTGCTCTGGTTTCTGGCCCCCATCCTCATCTTCATCTTCTTCATCCTTACTCTCTCCTTCCTCCTCATTCTTGTTCCTTATCTCCTCCTCCTCCTCTTTCTGTTTCATTTCCTCTTCCTCCTCCTCCTTCTCCTCCTCTTCCTTCTTCATTTCTTCCTCCTTCTTCATCTCCTCCTCCTCCTTCTCCTTCATCTCTTGCTGAAAAGCCCTTATGCGCTTCCTCTGGTCCTTGGGGTGAAGCCTGCACCTGCGTGCTTCTTGGTCTTCATCTTCACTGTGGTACTCTTCATCTTCACTTTCTTCCTCACTGGGAATGGGAGCAAAAGGGAAGAGGATATTGCGAACCCCAGGGAGTGGAATAGGCTTGGGGACGCGCACTTTTCTTTCTATCTCCACACATTCTAGAATCAGCTCATCCAGGTCGGCCATTTCTGTTGACCATAAAAGCTCCTTGCGGAAGAATTCCGACAGGCCTTTGAGGAATTGGTTTTGGAGGCGGCAGTCATCCCAAGACAAGAACTGAGCCAGGAACTGAAAAGCGTCTGCATAGCTGCCGAGGGTACAGTCGCCCTGCCTGAGCTTGCGAATGGCCTTTTTAGCCACACGTGGGGGGGATGGGGCCACAGAATTCCTTACGGATTTCATCCAGGAAGCGCGGGAAGTTGGCATGCAAGGGGCTTCCTTCCTGGGTGACCGACATGGCCCAGTCCTTGGCTTCGCCAGTGAAAGAGGAGATCAGAAAGGCCACCCGCTCGGCGCCCCCGGGGAAATGATCCTCATGGTCGGCTATGAAGGTCTCTAGCTGCATCAGGAATTCAGCCAGGTAGACTGGGTCGCCTGAAAAGGGCTCTATCTCAGGCCGCTGCAGCAGTGGCAGAGGGGGCTGCGGGGGCGGCTCCTTTGACGCGGGCGGGGGCAGTGCCGGCGGGGGCGAGACGGGCAGCAGAGGAGGGTCAGCGGGCCCGTCGGGGGTGCTGCAATCCTGGATCACGTTAATCAAAAGATCATCGGAGATACACTCGGGCTCCGCGCGTGGGGGAGGCCGGCACGGAAGGGCAGGTCTCCCCCCAGGAATGGCTTCGATCTCACTGAGCGGGAACTCCAAGTTCTCCTCCGCTAGGACGGGCACTATGGGCACTGGCCAGCGGATGTAGCTCGAGACATTGCCCCGCAAGGAATTAACCTCCGCCAGGGCTCTTCCCAGCTGGAGGCCCAAATTGGCATTCTCCCCGCGAAGGGCATTTAATTCTTCACGCAGGGCCACATTCGCCATGCGGAGGCTGTTGAGATTTCCTGTCGCCTCAGACATCTTGACAAGCCCAGGGGCCCTGGGGCTCCGTAGTGGGGAAAGGGGGAGCGGAGCTACGGGCTACGGGCCACAGGAGGAGGAGGCCGAAATGTGGCGACGGGGCGCGAGGGGACCGAAGTGCGGCGGCGGGGCGCGGAACAGGCAAGGCCACACCCACCGGGGAGAGCTCGGAGGACGGCGCTCGGGCGGAGGGCCCGGCGGCTCGGCCTGGGGCGCGTTACCTCGTTGCCGGGGCCGGAGAGGGCGGGCGGCGGTACGGGGCCGGGAGGACGCAGGCGACACGGTGGTGGCGGCGACCGGGCAGGCGGGCAGAGACGAGCAGAGCGGGAGGGAGCGGACTGCGGCAGAATCTGTCGAGGAAAAATCTTGCGGTCGGCGATTCCTCGCCTTTTAAGCGCAGCCTCGCACTCCCCCCCGCCCCACGCAGAGGCGGGCCTTGGGGAACGGCGGGCGCCCACTGGCCGCCGCGCGCGCTGCTCCCCGCCAGCTCGCCTGTGCCTCTCACTGACTCTCTCCTTCCCTAGCTGCAGCTAACTCGGGTCGGGAAAATGCGACAGCGACTGCCCACTCGAGGTCGTCATGGCGACAGCCAGTGAACGTGTTCCTCTCCTCGGGCAGGCCCCCGAGTGTAGAGGGAGCTGCTTCGAGAGGCGCAGCTCAATCTCCAGAGCCTGTTGCAAGGTACCGAGAGGGAGGGGGCTGCGGCCGAGCACAGAGGAAAGATACGCAGCGGCAGGAGGGAGGCAAAGAAGAAAGAGGACAGGGACCAGCAAGAGAAACAGAGAAAACAGTTTAAAACTAATCGACAAAGCAGTTTCCAGCTTTTTCACCTTTCAGCCTAATAATTCTGAAAAAGGCTATTTCCAGGGCTGTTTTCCCCCACCACCCCCTTTTTTCAGCTCAGTACCCCGTGGGGAAACAAGGACAGAGACTGAGGCAGGGCCACAAGTCATGCCATTCACCGAGAGCTGGGTGGGAGACTCCCACAATGTGGACCCACATTCCCTCCAGCCCCTCCTCTTGCCACATCGCCTATGCCTTTTGGATACTGGCACCAGAAGACAAAGGGGGCATCTGCAGGATCTCCCACTCTAGGCTTCACTCACTCTGCTCTTGCAGTAACTGCCCCCTGGGTAGCTACTGCCTCACCAAAGTAAGCCCAGTACACAGCACCCAGGGGTCACCTATTTTGTCCTCCTAACCAGCCTGAGCTTCTCGATGTAAAGAATCACATCTTACCGCCGGGCACGGTGGCTCACGCCTGTAATCCCAGCACTTTGGGAAGCCGAGAAGGGCGGATCACTTGAGGTCAGGAGTTCAAAACCAGCCTGGCTAACATAGTGAAACCCCATCTCTACTAAAAATGCAAAAATTAGCAGGGCGTGGTGGCGGGCACCTGTAATCCCAGCTACTCAGGAGGCTGAGGCAGGAGAATCGCTTGAACCCAGGAGGCGGAGGCTGCAGTGAGCTGAGATCACACCACTGCACTCCAGCCTGGGCATCATAGCGAGACTCCGTCTCAAAAAAAAAAAAATCGTATGTTACTACCCTTAGGTTTGCAGAAGCACCTGGAACATGGCTGGATTCCCTCCTCATCCCCCAAGAGGTGCTCAGTGGATGTTAAGCATGAAAAGAGGTCTCATCAGCACTCCCCTTTATCTATATTAATGAAGGTTAACTCTAATGGTGACTAGAAAACTGCTGATGGGCCACCAATAGGATGACAGCCATAACCCCCACCCCCTACCAGGGCAGTGGTGACCTTGGAAAAGCAAGATGCCAAGGGTCACCATGAGCCTTTTGTTCAGATAACAAAGGAGTTGCCCCACAGCAAAAGGGTCGATGTGCTCTGTGTTGCTACCATGGCGGAATTAGGACCAGTGGGTGGAAATCCAGAAGGAGGCACATTCCACCTCCAGATAAGGAAAAACTTTCTGACATGCCTGACAGCCCCAACTGTCCGTGGAAGAAATGAGCTGCCTTGGGAGGGGGGGAGCTCCCATTACCTGCAGGTGTGTGCACTGAGGCTGAAGAAGCACCTAAAAGGGCTACTGAGGAGGGAGTCTGGACACAGAATGAGGTGTTGGATCAAAGAACCCCAAAAACAACCCCAAATCTCTATGATTCTAAGAGTCTTTGTTCGGTGTACATTGAGCATGAATGTTCCTTCTCTACTCTCACTTTCTTCATGTGTTCATCAAACTCATCACTTCAGTCAACCCCGTTCAAGTCTTTTGCATCCTTATTCACTGATGATGCCACTGAACTTCTGCCCCTTTCATGCTGTTACTTCCTCCTTCCCTCTCCTTCACCTTAGCCCTCATAGACCTGACACCGTTCACAGCGGGACTAAGGTGCAGGGAACCTGACCCACAAAAGCCCAAGTAAGAGTTCTTGACATCCAAGAGAGAACTCCAGATTGGACTTCCTGGTGTAAATCTCTTCTTGCTTCACACAGGTCATTCCTTGGCAGGGTCACAGAAAACCTGAAGAGCTGCAGGGCTTCAAAGAGAGGACCTTGCAGTCCAAAGTAGCAAAAGGTGTCTGCGTCCTGAACCTCTTTTCGTAATTGAGCACTCAAAGTGGGGGTTATTGAGATAAGGGCTTGGTCCCCAAACCACCACAGCATGAATGTACTGACTTTCTCTTCTCAACCCTCATGATCCTGGGAAGCAAGCACTTTTCCATTTCCAAATGTCAAACACCCGGAAATAGCCTAAAGAAACAATGAGAGTCAGGCCTCACAGCTAGAGCAGGAGCCCTGGCTGGTGACCCTTCCCCAGCCCAGCGCTCGGCCGTGGCACCCTAGAGTGTGTCTCCACTGTGCTATTTTTCAGAAGAATATGAGGAACAGTACTCGGAGGCCAGACTTCTGGGGCAGACCTTTCGCTCTTCTGATGAGGCCCCTAGCCCACCCCCAACCCAAGGCCCCAGTCTGCCAGGCGTCTGGAGTTTGTATTGATGGTGAGTTGCCTCATCCCCCACCTGGGGGAGCCAGCATGCACCCACTGACAGGAGACCTCCAGCTGCTTACATTACCCACTGGAAGCTGCTCACCTCTGCTCAGCAGGAGAGATACCCTGAGGCCCCACCCAGATGGGCCCTGCACAGCAGGTGCCTGGCCTGGCGGCCTGTCCACGCTTTTCTGCCTCCCAGACGACGCCTCCAACTACCCAGCCTAAACAGCCATCCTGTGGGCACTGGCTCATCGCCAGGCAGGAGTACACCCTTTCCATCACCTTCTCTCCCAACAGCCTACAAAACGGCAGCTGAGTGAGGATGAGACTACCACCCAGGGTGTGAGGGCCCCCGAGGCCTCCCTGAGCCTGTCTACCACAGCCGACAAGCAAACTGCCTGGAATAGCTTCTTCCCTCTGCCCATCCTAGACGAGAAGCGGTGGCCTCAGCCTTGCTCCACACAGTCTGACATTGTGCCCATCAACACCTCTGGTAGAGTTGCTTAGCACCACCTCTGTCTGCTTCCCTTCATCCCTCTATAGGCCATCCTCTTCGATGCACTGGGTGCTGGGGGAGGGAAGTGAGACTTTCTTTGCTACCAGCTCACCTTGCGCTGTCACAGTCACGGCTCTCGCCAGGGAACGGAGGCATGCAGAAGAGGGGGCTCTGGCTGCTCTTTCTTCACCCCCTCCTGGCACTGCCACCCTAATGAGACCATTTGATAGCAAACCAAATTTTCTTAACAGAAAGCTCCAAAGGCTTATGAATTTGTGTGCTCATCAGAGCATATATGGAAACTTAAAGTTTGTGAGTTCTGTTTGGGTCTGGGAAAGAGAAGTTCTTGTGCCCAGAGCTGGGTTTGCAGTGCGCTGACAGGAGTCGAAGCGGGAGAATGGGGTTTGGAGTGCTGGTGGTAACAAGGGAGGATCACACCTGGGCACAGACCGAAGGTCTGGTGGCACTTTTGCTGGACACTAGTCTTCTAGCAAGGTGGGCCTCCTCAACTTGCTTGGCAAGTTTTCAAGAAAATAAGTGGTAGAAGGTCCTAAGGCCAAAAAGACCAAAAGGGGACCCAGTACAACTTTGAGAGTGGGTAACATGATGTATTGTAGGTAGCCCAGCTGACTGTGGCTCTGGGGGCATATGGCACACTATACCATGCTCACTGTTAATGCATGATCTACACTCCATCAGCTGTAAGGTGAATGAGAAGGAGGGCCAGTCATTTGAGGAGACAGGGCCAGTGACATGATGAAACTATGATCTCAGTAACCTAAAAGGATCAGAGGGGTCCTGTGAGCCAGTGCCAGCCTGTGCTGTGCCGGGAAACGTTGATGTAGATAAGGAGGACAGCTCTGGCCACACATGGCAATGCTCCCTGGATATGGGGTCCTCCACTATCACTGGCATCATTTCAGAAAATCAGAGGCAGGAAATAGAACCCACAGCCTAGGGAAATATACCAAAAGGAGTGAGGGCTGATGAGGAAAGACTCCAGAGTGATGTTGAACATTTTGTGTCTAAATGTCTATCTTGGCCAGGCACAGTGGCTCACGCCTGTAATTCCAGCACTTTGGGTGGCTGGCATGGGTGGATCTTTTGAGCTCAGTCATTCAAGATCAGCCTGGGCAACATGGTGAAACCCCATCTCTACCAAAAATACAAAAAAATAGCCAGGTGTGGTGGCACACACCTGTGGCCCCAGCTATTCGGGAGGCTAAGGTGGGAGGCTCGATTGACCCCAGGAGTCATAGGTTGCAGTGAGCTGAGATCGCACCACTGCACTCCAGCCTGGGTGATAGTGAGACTTTGTCTCTAAATAAATAAATAAATGTCTGTCTTCCTCTCAGTGAGGCTGTCCCTGAGCTTTGCCCACAGAGCCACCTGCTGAGATATCTGTGAACATATGCGGCTGTGTGGCTGATGGGGGAGGGTCTGGCTAGCCAGCTGCTGAATGAGAGAAAGGGAGGGGGAGACCACAGACTTTGCCCCATCACCCTGCCTTGCCCTGACTGTGACCCAGGCATTTTCCAGAACCCAAAGACTGACCTAGCACTTTAAGAGAAATAGAGCTCTAAAAAATTTTTTAATAATATTAAGTAAGGCATATTATTAAGTAAATCTTCCGTTTAAATTTTATTAAGTTTGAAAACATTATCAAGTCAGTAAACAAACTGAATTAACAGGTATTTTGAAAGTACCATGTAACTCAGAGGAAATGATAACTATAATTTGTGTCAATAATTTTCCTGAATTGATAAGTCAGTGCCAGAAAAAAAAGAGAGAGAGAGAAGGAAATAGAGCTCAATCACCATGCTGCGGGCCAGATTTGGTAAAATGTGACGAGGTGACTGTAGGACAGACTATCAGGCATCTTCCTGGATGGTGGAGGGCAGCAGGGCAGCCTCTTGGAGACACTGGCCTTGCCTGGCCCATATAAAGGCCTTCTCTGAGAACAGATCACAGTCAAGCAGCATCTAGTCGCAGCCTGCTGCTGTATACCAGTGGTTCTCACCCCCTGGCTGTACCTCTGAATAATCACTTGAAGACTTCTAGAAAATGCTTCCATGTGAGCCCTACTCCCAGAGATTTCAGTGTTCTGGGGTGGGGGCCAGGTATTGCAGTTTCAACAGCTGCCCAGTTGATTTCAATATGTACCCCAGTGTTGAAAACCACTGCCACTTCCATGCCTGGGAAACCCAGCATGAATGCCCAGGGCCAAATTGGGAAGGATGGGGAAGAAGTGCCACCTGCCTCGGATGCTCTTCATGCTCTTCATGACTACCATCATTCCTTCTCTCTACCTTGGGCCAGTTTCCACTCTGCTTTAAACAGAAATCAGGATGCACCCAAGTGTCTTTATTTTGGCTACAGGGCAGCAGTTTGATAAACATGCAAGTTTGCGACACTCATTGTTTAACACAGAGACAGCCGTGAACCCCAAGTCCACCCTGAGGCGGAGGCGGACCATTATTGGATTCTCTAACTTTTCCCAGCGAGACCAAGGTGACCCCACCACAGCTCACTCCCCAGTCCATTCCCCTTACCCACTCCCACCAATCCTGCCACACAGGTCATACTGTGGTGATGGGGAACAGGAATAATCGGGAGGGGGGCCTTCGGATGTCCTGAAAAAGCCAGTATGGTAATTAAGAATAGCTAAGGGCCTCTCATCAAGGGCGGCAACTGAATACAGAGAGTAGGTCTCCCCGGGCTAATGAATCCATTACATTGTTTCCCATTATAGATGTAATATAACCAGATATGCCAAATTTAGGCAAATAGATGAGGGGAGAGGGATCCTCACCATCATCTTAACAGAACCATTACTACCATTAAGTGAATGCTGGCCAAAGAGCACAGCCCAGGGAGATAGCAGAGGATAAGAGCCCTGGCCTCTCCGCTTACTAACCGGAAGACCTTGGCCAAGTTGCATAACTTCTCTGAGCCTCAGCTTCTTCATCTATAAACTGGGAATAATGATACCAACCCAGTGGAATTAGCATGAAGATTAGTGTTATTGTATGTAGCTTGCCTACCATGTGCCTGGTACACAGTCAGTGTCCAACAAATGGTGGCTGTTACTACAAATTCTCATGCAGTAGTAGTCATAATAATACTACTACTAGTAATAATGACATGACAGTATTAATAGTTTGTGTGTATGAGAAAACCTTTGGGGATTTGAAACATCCAAACGGTCTCCTCACATCTGTAGGTTATCCTCAGCCTTACGTTGCAAAGCCTAAAAGTGACAGGTGCGAACAATGCAACCAGACTCTAAGCTTTGCAGCTTGGTCGTACTCCAGAGTTACTGCTGGAGCCAAAAGTCACACCATGCTGTCCTTAGTTCAAAAGCCTCTACTCTCATCTCCGAATGGATGAACGCTGAGGTCTGTGATGGTTTTATGAGCCTGGGGTGAAAGTATGGGAAAAATGCAAGGTAGTCCCACATGACACTTCAGCTCTAAGGGGAATAATCAAAGCTGGAAAGTATTTGGCAGCCATCTGGACCATTCAAGGGCACCCTGTGATTCACTCTGGGGTGACGGGCAAGGACCCAACTTCCCCAGCATCCTCATCTATGGAAGAGAAGAACCAAGGAATTCTGACCAAACTGTTGGCAAAAATGCTTCTTGGCAAAAAGTTGGTGCTCCTGTCTCGAAACAGCTGGTGGGGAGATCCCTTGCTGCAGTGCTCATGTTCTGTGTTTATTTCCTCCAGGTCACAGCAACAGCCCAGCAGGCAGTGCAGCCCATTCGACCACCTCCGACGTCAGGCCCAGTCACTCAGTTCCGGAAGGGGTTCATGGAAGAGTTGCAGTTGGTCAGGACGCTCGGTCCCAAATCTTACCTCACCAGTACTGAGAACTCCTTCCAGTGAGCCGGACGAACCTCACCAGGCACAGAGTGGCCCAAACCCTCCTGGCATGGAGAGCATGGGAATGGTGTACAGTGTCCCCAGTTCTTGCAATGGACCTACAGAATCAACCTTCTCCACTTCCTGGAAGGGAGATGCTTTTACCTACATGACTCCAAGTGCCACCAGCAAGAGCAATCAAGTCAATGAAAGTGGGAAAAATCCTTCCTGTGGGAATTCTTGGGTTTCTGTGAACGCAGTCCACCTCTGGTTCCTAAGGAGACTGCTACTCTCCTTGTCGCTCATGATAACCCAGCAGGATGCAGTGGGTCAGCTGGCTACCCTGAGCACCTTATTCAGCGAAGGCACATGCCAGAAAGACCCTCCAAGATTGGCCTTCTGACCAGTGGGACCTCGAGGCTGGAGACAGGCCCCGGTGGAGCCAGCAGATTCCGGGAGCGGTCACTGTCTGTGCCCACAGACTCAGGCACCACAGATGTTGACTATGATGAGGAGCAGAAGGCCAGTGAGGCCTGTGCCTTGCCTTTTGCCAGTACGAGCTCTGAGGGCAGTAATAGTGCTGACAACATCACCTCCCTTAGTACCCAACAAGAGGCCCAGCACAGAAGGCAGAGGTCCAAGAGTATCTCACTCAGGAAGGCCAAAAAGAAGCCTTCCCCACCCACACGCAGTGTCTCACTAGTCAAAGATGAGCCAGGCCTCTTGCCTGAAGCACTACCCAAGGACCAGAGGCCCAAGAGTCTTTGCCTCTCCTTGGAACACCAAGGACATCACTCGTCCCACCCAGATGCTCAGGGTCACCCAGCTGTGCCAAACCTCAAAGATCCAGAAGGTACACAATTCTCCCACCACTGGTATCTTACTGACTGGAAGTCTGGTGACACCTACCAATCCCTGTCCAGCTCCAGCACTGCCACCGGCACCACAGTCATTGAGTGCACCCAAGTTCAGGGCAGTTCAGAGTCTCTTGCCTCGCCTTCCACCTCCAGAGCCACTACACCTTCCCAACTCTCCATCGAAGTGGAAGCTAGGGAGATATCCTCCCCCGGAAGGCCGCCGGGACTGATGTCACCCTCCAGTGGCTACTCCAGCCAGTCAGAGACACCAACTACCATGGTTTCCATGTCCTTGACCATGGGCCACTTACCCCCTACAAGCAGCAGTGTCCGAGTACGTCCAGTGGTACCTGAGAGGAAGTCATCACTACCCCCACGTCACCAATGGAGAGATTTTCCAAGTCACGGCTATCATTTGACCTACCACTGACCTCTTCACCCAACCTGGATCTGTCTGGAATGAGTATCTCCCTCCGAAGCAAAACCAAGGTGAGTCGGCATCACTCAGAGACAAATTTTGGTGCCAAGCTGGCCCAGAAAACTAGTCCCAACCAGCCAATCATGCCTATGGTTACTCAGTCTGACCTACGTTCTGTTCGCCTGAGGTCGGTCAGCAAGTCTGAGCCGGAAGATGACATTGAGAGCCCTGACTGTGCCGAGGAAACCAGAGCAGAAGTCTTCACCTTGCCAGAGAGAAGATGAAACCTCCCATAGCTGAGAAGCCTCCAGTGGCCCGAAGGCCTCCAAGCTTGGTCCACAAGCCACCATCTGTTCCCGAGGAGTACCCACTAACTTCACCGACCTTGGCTATGCCCCCCAGGAGCTCAATTCAACATGCGAGACAACTCCCTCAAGACAGCTACACGGTGGTGCGGAAACTAAAATCCTCCAGCTTCCCAGATGGCAGAAGCCCAGGGGAGTCAACAGCACCCTCGTCTCTTGTTTTCACGCCTTTGCCAGTTCCTCTGGTGCTTTCTTCTCAGGAACACAGCAGCCTCCCCAGGGAAGTGTGGAGGATGAGGGCCCCAAGGTGAGGGCCTTGCCTGAAAGAATTAGCCTCCAGAGCCAGGAAGAAGCTGAGAAAAAGAAGGCAAGATTCCACCTCCCGTACCAAAAAAACCCAGCGTGCTGTACCTGCCTCTCACCTCTCCCGCAGCTCAAATGGAGGCCTATGTGGCAGAACCAAGGCTCTCTCTCAGCCCCATCATCACGTTGGAGGAAGACGCCAAGTGTCCCCCAGCTGGCGATGACCTGCAATCGCTTGGTCAAAGGGTGACTTCAACTCCGCAGGCTGACAGCGAAAGGGAGGCAAGCCTTCTGGGTTAGTAAACCGTCTGCTGGCTTTTTCCTTCAATCACAGGAGAGATGAGGGTGAGAATGGAGTGCCAGAGATGGAAGCAGATGCCCCAGAATAATTATCCTGATCCCAAGTCAGTAGTGGGCACCTCTTGAGGGTTTGGGTTACTCTAAAGAGGAACCACGTGCCGGCCTTGCTGCCCTTGAGATCAAGACTGGCCCAAGGCAGATCTCCAAAGCCCAGTTTAGGCCACTCTCCCCCGCTAATCCCTACTGCTGAGATAATGAAATCAAGCTAGGTTCTAGTACCCTAGGACTTCAGCATCCCACCTCCCTAGTCAAGCATGCATCCTGTCATGGGAACTACTTGTCCACCTCACTGTACAGTACTTTTCATTGGCTGCACTGAACTTAGTTCCCTACATGGGACTCAACAGACCCCACAGACTCAGTTCAAGTGCCGTGGCAGGCTTGGAGGCATCTGAAACAATGAAATATGTTGCCACCAGCAGCCTCTGTTTGTGCCTTCCAGAGGAAAGGAGCTCACTTTCTTGGGTGGTTTGAGTTCTTTGGCTTTTCCTGGAACCGTGAAACATAATGCATAGTATTTCTCATCCTTTCTTTTTCTGTCTCTTTTTGTTTTAATTGGTAAAGTACCCCTAACATTTACCATCTTGACCATTTTTAAGTGTGCAGTTCATTCCTGTTAAACACATTCACACTGTTGAGCAACCAGTCTCCGGAACTCCTTTCATCTTGCAAAACTGAAACTCTGTACCCAGAAACAACAACTCCTCTTCCCTCTCCCCGCAATTCCTCCCTTGCAACCACCATTCTACTTTCTGGCTGTATGGATTTGACTCTAGACACCTCATATAAGTGGAATCATACAGTATTTGTCTTTTTGTGACTGCCTTATTCCACTTAGCTTCATGTTGTCAGGCTTTATCCACGTTTCTCATCCTTTTCTGAGCCCTTAACACCAAAAATCAAAATCTCATGGCCTTCTATATGCAGGTTTGGACTTTCAGTATAAGTCAATCATGACTAAGCCAAGCAAATAAATCAAAGCCATAGGTAGTTGTGGAAAACGCTTCCTCAGACTCCATAGGCTCCCCTCTAAGATTCAAATAGGTCCCACTCTCACCCACCAGGTGAGAGTCACTACTTTAGATCACTCCCAGCTCCTTCATTTAGAGAAATGATATACAGTGTTTAAAACAAGAGAATGCTCGGGCCACCTGTTGTAATGACAAAGGCATGAGAGAACAGGGACCCATGCGGAACTTCACCACTCACTCCACCTTGGGCAAATCATTAAGCTTCTGAACTTCATGTTCCTCCTCGGCAAAATGGAGATATTAAAAATCTGTCTCCACCCTGCTGCTCTCACAGAGTTGCTTTGAACATCAAATGAAATAACATATGAGAATGCGCTTTGTCCTATCTATTGTGGTCAAAGTCATTCCTTCTGGTGTTTATATCTAGGGAGCTCTGTGGAACAAGGCACCGAAGAAAAAAGTTTAATCAGTGATAAAACAGCTGAATGGATTGTGGAGGATGATGATGACGTGTTTGTGGCTTCACGCACAACTGAAGATTTATTTACTGTGATACACAGGTCTGCACCAATTTCCTTAATTCTAATTGCAATTGCCTTCCCTTTTTGTACTTAAAGAAAAACTGCTATTCCATTTTGAAATTCTAACTGTAAAAGAAAAGAAAAAAATTAAAAATAAGAAAAACTGCTACCTCTAAGCAGCCATTAGACTTGCATCTGAAGGCTAACTTCAGATACCCATATATGTGAGCACAGTCCAGGGCCTCACAGCTTAAATTCACTGACATCATTGGGTAAAGTGGAGGAAGGGAGAGGAGAGGAGGACCAGGTGCCGAGTGAGAGGCCCCTCGTCTCCTAGCAACCACTTGGCCTATTGTGGCTCCATCTGCTCTCTCTTAGCTCTGTCTATAGTCAGAGACATTTAACCCTTAACAGAAATCCTTGGACCAAAAACTCCCATCAAGAGGTGAAGTGGGGCACCAGGCAGCATATCAAAACAGGAACTTAGGCAAAGAGGAACTAGATGGGGACCAGTTATTGGACAGGGTTACAAGGCGGGGGTTCAGTGACAAGAAAACTGGCAAGAGTTTATTATTGGAGCTACAGCACCAGTTCAGAACAGGATCAGTCCCCAGGCTGTCCTCATTCAGAGTCGCTGAGCTACTAGCCTTGACTCCTGAAATTCATCCTTGGTCCCAGAACCTGGGCAGAACTGAGCCTACAGGCACAGGACAAGTGACTCCAGCTGGGGGCATTGAAAGGAATGTGGGGGACAGGAGGGCCCAACAAGGGGCTCTGAGGGTTTAGAGGTGAGAGAGAGAAAAAGCAAGTCAATACGACTGCTTGCAGGGCTGCCGCCTGGATTGTGTCTCAGACATGGGGGTCTGTGAAGCATTGGTAAATGTCTGCTGCGTGAACTCACTCAAACCAGACTTCCTCTTATCTAGGTCCAAAGGAAGCTGCTCGGCTGGAAGGAACCTGGTGAGGCCTCTGTGGGTGGCAGACCCGAGCTCCCACTCACCAATAAAGAACACAGCTGAGTTTACAGTCAGTGAGTCTACCACCACCGCAGGGTCAGGCAGCAGTGCCAACCTAGATGCTGGCAGAAACGACGATTTCAAGGCCTTGCTACAGAAGAAGGGAAGTAAGGCAACTCCAAGGTCTCGTCCCTCAGCAGCTGAACTGCTGAAGACCACTAACCCACTGGCTCGGAGAATTATTGCACAATTTTCAAAAGACTATGAAACCACCGATAACCCCAGTATCTAAGCCCTGGGCTCAACAAGCAGGGTTTACTTACTAAATTTGAGTAGAGAAGGGGGAAGAGAAAGGGTCTTTAAACAGAACCGTGGGGAATAACAACAGAGCCTACATTTCTTTCACATTAACTCATACTCTGGACAGCAGGAGAGAGGCTATTTCATCTAGAGCTAAAATCATCTGGCACTTAATCATCTTCAGACATTTTTATGTTTTCATACTTATAAGCTTGTCATGACTGACTCCCCAGTTTCTTCTTACTTTCCCCCAGTGGTGTGCACTAACTAAGAAGAAATTTTCAGATGCCAGGGCACATGTGCCAGTTTTTCAATTCAATGACCTGGCTGCTCCATCCCTGGCTCCTGTCACTGAGGAGTGCAGTGTGAGAGCAGATTGGAGGCTGCCAAACCTGGGAGGCATAGGGTGCCATTGCTCATTATTCACTTTCCTGGGGAGGCTCTGATGGCTCTGTGTACAAATACAGAAAGACTCTCGTGCCTCCTCAACCACAGTTTAGCTTTCCCCTGCACTCGCGGAGAGGTTTGCAGGGTATACTTATTTCCGCATGGGGTTGATTGGATGGCTTTTGTGGTGCAAAATATGACTGTGACTCCGTCCAGAAACTTAATGCCTTTTTCAGTTTGATTGTCTACACGGAGATCAGGGTGATGAGTTTCAATAAACATATAGACCCCCCCCATTAGCTAGAAAAGACCAGGACTGGGTTGCTTTGAATGAACCAAGCTTGACCGACAAACAAGACGGCCATTTGTTCGCTCAGATCTAGCCGAGGTAACTCACAAGTGGACCTTGTCTCTGTCGACAGTGATAGACAGGATCTGTGCCCAGCTCATGCTGCATTCTAAGACTCTCATTTCATTTGCATATAACATTCATTGCAGGAAGTGATTAACTGAAGGAACAGCATCATCAAAGGCTCAAGGAGAATGGAAAGTAAGTGCATCCTGCCCCTCACCAGTCAATTCAGATCATGGTTTGTGGTTGGTTTGGTTTTGTTTAAAGGAAGTCTGACTCTGTTCCAAAAACCAAGAACATATAAACTGAAAGGATCTATCCAAAACCTAAAAGGTTTTGCCAGTTGCTATGGCCCACAATGCACACACACACAAAAAGGGCTACTTTTTGCCATTTGGGTTCTGCTGTTTGACCAGCTTTCAACTAACCTTGCGGGGGGAGAGCATAAGAACCTGGGTAAATGGTATACTGAAAGAGCTTCAGAATAATCATTGTGACCTCACACCACCCCCACCCCCCATGAAGCTTATAGGCACTAACTATTCTTGTCAGCTCAATTTTCTAAGCAGAGCAAGAGCAGTGATTCATTTGATTTTTGTATGCCTGATTTCTGGGAGGTTTGGTGGGGAGACAAAGCATTGAGCAAAGAAAGCCTGCTGATCAATGATGGAAAGTTAATTGTCTGTTGTCTTCAAGAGGCAAAAAGAACAGTCGAATGAAATTGTAGCGTGCTTCACAAAGAGGGTTCCCTGGCCCCTTCCTACTTCACCCCCCACCCAACAGATTCAATGGTCAACCTCCTGGAGGATGCAGTAAGAGTTCCAGAGATAAGCAGATCTCAACTTTGATAGGTCGTATTGCCCAGTGAGAAGCTATGTCTTAGCTCAACTGCCCACACTCCAGCTGGACCGAGCAGCTGAAAAACCAACTAAGTACTGAGAAAACTTGGGCCTCTCACAAGAGAAGCCCTAGGCCTAGACCCTTTCTTGTTAGAGTTCTGAATCTGAGATTTATGGAAGCAGGCCAGGCCCCCCACCCCCGCAACTCCCTTGCAATCAGTACTTCTTTCTGATTCAGAAAGAAGACACTTAAAATAATAAATAGCTAGGCCCAGTTGCTTTTGAAGGTATTGGAACTACTTGGTGTGAAGGTCTTAACCAAATTCCAAATTTTAGGGATTTTGCCTGAAATAAAATCAATTCATCCTTGGCCTCAGTTTATATATGAATGCCACATTTGTCTGCTCCAGACTCAGAATTCCAAAAAACAAATACTTTCCTCTGTAGAAAATGAAGGGGTGTTTGTGCTTTTGTTTAGCAAAAGTGAAAGAACACCAGGGTCTGCTCCTTGGGAACCATTATGAGTAGTTCAACTTTAAAGCTGAGTATGGGACTCACATAATATAGGCCTTGTTACTTCTGCTGACTTTTCTGGAAGTTTCTCGTTTACTACTTCTAGTCGGTTTTGCCTTTCCCCCTCACCTTGCTACCTCTGGAGGTTTTCCCAAAAGATTCTAAAGCTGAATGCTCAGACACCTTTTTGTTTGTCATTACCTTTAGTCTTGCCTTCCTCTACAATACCCTATATGCCTGGAATTCTTAGAGTATGTTCTATATCGTTACTGTGCCCCACCCAGTGGTATTCCCATTAGCACAAGAGGATTCAGGGCAGAAATCGTACAGTTAGAGAGAACATTTAAGACTGGAAGTATTCATTTAAATTTTAAACTAATTTTTTGTAAAGATGGGGTCTTGCTATGTTGCCCATGCTGGTCTTGGACCCCTGGGCTCAAGCAATCCTCTTGCCTTGGCCTCCCAAAGTGCTGGGATTAAAGGGGTAAGCCATTGTGCCTGGCCTCATCTAATATTTTGCAACAGGTAGACGGACGTAGCCCCAAATAAAGAACCAAACTGTAAAACGTTTACTGATCTTTGATTAACAGAACACCAAGCATCTTCCCCACTCCTAACACTCAACCTCTCTCCTGCCTCTGATTATCATAACACCACTCTCTCTCCCACCCAGGCACTTACCACAGTGTTTGCTGCCTTCTGCACCTACTCTGGAGAAGAGAGGCTGAAAGCCCCTCTCAGGAAGGCTTACAGAGAACCCACCACTACTACCATTACTAGTACAAATGATAATGATAATAATTTTTGAATGTGTAATAGAGAAGAGATTTGAGTGAAATGAAGTTGGCTCTAGAAGGTCAGCTTCCATTTCAAGTCATCCCTACCCTCTTTCTCCTCCCCATTCCAACCAGTAGCAACAGATGGCTCAGCTAGCCTGACTTTGATCTAGTCACTATCCCCTGGAGAGAAGGTTAATTGGTAACCAAGGATGCTTCGCATTTGGTGGATAGGCAGTACATGTTTGTGAGGGTAGTTATTCTTAGTACAATAGCAAGCTTTGCTGGTGTCTCCTCTCCTTTGCCTGCACAACTTGGCCTGCCTCAGCTCCTGACTGGGCCTCCCCACCACCCCAGCCCCAGCTTATCTCTCAGCCCCAAATCCCATGAACTGCATCCCTAGACAACAACTCACCCATAAAGGAAGTGAGACAACAGGAAGCAAAATAATTAATGTTAGCATAATGACCACAAACTGACCAGTTGATCTGGATAAATTACCTTGAACGTACAAAGACAGAGGAGATCCTACCAGGTTCTCCTAACAAGCATTGCACCTGATATCCAGTGTAACTATCTAGACAACACAGACCCTGTTGCAGTTTTCTCCATACCTGTCAGTCTGAGTAGATCTGTCCATGCACCTGCCCTCTTCCTCATCAATGAACAATTCGGGAAAAAGACGAGTTGATGCTCAATGCTCTGTTCCTCACTCATTCAGCCTTCCATTATCGTCAAGTCTGTGACACAATGGTGAGCTTTCGCTTTAATATGATTTGCTAGGGCCAGGACTAGGGTGAGGTGACCGAGGCGCCTAGGGCACCAAATTCAAAGAGGTGCCCATTCTCAGGGCCATGCAAGTGCCTTACCTCGTCCCAGCCCTGTGATTTGCACTCTTTAAAGTAATATCAGTTTATCTTCTTCCTATGAACAAGTATAGTCCTGATTTGGGATGGGAGGTAACTCCCTATTTCTTGTTGCACCAAATATTTTATTGCTATCTATTTTTTCATTGCTATAAGTCTTTGTATGCCTATATCTTAAAGAATCTTTAGCAGTGTTAATATCGGAAAACATAGTTGATTTCTAAGTAATCTGCTCCAGGTGGCAAGCTAACACCCATTTCAGCAGGGATGCTCCCAGGGCCAGCCCTTCAACAAAAGAGTGACTGAGTTGAGGTCTGTCACCAGGATCCTCCCTCTCCTCTTTCTGCTCCATTCTCCCCAAACTTTGCTTCCCAGCACCAACTCTCCTCAGTGCCTCCTACTTCGTTCTCCTCCTCTCTAAGAAAAACATGCTCTCAGGAAAGGGATAAATTCATTTACTTTGAGATTATAAGGCTTAATGCTACCTCTTTTGAGGATCACTTGCATTTTAGACAGGGGGAAAGCCTTAAGCCAAAGGAATGAGGTTCTACTTGCAGGATGTTAGGCATCAGCTAGTTGTAGAAATGTATTTTTCACCATGGAAAGGCCAAATTCCCTGACGCCTAACTCCAGAATATAGAAAATATCTTAATCACCTGGAATCATTTGAGTTAATAGCTGATGGTCAATTAAATTGTCCTATACCCAATGCTATTCAATATGGTTACTACCAAGGGACTCTCAGAAATGGCTACTAAAGCCACTGAGAAGGCCTAGATCATTCATACTGTACATTGACATTTTTACATAAATGGAAGTAATACTACTTACCATTTGAGTAAAAGAATACAAGGATTTAAAGAGTCTGTGAAAATGTGTCCTGTTTGTGAAAGGTGAAACTGTCCAATCCATGTCCAATGTCAGTCGTCCAGTATTGGTGGTGATTATTAAACTTATTGGAGGTACAACTTTGCTGAACACAAGCTTCTGCTTTCCCACTTCATCTCTGTTATGGGCTATCAGTTCAGCTTGGTGTAGGAATGAGACTGTATCTATACCAGAGCCCCCAGTCCTTTTAAAGCCTTTGATGTATTTCAGCAACAAGTGACAAGGATACTAGGGATTTAAAAGGACAAGAGAGTGGAAAGAGGTATAAGGAAGTGCCTTTGTCAAAAGGTAGCAAAAAGTATAATGATATAAACATAATATGAAATAAGCAAAGTTTTAGAATACTTTGAACAGATTTATAGAGGAATACATAGTAAATGGTTATAAACACACATCTGGGGCGTTTAAATAGGGTTAGCAAGAAGAAATTTGCATGAGTAATGAGCAGTGTGAAATGGGCATTATACTTTTGCTCATTAAAGCCCAAAATCTAGGCCAATGTTTCTGAAAGTGCAGTTCCAGAAGCAGCAACAGCAGCATCCCTGGAGTGATTGAGTGTGTGTGTGTGTGCATGTGTGTGCATTCCAATGATGTTACTCCTTCAAACCCCTGAATCACTATAGCCATCACTCTCCAACTGATTCCAACCTTTCCCATTATTTTGGCTCTCATTATAATGACCAGTCTCTGGCCAAGACGTGTATGTTGTCATCTTGGTCAGGCATATGTTTGTTTGGTTTTAAGAAATTGTCAGAACGAGGACTCTCATGTTTTATGGGACTCTGGTGCATATGCTCAAAAAAATAAAAAAACAACTTATCATATTGGATCAACTAATTGCTCAACCTGCAAAATCTTTGATTTGACTTAGCCAGCACATCTGGCCTGCTTTGGGTTACAAAAAAATTTTTTTTTTAACTAACAAATGGAAGAAAGAGAAAGGTGTTAGGTTTGTTTGGCATTGCCAGTTCTTAAACACCTGTCTTCACCATGGTGGCTGTTCTCCAGTAAGGCTCTGGCAGAAGTATATTTGATTTTAAGATTTTTGCCTAAATAGTGGAATCTGATAGCAGCGAACTCAAAAACAAAATCTGAACTGGAACAACTAGTTAACCCCTCTCAGCCTCTTGTAATGCCAAGCTTTATAGACATTTATTCCTTACGTGGTCTTGAGCTTTTTCTGACATCCAGTTTTATAAAACGTTATGCATGCAAACGCAGCATTGTGCTCATTGTACAAGTCGCCTCAAACTCATTCCTTCCCCATGTGTATGATGGCAAAGAAATATCGATATGTTTTCTACTAAAGTAGAAGGAAAAAAAGAAAAAAATCAATATGTATGTTCTGAAGTCTCCTGATCAATTGTAAATTACAAACCTTTTCATTAATTTTTAAATGAAATATGTTTACCCTGGCTAGTGGTTAAAATTTTATTCTTTTTATTATATTTCATTGCTACCTTTTTCTACTGACCCCAAAGCTTACTTTGGGGAATATTTCTTATTTCCAGATTATTGTATTTATCTTATTTCTATATTTATCTGCAGTCATGGAATGTTAGAGTTGAAAGGGACCAACCTTTCTCATTTCACACATGAGAAAGCTGAGGCCCAGAAAGGTCAAGTAGCTTATATACAAGGTCACAGAGTGAGTCAATGGTAAGGCCCAGCCTCAATTCCAGGTCTCCTGCCCTTGGGCCCAGTGTGGTTTCATTGAAAGCACTACATTTATAGAAGACCCACAGCTGGCTTCTACTTTTATGACACATAGATTTTCCAGGTATTTCAATGAACTAATATATATGCTGTAAGGGAAAATGTTCAAGAGTTCTTTAATTCATTAATCCAAAGACAAATTGGATTTTCAGTTTAAAACATTCGTTTCCGTCCAAATTCAATATATGCACCCTACTTAGTACAATGGATGTTTTTCCTAAAAGTTGTATGAAAAATGAATTTTTTATAGATCAAGTATCATTTTTTAGTAGGTAAACTTCCTATGTAAAGGAAACTTCTGGTGACTTTCTTTTTGAAAAACCAAGTTTCCTCTTGTCATTGTCTCATAATGTCTCTACTTTTTTTAGTGCAAACTGTTGTATTTGGTGTTTATTTAAAATAGGTACAACTCAACCAATATTAGCTTTCCCAGAATCTACTTTAATCTTCCCTTCTTAATCTCTATGAGAAATTTTAGACCGTTAAATGCTCATGAGATATTTAGTTGTGTTCTAGAAATTTCACTTGGCTTGATATTCTGTCAGTCCCTGGGCTCAAATTCCATCTCCATCTTAGCAAGCAATAACAGAATTCCCTAATCAGTACTAGCTCCGCATGCAGTCTCTCTTCCAGAACATTCTTTGCATAATATTCCTTAGTGTGGCTCTCTCTTTAGCTAGGGCCTCCTTCCTTAGTTCGTATTTACCTTACTGTTCTGTGGAATTGCAAGTTGTGCATCTTTTAGAGCCACACTGGTCAAATTGATTGGCATTTCCATTGCTCCCTTGTTTCTCCTGGATCTCCTCTGGTTTCTCTTTTCGAGCATGCCCAGAGGCTTGATTGATGAGATTTCCCCATCATCTATGTGGGAGATTGACAAATTCTGTAAAGGTCAAGACAGTAACTATTTTAGGCTTTGTGGGCTACATATGGTCTCTGTAGCACATTCTTCTTGTTGCTGCTGTTTGTTCATTAGTTTGTTTCACAACCTTTGGATAACGTAAACCATTTTTTTTTTTTTTTTTTGAGACGGAGTCTCACTCTGTCACCAGGCTGGAGTGCAGTGGTGCGGTCGCAGCTCACTGCAACCTCCTGCCTCAGCCTCCTGAGTAACTGGGACTACAGGTGCGTGCCAACATGCCCAGCTAGTTTTTTTTGTATTTTTAGTAGAGATGGAGTTTCACCATGTTGGCCAGGATGGGCTCGATCTCCTGACCTTGTGATCTGCCGCCTAGGCCTCCCAAAGTGCTGGGATTATAGGCGTGAGCCACCACACCCAGCCAATGTAAACCGTTCTTAGCTCATGGGCCACGCAAAGCCTTAGGCTGACCCCTGATGCAGACTGTCTTCTGGCACAAGCATTTCTGTGAAATGCCCCATGTGATAACTGAGGTGTGCAGCAGCTGATGTGGTTCATTGCCTTCCCAACTACTGCATTGTCAGGCCAGTCTGACTGCACAGGGCCAGGTGGAGAGGGACTGCATATGCAAATCATTACTCTTCAATAGGGTGTCCTTCATGAGGGCTCTCTGTCTCTCTCTCTCTCTTTCTCTTTTTTCTCTCTCTCTCTCTTCTCTTTTTCTCTCTCTCTCTCTCTCTCATTACTGACTACCTCAGTGTAGAAACCCTCACTCTTTTCCCCAGACCTATCCTTGTTATCCAATGTGCCTCTGCTTCCCTGGGTTTGGAGTAAACTGGAAGGGAGAGAATTTCTGAGTTCTCTTACTTATTTTGTCCCATAACTTCTCCCCCAAATTTGTGGTTGGGGATCCCCACCCTGGTCTACCCTGTCCTGCCTCATACTAATATCACAAGTTAGAGCTGTCATTGGAAAGTCTGTCAGCCCAGGCTATAGGATTCCAGTTCAGCCTGTGATTTCCCAGGGGGAATCACCAGGTTCCAAAGGCTAGTTCTTAAACCCGGAATATCCATGTATCCATTTCCTAATGTAGTTTGGACTTGCTCTAGACAGAGCACTCAGCCCTAGTGAGAAAACCGATGAGGTGCAGAAGGTATTCTGTGCCCACAGTTTTCCCCTGCCTTCTGGACCCTCAGCCCCTAGAGATGAGCTCCTTGAGATTGCCCATGCAACAACACAGCCATGAGACATTCAGCACACCACCTCTTCCTGTTTTCTAAACCTCTATATGGATTCTGTTCTAAAGCTTCTTCACATCTCTCTCCATCCTACCCCCATCTCCATCCCTCATGCTTCTTGGGAGTCTGAAGCTCAGATTCACATTTTCACATTTTTTCATATAAACACTGGGGGATAAGAATGGATGAGATGTATGTGTCTGTGTGAGTATGGATTCTCAACCTGGACTGTGAGAGCTAATAAATTCACTAATAAATCACAACACACACACACACACACACACAACACTCTCACACACTGTCCAGCACCCTCATCAGTTCTCTGGTTTAGGTCCAGATCTGATGGGAATCTGTTAAGAAGGGGATGGTGGGGGCTCCTGAAGCATTTGCCCTTTCTTGCCTTTTGTACCTTCTTTCCATTGGCAATTCAGAACAGGCTAACACACAGAGGGCTGGCACTCTAATTCGATGTGGACTCAGTCACTCAGACCTAGCTCTCAGGCTGCAGCTTTTCCTAGCTTAGCAGATTGCTTCTTAGAATCTTTGCCTTGATTTCTGTCATTTGAGCCCAGGGATCTACCCACTTACTGAAATCTAAATCTTAAAAAATCTGAGACGCAAGTAATTTTCGGGATTTCCCTAATTAAAAGCATCCGTGAAACTATTCCTTTATGCCTTCTGTTTAGGATTTCCAGAAGGGAAACCAGGCTTGTGCCTTCGATCCAAAAGCAGCAAAAATACTACACTTGCCAAAAGCAAACTGAGGAATGAGCATTGACCAGTCCTAGTATGCAGTCAGGAGGTGGACTTTTGTTAAGTTAGCCCTTACCATTTAGTGCTTACTGAGTGCCAACAACGCCCTTACAAAGATAAGGGGAGACAAGAATTTACAGACCAATATCCTAAAAGGTACAGATAAGACATATCCCCTAGAGTTGAGAATGTGTCCCTGGATAAACATTTCAAGAAGAAGCAGAAGGAAGGAGAGATCATGATCCCTGTCTTTTTAGGAGTCCAACACAAAATGGAAGGGAGCCCTCTGTGGGGTGATATTACAAAGGATTTTTCTTGTCTTCTTTAAAAAAAAAAAAAGCATTCCTTATTGGCTTGCTACCAGCAATTGAACTGTATTCTTTATATAGCTAGAGCTGTTTGTGTCTTCTTAAAATAAACTTTTTCTGTTAAAATCATTTTCTGTTTCACCCTCTGGTTTTCACTGTAGCAATGATACCTTTATTCAGACACTTAGCCCAGTCTGTGAGCATGTTTTACCATCCACACGAGTATGGGGCCCACATACATTGGATTTGATGCTCATGAACCTCTGAGAGCTCAAAACAGATACATGCCACACAATATCTTGCAGAAACCTGGCCCACTGAGCCATGGCCCTAAAGGAACCCATGTTCTGGGACTTCATTTAGGGATTCGAGTCCAGCTGTCCATGGAGCCAACAAGGGGGAGTGGGCAGCCATCACCAGGCCCCTGAGGGTAGGAGGCAGCCTTAGCAACTGTCCCCAGGGCACAAACTCCCTTGGTGTTCTCTAGCTCAATAAAGCCACCCAGCAAGGCAGACCAGAATGAGTCTGGGCTGGGAGCAAAAATCCCAGACCAAATGTGGTCCAGATCACTTCCATCCCTCAAAAAGGGTATGGTCTCATCATTCAGATGGTGACAGTCATATTTGAGAGTCAAATCTTATCGAAAGAAGAAAGGAACTTTGTTCTCTGTTCCCAACTGTCCCAGGCCTCTAAGGCTGAGACCCTTGTAATCAGCATCCCTGTCTCCCCAGGCCCTGTGACATTACCAGCCTGTCCTTCCAAAAGACACACCAGAACTGGAAATAGCCAGAAAACCTACAAGGGAAGGGGAGAGGGGCCAGGGCCACCCTCAGACAATAGCAGGTATTTACACTGGAGATAAAGGTCAGAAAAGGAAGCTAGCTCAAGGTGGGCCTCATGGCAAGCAGTCCCTTGGTAAAACCCTGAAATTCAGGGGTCTGGTGTCCACTCCAGCAGGCTCAGAACTCCTTTGTACCTGTCTTAGTTCATTTTCTGTTGCTATAACAGAATACCATAGACTGAGTAATTAATAAAGAAAAGAAATCCACTTATTTCTTACAGTTCTGGAGGCTGAAAAGTCCCAGGACATGTTGCTGGCATCTGGAGAGGGCCTTCTTACTGAGTCATAACAGGGTGGGGGGACATCACATGGCAAAAGAGCAAGAGCATGTCATCCTAGGTCTTTCTTCCTCTTATAAAGCCATCAGTCCCATCATGCCCCACCCCATGACCAACACACAAATTTTGAAGGACACATTCAAACTGCAGCAGTGCCACAGCACCATAAGTTGATGAAGCTTTTAAGGGTTGAACTAACCAGACTCATAAGACACATGTAAAAGGCAGATCATGGTATATTAATTAACAGAAGAGAGTACACCTCTCAAACAAGGTCATAAACAGGAGGGCTACAGGCTGAATTGAACTCACATAACATTGTCTAGAGTACACAGTGCTGTCAATCTTTAAAAATTTTGATGGAGCACAGTCTCTCCAATTTATGTCCCACCACTCCCTGTTGCATCAAACCCAATCAGCTTCATTCCCTTATATTATCTGTGAGGTCCCTGAAGGCATTTGAGTTTTTGACCCTTACATTAAATTGCTGTCACAGGTTGAAGTCTCCAGGAAGCACACTCTTAGACGGAGTTTACTGTGTGGGATGTTTACTAGGAAATGCCCTAGGGATCAACACCTGCAGAAGAGAAAGGAAGGAACAAGATTATACAGGAAGCAGCTGGGGTGCCAAGAGCTCACGCCTGTAATCCCAGCACTTTGAGAGGCCAAGACAGGGGGGAATCACTTGAGGTCAGGAGTTCAAGACCAGACTGGGCAACATGGCGAGACCCCATCTCTACTAAAACTACAAAGACTAGCCGGGTGTGGTGGTGTGCACCTGTAGTCCCAGCTACTCGAGAGGCTGACGACAAGAACTTGAACCCGGGAGGCAGAGGTTGCAGTGAACCAAGATTACACCACTGCACTCAAGCCTAGGTGACTCAGCAAGACTCCATCTCAAAAAAAACAAAAATTAGGAGGAGAAGAGCAGGAATGCAGGTGTGGCAAAGTTCCCACTCACTCAATGGCTGGCTCTGGCATTGCACATGACCTGTCCATTGTTCTGCATTGGGCCAAAGGACAGGCCTTCATGCCCCTCCTTCAAGAAGTCATTGGCTCTGGGCCACACCATGAAGGGTTTGACCTTGGGTGAGATGTCTGTCTCAAGCTGAGGCAATCCCTGAAGGAGCTGATAGCTGAAGAAAGCTTTTTGCTGACGGCACTTTCAGCAGCTGGGGAGTAAATCCTCCCTTGAAGGGGAATCACGGTGACACAGTTCTGTGTCCATCACAGGTATCTTTCTCCCATGAATGGTGCAGGCTAAACGCTTACAAATTCTTATTCTGATTCTACCCCCACCTTTCTTTTTTGAGACAGGGTCTTGCCCTGTCACTAAAACTGGAATGCAGTGGCACAATCGGAGCTCACTGCAGCCTTGAACTTCTGGGCTCAAGAAATCCTCCCTCTTCAACCTCCTGAATAGCTGGGACCATAGGCATGCACCACTACACCTGGCTAATTTTTAAATTTTTTTGTAGAGACAGGGCCTCGCTATATTGCACAGGCTGATTTCAAACTCCTCGGCCCAAGTGATCCTCCTGCCTCAGCCTCCCAAAGTGCTGAGATTACAGGTATGAGCCACCACGCCCAGCCTGATTCCCTCACCCACTCGTTACTTAAGACCAATTACACTTCATTTTATTAGGTTTATAGCTTTGTTCAATTGCCACCATCTTAGGAAACATGCTAGTAGACTTTAAATAGACTTCAGTGTTTCACAAGCCTCATTAGCACCCATTAATAAACTCTCTCCAAGAACATGTCATGTTACATATGCAAATGGCTAAATCAATCCATCATAAAATACCATGAATAAAATGTGACTAGCATCTTTCAGGCACCTGCTCATGGGCCAGGCATCGTATGCTCCTCTATCCGCTTGTTTTACACTTCCATTCAACAAATGTCTAATGAGCTCCTACAACATGCTGGCTGGAGCACTAGGAGCTAAGGGCAGAGTAGTGACTGAGGAAGACACCATGTCTGCCTTATGGAGCTTACCATCCAGTGGAGCCACTGTTGAAACCAGTACACATGGCATCCCTGGGAAACAGGACCAATGGACCTCATGTTCCTGTTATCTAAGTGGTAAGGGTCACTACCCTGGCTATGAACTACTCTGATCAGCACTTATTTCATAGTCTGCTCTGCTACCCAATCTTCCCTGCTCCTCTTCCTCTCATCGTTTTCAACTGCGCCTTCCTGGAACCACAATTCCAGGGCGTCTTAGGCCATTTTATGTTGCTAGAATATTTGAGACTGGGTAATCTATAAAGAAAATAGGTTTCTTTAGCTCATGATTCTGCAGGCTGAGAAATTCAAAGGCATGGCCTTGGCTTCTAGCAAGGGCTTTTGTGCTGTGTCACAACATGGTGAAGAAGGTCCAAGGGGAAGTAGATACCTGCAAAGAAGAGAAAACCTGAGGGGCATCCTGGCTTTATAACAACCCACTGTCACAAGAACTGATGCAGTCCTGAGAGAACTCATCCAGTCTCACCAGAGTGAGAACTTACTACCACCAAATCAGCACCAAGCCATTCATGATGGAGCTGCTCCCATAACCCAAACACTTCCCACTAGCCCCACCTCCCAACATTTTGAGATCAAATTTCAATATGAGTTTTGGTGCAGACAAACAAACCACATCTAAAACATAATATTCCAACCCTGGGGCCCCCAAAACTAGAGTCCTTCTCACATGCAACCGACAATCACTATCCCAATAGTCTCAAAAGTCTTAACTTGTTCCAAGCACCAATGTAAAAGCCCAGTCTCATCTGAGACTCAAGGCAAGTTCCTAACAGCTGTAAGTCCACAAAATAAAAAATCAAGTTATTTACTTCCAAGATACAATGGTTGTACAAGCATTTGGCAAACACCCCCATTTCAAAAGAGAGAAATTGGGCCAAAAATGGGGTAATGGGCCCATACAAGTTCAAAATCCAGCAGGGCAGGCATTAAATCTTAAAGTTCCAAACTAATCTTTTACTCCGTGTGCCACTTCCTAGGCACACTGGTGCTAGGGGTGGGCTCCCAAGGCCTCAAGCAGCCCTGCCCCATGGCTTTGCTTAGATACAGCCCATGTGGCTGCTCTCACAGGCTGGAGTTGAATGCCTGTGGCCTTTCCAGGCTGAGGTTGCACACTGCCAGTGGGTCTATAATTCTCGGGTCTCCATGGCAGCCCTACTCCCATGGCTCCACTAGGCATTGCCTCATGGGCACTTTCTGTGGGGGGTTCTGCCCCTGCAGTAGGCTTCTGCCTGGGCACCCAGGCTTTCCAATATATCCTCTGAAATCTTGAGGTGGAAGCTGCCAAGTCTCCATGGCTCTGGGCCCTCACAGACTTAACATCACATGGAAACCACCAAGGCTTATGGCTTGTATTCTCTGAAGTGATGGCCCAAGCAGTACCTGGGGTCACTGAACCTCAGCCAGAGTCAGAAACAATGTAGCAGGCATGTGAGGAGCAGCGTCCTGAGGTGGAGCAGGAAAGCAGTGTTCAGGCCTTATGCCAGAAACCATGCTCCCCACTAGGCCTCCGGGCCTGTGATGGGAAGACCAGCCTCGGATTTCTGAAATGCCTTCAGGGGTCTTTTTCCCCCATTGTCTTGACTTTAGCTCCTGGTTCCTTTGGTTTTCTCTCCTGAAAATGCTCTTTTCTTCTATGCCACTTGGCCAGGCTATGCATTTTTCTAATTTTTCTGCTGTGTTTCCACAGGAATTCACCATAAGCAGTTGGAAGTAACCGTACAGCAGCCTGAACACTTTGCTGCTTAGGAATTTCTTCCAGCAGGTATTCTATTAAATTCTGTCTGAGATGAGGCAGGGATCCCCCTGCCCCTGCTAGTGCAATTCTATAATAAGCCTTCCACAGAGCCTTTGGGCATGGATGTAGTTCATCCAAGTTCTTTGTTAATTTATGACAAAAGATCAACCTTTACTCCAGTTTTCAACATTGTTGTTCCTCATTTCCATCTGGAGCTTCACCACAATGGCCTTCTACTGTCCATATTTTCTATCAACATTCTGGTCAAGATCAACTTAACCAATCACTGAGGAATTCCAGACCCATAGTCGTCTTGTCTAATAAGCCCTCACCAGAATCTAGGCTTTTTCTAGCCTGCTCTTCCAAATTCTTCCAACTTCTGCCCACTACCCATTTCCAAAGCTACTTCTTCACATTTTAGGGCATTTCTTATCACAACATTCTACTTCTCAGTATCGATTTTATCAACGCAAAAGCCCATCGAGGAGCAGAATAAATAAATTGTGGCATACTATACAGAAATGACAAACTTACAGCCACGCACAACATGTATGAATCATGCAAATATGAAGTTGAGTGAAAGAAAGACACAAAGGAATATATACAGTGTGATTCCATTTATATAAAGTTCAAAAACAAGCAAAACTAAATTATTGTTTAGCAATGCACATATAGCTGGGTGCAGTGGCTCTGTCTGTAATCCTAGCACTTTGGGAGGCTAAGGCAGGTGGGTCACTTGAGCCTAGGAGTTCAAGACCAATCCAGGCAATATGGCAAGACCCCCATCTCTACCAGAAAATACATTATTTAATACATTTTAAAAAGTGAATGCACATGTAGATGATAAAACTTATAAAGAAAAGCAGGCCAGGCACTGTGGCTCAGACCTCTAATCCCAGCACTTTAGGAGGCTAAAGCAGGAGGATCACTTTGAGGCAAAATAGGGTCTGGAGGCAGGAATCTAAGGCCGTTCACACTGACTTCCTACAACTAAATTGGAAAGGAAAATCCTAACTTCCACACTTAAGTAAAAAAAGACCAGAGGCTACTCCCTTTGCAAACCTCCACTGTTTCTGCAGGATGGGAAATTGAAAGTACCTCTGATTAGTTGCTTTTTGCAACCAATCAGATATTTGCATAGGAGTATAACTTTGTAACTACTTCAGCCTCTAATTGGTTGCTATCCACAACCAATCAGACTGATTTGTGGGCCAAGTCTTCATTTGCATAGATGTGCAGCTTTGTAACTTCACATCAGTCTCTGATTGCAGGCCACCACTTCATTTACATGGGGTGAACACCAAGTGCCCAATGGGAAACCTGTAGAGTGTATTTGGACCCAAGAAGATTCTGTATCCCGGGCCTTTGAGTGGCTGCTCAGGCCTGATGCCACCCTGTTGGAAACGTTTGTTTCCAACAAATCTCTTGCTTTTGTTGCTTCATTCTTTCCTTGCTTTGTTTGTGCATTTTGGGCAATTCTTTGTTCAAAATGCCAGAACCTGGACACCCTCTACAGTAACAACTTGAGCCCAGGAGTTTAAGACCAGGCTGGGCAACATGGCAAGACCCTGTCTCTACAAAGTTAAAAAAAAAAAAAAAAAAAAAAAAAGGCCAGGCACAGTGACTCACGCCTGTAATCCCAGCACTTTGGGAGGCCGAGTAGGTGGATCACAAGGTCAGGAGTTTGAGAACAGCCTGGTCAACATGATGAAACCCCACCTCTACTAAAAATATTTTTAAAATTAGTTGGGTGTGGTGGTGCACACCTGTAATCCCAGTTATTTGGGAGGCTGAGGCAGGAGATCCCTCAAACCTGGGAGGTGGAAGTTACAGTGAACCAAGAATGGCACCACTGCAGTCCAGACTGGATAACAGAGCAAGACTCCATCTCTATTAAAAAACAATTAGCTGGGCATGGTGGCATGTGCCTGTTGTCCCAGCTACTCGGGGAGGCTGAAGCCGGAAGATTGGTTGAGCCCAAGAGGTTGAGGCTGCAGTGAGCCTTGATCGCACCACTGCACTCCACCCTGGGAGACAGAGTGAGATCCTGTCTTCGAAATAAAAGAGAGAGAGTAGAGAGAGACAGAGAGAGAGAAAAGAAAAGCAAGCAAGCTATTATCATAAAAGTTAGGAGATTGGCTACTTCTAAGGATAGATTCTAATTTGATAGGACACATCGGAGATTTCAGGGGTACTGGCAAAGTTCTATTTTCTGACCTGCATGGTAGTCACACTGGTGTTCACTTGTAACTAATTTTGCAAGTGTACAAACTACATATTTGTTTAAGCACTTTTCTGTGTGTATGTATGTATGTTATCTTTTACAATGAGAAATATTCTTAAGGACCAGGATATAATTCTGAGTAACACCACATTTCAGGGAAGCCTGCAGGAGAAGATGTCGCCTTAGGAAGAGACAGGGAAGAGGCAGCCAGAGGCGGGCAGCAAATCAGGAGAGCAGGGTGTTAAGGAAGCTGAAACAGAAGCTTCCAAGTTTTCAAAAGAGAGTGGATAACCGTGTCAGCCCTTATGCACCCCCTGCTCTGCAGGACACATCAGAGTACGGCTGGCAGTCATAGCCTGTGTCCTTGCAGCTATGACAAGAACACTCTTGCACCATAGAAAAATGAGCAAAGGCACAGACAGACAAGAAGAAACTCTATTAAGAGGCAAACATATGGGAAAATGTCTACACCTCTTAATGAGCAAGACACACTAAATTGTAAAAACTGAATGGCCAATTATAGTAGCAAAAATTAAGGGGAGGCAGAAGAAATTACAATATGTCAGGCTGGAAAGAATAGCAAATTGATGCACGGTTACTGGCTGCTAACACTATGAATAAATACCACTCCTTTAAAATAAAATCTGGCAATATGCGCCAGGAAATTTTAAATGCTCATACCATTTTACTCAGTAATCCTACTTCTGGGCCTCTATACTTGGAAAATTATGCAAAGGAAAAAAATGACTGTGTGAATGAGTGAGAAGTGACTCCTAAATCTCTTTCTCCAGCCCCAACCACTGCCCTGAGCCCAATCTGTGTATCCAGTGTCCACCTGGCATTGCCACTCAGCGTGGCGAGTCTGTAACTCAGAGTGAATATATATAAAGTGTAACTCGAACTCCTTTGTCCCTCTCAAACCTGCTGTTTCTCAAATCTTCACTACCCTAATACATGGCACCACCATCCATCCAACTGCTGAAGCCTAAAATCTAAGAGTCGTTCTTGATTCTTCCTTTTGCTCACAACCACTTTCCAATTCACCGCCAATCTTGTTGGTTCAGTATTCAAAATATAACCAAAAGCATTCCACTTCTCCCGTCTTCGTGGTTGCCACTTGTGATAGTTAATTTTAGGTGTCAACTTTACTGGACTAAAGAATACCTAGAGAACTGATAAAGCATTACTTCTGGGTGTGTCTGTGAAGGTGTTTCCAGAGGAGATTGGTATGTAAATTGGTGGACTGAGTGGGGAAGTCTGCCCCCCACTGTGGGCAGACACCGTTAGGTCACAGATAGAACAACAACAACAACAACAACAAGCAGAGAAAGGCGACTTTCCCTCTCTCTCTCCTGGAGCTGGAACGCTCTCTCCTATGCTTGGACATCAGAACTCCAGGCTCTCTGGTTTTTGGACTGCAGAACTTGCATGAAAGACCCCCTGGTTCTCGAGCCTTTGGCCTTGAACTGAGAGTTACATCATTGGCTTCCCTGGTTCTGAGGCCTTCAGACTTGAACTGAGCCATGCACGCTACCAGCATTCCAGGGTCTCCAACTTGCAGACAGCCTGTCATAAGACTTCTTATCCTTCATAATCACATGAACCAATTCCCTAATAAATCCCCTCCCATCTATCTGTCTATCTTATCTATCTATCTATGTATCCATCCATCCATCCATCTATCTCCTATTGGTTCTGTCTCTCTGGAGAACAATACACCACCCTAGCCCAAGCCACTGTTCTCTCACCGTTCTCTCTGCCTGGGATTGGTGAGTCATCTCCTCACTGGTCTCCCGCCTTTGTTCTTGCTTCACTCCAATCTGTTCTCCACACGGCATCTAGAATAGTTTTTTAAAACTCAAATCACGATGGGAATGGTGGCTTATGCCTATAATCCCAGCATTTTGAGAGGACAAGGAAGGAGGATTGCTTGAGCCCAGGAGTTCAACATCAGCCTGGGCAACAAAGTGAGACCTCCCCCGATCTCTACAAAAAGTAAAACAAAAAACTAGCCAGTCATGGTGGCGACGCCTGTAGTCCCAGCTACTTGGGAAGCTGAGGTGGGAGGCACGCTTGAGCCCAAGAGCTCAAGGGTGCAATGAACTGTGTTCATGCCACCACATTCCAGCCTGGGTGACCAAGCAAGACCCTCAATAAATAAATAAATAGAAATCAGATCATGTCAGTACAACCCTCCCGTGGCTTTTCTTTCCTCATAGATAGAATCCAAGCTCCTTACCGTGGTAACTCTGCCACATTCCATGCTGGGCTTCTTTCTATTCCTTGGAAACAATAAATTCTTTCCTTCCTCAGGGTTTTTGCACTTTGTGTCCCCCTACCTGGAATACTTCTCTCTCGAGGCTCCCTTAGGTTTCCACTCAAAAGGCACCCCAGAGGAAGCTTCTGTGATTCACCCATCTGAAGTAGCCTCCCTCTCCAAGTTCCTATCCCTCGTATCACCGTTAACTCCCTGCACAGCACTCACTACAACCTGAAGTAATTTGAGGTGTTTATTTGCATAGTGCCTTGTTTTCTGTCTCTTCTAACTGGAATATAAACTTCATGTGGGCAGGAATCTGTGTCTCTGGTTCACTGCTGTAACCCCAACACCTAAGTGTCTGATGTATCCAATAAATACTTGTGGAATTAATGAATTTATAATAAAAACTCTGAGAAGATTAGCAGAAAAGAGCCCCTTTTAATCTGGTATTCCTTAAACCTCTTAATAATGTCCTAGGTTTTAGGGGAAAGTTTCTTTAGGAATGCTTGCAGAAGTATGTTGTGTGTGTGTGTGTGTGTGTGTGTGTGTGTGTGTGTGTGTGTGTTGCAGTACAATGGAGTCAAGATAACAGAGGTTTCATATTCAGATACATAGAGAGTACTCAGACCTTGGTTCTGCCCCTCACTAGCTGTGTGTTCTTTGGTAAGTTAATTTGCTTCTTTGAGATTCAGTTTTTTTCATATTTAAATGGAATTGGCAATAAAAGACTTTCAAGGTGGTTTCATTAAAGTAGACAATTAATGCACTTGGTATATTACATGTCACAAAATATCATTCAATAGTCATTGATGGTTTAAAGCCCTGAGGCTGGGTGAGTTCATCTGGGGAGTGAGTATAAATAGAGAAGAGACGAGAGCCCAGGATGAGCCCTGGGACTATCCAATGTTTAGACATCAGATAGAGAAAGATTAATCAAGAAAGGAAACAGGGTTGGGTGTGGTGGCTCACACCTGTAATGCCAGCATTTTGGGAGGTCGAGGTGGATGTATCACCTGAGGTCAGGAGTTGAGACCAACCTGACCAATATAGTGAAACCCTGTCTCTACTAAAAATACAAAATTAGCCAGGTGTAGTGGCGCATTCCTGTAAGCCCAGCTACTTGGGAAGCTGAAGCAGGAGAATCTCTTGAACCTGAGAGGCGGAGGTTGCAGTGAGCCTAGATCGCACCATTGCACTACAGACTAGGTAACAAGAGTGAAACTCTGTCTCAAAAAAAAAAAAAAGAAAGAAAGAAGAAAGAAGAGAAAGGAAACAGGCCCAGCATGGTGGCTTGCCCCTATAGCACTAGCACTTTAGGAGGTTGAAGCAAGAGGCTCATTGAGACCAGGAGTTAGATACCAGCCTTGGCAACACAGCAAGACCCTATCTCTACAAAAAAGTGACACCCACCTGTAGTCCCAGCTATTCAGAAGGCTGAGGTGGGAGGATCACTTGAGCCCAGGAGCTCGAGGCTGCAGTGAGCTATGATGGTGCCACTGCACTCCAGCCTGGGCAACAGAGCAAGAACCTGTCCATAAAATAAAAAGAAAGAAAGAAACAGAAATTGTGAACTGCTAGGAGAAAGGCTCTAAACTGAGTATTCCAAAACCTTCCTAATCATGGAAACTTTTTGTCATGGGACAGCTTGTGCTCAGCAAAACACACAGTAAGTGGAAAAGCAGGCTACAAAATGGTATGCAAATTACGATTGCAACCATGTTCAACTGTGTGCAGAACACGCCTGGAACACATGCTCAGTAAACATTTGTTGAATGGATTAATGAATGAAAAGTAATATACATATGAACAACCACCACAAAGGAATAAACAAAAATAACAGTAATTGTTAGTGGTGAGATAAGATTAGAGATTGTTTTTCCAAACATTGTGTAATGTTTTGCTGTCTTTTTCTGATGGGAATTTGCCAGTCTCGGGCATCCATCTGTTTGAGCCGCATTTCAGGGAGACTGTCCCCGGACTTCCTGTAGGAATCCACGCTGTTTCTTCTCTCCTGCTTGTTTTGAAATCCTCAACATCATTTCTGGCCTATTTCATTTTAATTCTGGCTGGGTGCAGTGGCTCATGCCTATAACCCCAGCACTTCGGGGGGCCAAGGCAGGAGGATCACTTGAGCTCAGGAGCTTGAGACCGGCCTGGGCAACATGGTGCCACCCCGTTTCTACAAAAAATACAAAAATTAGCTAGTTGTGGTGGCGTATGCCTGTAGTCCCAGCTATTTGGGATGCTGAGGTGGGAGGATCACTTGAGCCCAGGAGTTCAAGTCCAGCCTGGGTGGTAGTGAGACTCCATCCCTAAGAAAGAAAAAGATGTTCTGCGGAGGGTATTCCTCAACTTTTCAGATGAATACCGATCCTTTTGGAGGAAACTGCCTTAAAGGAGCAGGAAGAACAATTGCTAGAGCTCACATAGGGCTGTAAATAGTTCATCTTCCCACCAATAAGCGTTGAAAACCTCCTATCTTACAGGGTATTTATTAGCGTCCTCAGAAGGCTACTGACTGAGTAGTGGGACCAGATTAGACCTGGACTGACGGCCATTCTGGGTGCCATCTAACAAAGCTTAAAAATAAGCCTCTTTCTGTTGCATCCCAGCAGAAAAAAAAGAAAAAAGAAAAAAGGAAAAAAAAGAAGTTAAAAAAAATAAATAAATAAAAACAAGCCTCAAAGGAATCAAACTGTTTACAAGCAATTTAACTGCCTCCCAGAAAAAAAAACTCAACAATCTTTAAAGGAAAACAAAAATCTAACACATGCAACATAAAAGTCACAATGTCTGGAATCCAACTGAATATTAACATTGTGTTGGGCAGAATTCCAAAATGGCTCTGCCAGACTTCCTGCCCTGATCCCAGAACTGTTAATATGACCTAATACTATGCCCAGGATTACGTTAAGTTATATGGCAAAAGCAGTTTGGGAGAATGTAATTAAGATTACTAACCAGGCCAGGCATGGTGGCTCATGCTTGTAATCCCAGCACCTTGGGGTGCCAAGGCCGGCAGACTGGTTGAGCTCAGGAGTTCGAGACCAGTCTGGCCAATATGGTGAAATCCTGTCTCTACTAAAATTACAAAAATTAGTGGTTACCGTGGCGCATGCCTGTAGTCCCAGCTACTCAGGAGGCTGAAGCGGGAGAATTGCTTAAACCTGGGAGGTAGAGGTTGCAGTGAACTGAGATCGCACCACTGTTCCCCAGACTGGGCTAAGAGCAAGACTCTATTTCAAAAACAAACAAACAGATGACTAATGAGTTGACTGAGTTAATCAAAAAAGAGATAATACTCATGTGCCCAATCTTATCACATGGAGACCTTAGAAGTTTTTTCTGGCTTGTAGCAGAGGAAGAACCCAGAGAAATTCCAAATGTGAGATGGATTTAACCTACCATTGATGACTTGAAGATGGAAACGACCAAGTGTCAAGGAATGCAAGTGGCGTTGACAAACTGACAGTGGCCCAAGGCTGTGAGCCAGCAGGAAAAGAAGCCTCAGTTCTGTAGGTGCAAGGAACTGAATTCCATCAATAATCTGAAAGAGTTTGGAAGCATATTCTTCCCCAGAGTCTCCATATAAGAGCTCAGCCAGCTGACACCTCTATTTTCAGCTCTTCGTAGAGAATCCAGCCAAGGTGCTACACTTAGGCAGTTTGTTATGCAGTGATTTTTTTTTTCAATGAATACAAAAAGTCATGTAAAGATGCAGGAAAATACAAACCATAAAGGAGAAAAACCAATCAATAGAAACAGAACTAGATAGATGATATATTTAGTAGACAGGATGTTAAATTTACTATTTTAAATATTCTCCATATGTTCAAGAAGGTAGAGGAAAGAACCAGGCACAGTGGCTCATGCTTTTAATCTCAGCACCTTGGGAGGCCAAAGCAGGTGGATCACTTGAGGTCAGGCATTGGAGACCAGCCTAGCCAACATGATGAGACCCTGTCTCTACTAAAAATATAAAAAATTAGCCAGGCGTGGTGGTGCATGCCTATAATCCCAGCTACTGTTAGTGGTGGCAGGAGCCTGTAATCCCAGCTACTCGGTGGCGGAGGCAGAAGAATCACTTAACCCAAGAGGAGGAGGTTGCAGTGAGCCGAGACTGCATCACTGCACTGCAGCCTGGGGAGACAGTGAAATTCCATCTCAAACAAACAAACAAACGAAAAACAAGAAGGTAGAGGAAAAAATAAGCTCAATAAGAAGAGAAATAAAAAAATACTTTTTAAAGACCCAGATTGAACTCTCTATAAATAACTGAGATGAAAAATATTCTAGATGAAACTAACAGCAGATTAGATACTGCAAAAGAAAAAAAAAATTGGCCAACTGGAAAGTAGATAAAGACTTCAGAGCAAAAAAAAAAATTACCAGGAACAAGAGGGAAACTACGTAATGATGAAAGAGTTAGAGGAATGATGTCAGCAAAACGGCAGAGCAGGCAGATCCAAATGTCTGTCCCGCCACAGAAACCTCAACAACAGCAACAATAACAAAACTGTCAGAATCAACTTTGTCAGAACTCTGAAAAACAAGCAGAGGTTTACAGAAGTCAAGCACATGCCGAATCTTTTTAAAGAACAACTTTAAAATGGCAGGAAAGCACTGTGGCTTTGCCCTTGCCACACTAACTCCCGAGCTCAAGTTGTGGTCTTGAAGATGACAGCCCATGTTCCCACTGGGACCCTGGTTCCAGAGGGAGCAGAAAAGGCCTTATGCACAAATTATTGAGTTTGTCTGTTCTAAACTGTCTGGGGACTACCTGAAGGATTGATGCAAGGTGCTTGCTTCTATTTCACCTCACTCAAAACATACTCAAGGTAGAAACTTTGTAAGGTAAACAAAAAACCTGAAGTCTCCTGGGGAAAAAAGATTATGGTTGAGACATATAATAAACCCCTAAAGCTTGGAGGAAAAGGTGGGAAGAGAGTTTCTTTGAGATATTAGGGCATTCAGAAATGCCTACATCGATACTTTAAAAAGCTATGCACGTGCTCAGGACAGGATGCATGCTCAGAAAAGACCTATGAAGACCCTAAGCTTTCACCTCTGGCTAATTTCTAAGCACAGTACAAGCAGTTAAGTGAAGGCTAAGACAGAGCTGTAAATGGCCTGGCTAAGTGTTGAAGAAATGACCCAGCACAGAGCTGCTCCACAAACACTAGGACAGGAGTTATTTGTATGCTTGTTTTAGTTCCTGGTGTTCAAGGAAACTTCCATCAAAATACTACCTGAAAGGGCTGGGCGTGGTGGCTCACGCCTGTAATCCCAGCACTTTGGGAGGCCAAGGCTGGGTGGATCACAAGGTCAAGAGATCGAGACTATCCTGGCCAATATGGCGAAACCCTGTCTCTACTAAAAATACAAAAAAAAATTAGCCGGGCATGGTGGTGCACACCTGTAATCCCAGCTACTCAGGAGGCTGAGGCAGGAGAATCGCTTGAACCTGGAAGATGGAGGTTGCAGTGAGCCAAGATTGCTGCACTGCACTCCAGTCTGGGCAACAGAGTGAGACTTCACCTGAAAAAATATGTATATACTAGCTGAACAAAAGCTAAGAGACCAGAGACTTCAGGGACCACACGACAAGGAATAAAGCCTTTTAAACAAATAGTTTGGGAAAAGTCACTAAATGATTGGATGACTGCAGCCTCCAGAACAGCAAACCCTGGGGAAGGGCAATAATCTGATTTCCAGAGTTGCCACATTCAAATGTGCAGTTTTCAACCAAAATACACAGGCACACAAAGTAACAAGAAAGTATGGCTCATTCACAGAAAAAAATAAATTTAGCATGTCCAGACATTGGACTTAATAGACAAAGACATGGCCAGGTGTGGCGGCTCACACCTATAATCCCAGCACTTTGGGCAGATCAGCTGAGGTCAGGAGTTCAAGACTAGCCTGGCCAACATGGTGAAACCCCATCTCTACTAAAAATACAAAAATTATCTGGGTATGGTGGCATGCGCCTGTAATTCCAGCACTTTGGGAGGCTGAAGTGGGTGGATTGCCTGACCTCAGGAGTTCTAGATCAGCCTGAGCAACATGGCGAAACCTCGTCTTTACAAAAAATTAGCCTGGTGTGGTGGTGTGCGCCTGTAGTTCCAGCTACTCAGGAGGCTGAGGTGGGAGGATTGCTTGAGCCTGGGAGGCAGAGCTTACAGTGCCCAGATCACACCACTCCACTCCAGTCTGGGTGACAGAGTGAGACCCTGTCTGCAAAAAAAAAAGAATTAGAAAGGACAGTTTTTTTCAACAAGTGATCCTGGACCAACTGAATATTGATAGGCAAAAAATAAATAAATAAGTAAACATTGATCTAAACCTCATACCTTATATAGAAATTAACTTAGATGAATCATAGATTTAAATATAAAACTATAAAACTTTTAGAAGACAATATAGTAAAAAAAATCTTCAGACCTAAGGCTTAGTAAGGAGTTCTTAGACACGACATCATAAACATGATTCATAAAGGAAAAGCATTAAAGACTTTTCCTCTACAAAAGACCCTCTTAAGAGAGTGAAAGACAAGCTTACAAACTGGGAGAAAATATTTGTAAACCTCATATCTGACAAAGAACTCACTTCTAGAATAAAGAACTCTGAAACTCGACAGTAAAAAACACACACACACACAGTTCAGTTAGATAAAGATATGACATTTATTTCACTGAAGAAGACATATAGATGGAAAATAAACACATGAAAATATATTCAATATCATTAAGATACAGGAGTGGTGGGGAAGGGGAAGAGCATGGTCCCTTTAAATGATACGGAGGGGGGATGGGAAGTGCTGGGTAGAAAAAAGGCTCTACCCCCACTGACCTAGGTGAAGACAGGCACTCCCTGCTTTCCTGCCCAAATATTGCATTATTTTCCAAGACCACCCTGGCCTGCCATGCCCCCATCCTGGGCCTATAGAAACGCCGAGACCCTAGCGGGCAGACACACAGGCAGCCAGACGTCAAGAGGAGCACATTGGCAGAACACGCAAGCAACTGGTGGTGGAGAGGGGCATCAGAGAGGGGCATCAAGAGGAGCATACCGGCCGGCCATCAACCAGCAGAATGATGTGGAGTTTGGCAGGGGAGGGGGGTGTGGGGGGGGCGTGGGGGGGTGTGGGGTCGTGGGCAGGGGGGTGTCAGAGGAGAGCTTCAGTCCGAGCAGCCGGACTCGAGGGGGAAAACGATCTCCTTCTGGCTCCCACAACTGCTGAGAGCTACTTCTACTCAATAAAACTCTGCACTCATTCTCCAAGCCCACGTGTGATCCAATTCTTCTGGTACACTAAGGCAAGAAACCCTAGGATACAGAAATCCCTCTGTCCTTGTAATAAGGAAGGAGGTCTAATTTAGCTAACACAAGCCACCTATAGACGGCAAACTAAAAGAGCACCCTACAACCTTAACATGCCCACTGGGGCTTCAGGAGCTGTAAACATTCACCCCTAGACACTGCTATGGGGTCAGAGCCCCACAGCCTGCCCATCTGTATGCTCCCATAGAGGTCTGAGCAGAGGGGCACTGAAAAAGCAAGCCACACCCGCATTGCATGCCCTGAGAGGGGGACTAGGGAACTTTTCCCATTTCAATTAAGCATTAGGGAAATGCAGATGAAAACCCATAGAGATACTACTACACACCTACCCACATGGCTAAAATAAAAAACTGTGATAACACAACCTGCTGGCAAGCAGGTGCAGAACTGGATCGCTCATACATTACTTGTAGGAATGTGAATTGGTACAGCAACTCTGAAAAAAGAAGGGCAGTTTCTTTCAAAACTAAAAATGCAATTACCATACAACCCAGCAAGTACACTCTTGGGATATTAACCCAAATAAATTAAAACTTATGGTTTGGGGAGGGTTTTTTGAGACAAGGTCTTCCTCTGTCACTCAGGCTGAGTGCAGTGGCACAATCACAGCTCACTGCAGCCTCTACCTCCCGGGTGCAAGTGATTCTCCCACCTCAGCCCCCCAAGTAGCTGGGACTACAGGCACGCACAACCACGCCCGGATACTTTTTTATTTTTTAGTAGAGACGGGGGTCTCACTATGTTGCCCAGGCTAGTTTCAAGCTCCTGGACTCAAGCAATCCACCTGCCTTGACCTCCCAAAATGCTGGGATTATAGACATGGGCCACCATACCCAGCCAAAAATATGTTCATGCAAAAACTTGTACATAAATGTTTATAGCAGATTTATAGCCAAAAACTAGAAACAACCCAAATGTTTTTTTTAACAGGTGAATGCTTAAACAAACTGTGGCACATCTACAGCATGGAATAGTAAGTACTCAGTAACAAAAAGGAATGAACTGCTGATATACACAACAACTAGAATGGGAATTTCCAGAGAATTATGCTGAGCAAAAAGGTTAGTCTCAAAAGATTACATATTGTATGATTCCATACAAAATATTACAATATTGTATAATTCCATAACATTCTTGGAATAACAAATTTACAAGAATGGGAAACATTAGTGGTTGTTAAAAATTAGGGAGTGAGGGAAGGAGGGAGGTGCTGTGGCTATAAAAGAATATTATGAGGGATTCTTGTAATGAGATTATTCTGTATCTTGCCTGTGACGGAGGTTACATGAATCTACAACATGGTAAAATTACATCGAGTTAATACACAAATACACATTTGAGTGCATGTAAAACTGGTGAAATATGAATAAGATAGATGGATTGTATCGATGTCAATTTCTTGTTTGTGATACTGTACTATTGTTTTGCAAGTTTCATCAAGTGAAACTAGATAAGGGGTACACAGGGACTCTATTATAATTTCTAACAACTGCATGTGAATCTACAATTACCTTAAAAGGCATTTGTTTTGCTTTTATTTTTAAAAGTAGAGATGGGGGTGGGGGTTCCACTATGTTGCCCAGGCTGGTCTCAAACTCCTGACCTCAAGTGATCCACCTGCCTCAGCCTCCCAAAGTGCTGGCATTAAAGACGTGAGCCACCGCAGCCACCCAAGACAATGATTTTTAAAATGCAATTTGAAAATGGGCAAAGAACATGAAGGGACATTTCACCAATGTTATCTACAGATGGAAAATAAATACATGAAAATATGTTCAACATCACTAGCCATTAGAAAATGCAAATTAAGACACAATGAGATACTACTACACACCTATTAGAATAACAAAAATTAAAACTGGTGACAATACCAGTTGAGTGTGGTGGCTTATGCCTGCAATCTCAGCACTTTGGGAGGCCAAGGTGGGCGAATCGCGAGGTTAGGAGATCAAGACCATCCTGGCCGCCTGGCCATCGAGACATGGTGAAACCCCGTCTCTACTAAAAATACAAAAGTTAACTGGGCGTGGTGGCATGCCCCTGTAGTCCCAGCTACTCGGGAGGCTGAGGCAGGAGAATTGCTTGAACCCGGGAGGCAGAGGTGGGCAGTGAGCCAAGATAGCGCTACTGCACTCCAGCCTGGGCGACAGAGTGAGACTCTGTCTCAAAAAAAAAAAAAAAAAAAAACAGTGACATAGTGACAATACTAAATGCTGGTAAAAATGCAGAGAAACAGATCACTCACATAATTTTGGTGGGAATGCAAAATGATACAGCCATTCCGGAAAATAATTTAGCATTTTCTTTAGAAACCAAACATATACTTAACAGTATGACCCAGCAATTCCACTCTAGGTTAATTAGTCCAGTAAATAAAAGTTTATGGGCCAGGTGCAGTGGCTCATGCCCGTAATCCCAGCACTTTGAAAGGCCAAAATGGGTGGATCATTTGAGGTCAGGAGTTCGAGACGAGCTTGGCCAACATGGTGACACCCATCTCTACTAAAAATACAAAAATTAGCCAGGCTTGGTGGTGCGCTCCTCCAGCTACTCAGGAGGCTAAGGTAGGAGAACCGCTTGAACCCGGGACGGGGGAGGTTGCAGTGAGCCAAGATTGCAGCACTGCACTCCAGCCTGGGCAACAGAATGAGACTTCATCTCAAAATAAATAAATACATAAAATAAAAGTTTGTGTCTGAGACTTCGGTCACCACCTGTGGAAGTCTGGCCTACAGACCCTGACTCAACAACGGATGAATGAATGCACTCTCACACCATTACGGTGATACAAGTGGGCTAAGGATGGCCATCGGCTGCTTTCAGAGGGCAAAATGCAACCAATCGACCAAGGCCCTGTGTCCATCCATACATTTATTCCGTCAAGATTTTACAACAGAGGTTATAAGTTAACACACTTCTGGATAATTAATATGATTAAAAGAGTGATTTTACGAATGATTAAAGCTTTAGGTTCTGAGCCCAGAGTAAACACTATTAGCAGATAATTCCCCTTTGATCTCCCTCTGAGACGGTCATCCAGCACAAGGTGTACTTGAGTCAACAGAGTAGAGACAAAGGGATGTGGAGTAAACAGACTAAAAACTGGGAAAAGCCTCTTATCGTCCCTATCTTCTCTCTAACTTAATGGACTGGCGGCCTGCCCCTATAAAACCTTTCAGCCTTCCAAAAGGTTTGAGGTTATAATCTATAACTTTCCCTAAATATTTTCCATATATTTTTCCAACCACCTCAAGTGAATATCAACATGTGTCCACACAAAAACCTATACATGAGTGTTCACTGCACTCTAATTTGTAATAGCAAACAAAATGGAAATAACTAAACTGTCCCTTAATAGGTGAGGAGCTAAACAAACTGTGGTACATCCATACCACGGGATACTACAGAATGAAATATTAATATGTGAAACAACTTGGCTAGATCTCAAAGGAATCACGCTGAGTGAAAAAGGGCAATCTCAAAAGGCATCATACTGCATAATTCCATTTATATAATATTCTTAAAGTGACAAAATTATGGAGATGGAGAACAGGTTAGTTATTTCTAGGGGTTAGAGATGAGGGATAGTTGTGTTACTGGTGGAGGGTGTCCATGTTCCTGGCATTTTGAACAAAGAATGACAAAACACACAAAGCAAGAAAAGCAGAGATTAATTGAAAATAAAAGTACACGCCACAGGGTGGGAGCAGGCCCTGAGCATAAGGGCTCAAGAGCCCAGTTATGGAATCTTCTGGGGTCCAAATATCTCCTAGAGGTTTCTCATTGGCCACTTGGTGTTCACCCCATGCAAATGAAGTAAGTAGTGGTCCAAAATCAGAGGCTAAAGTGAAGTTACAAAGTTACACTTCTATTCAAACATCTGATTGGTTGTAGAACAACCAACTAGAGGTATTTTCAATTTTCCATCTGCCACCCAGAAAGGGGCATGTTGCAAAAAGAGTAGCTTCTTTTATTACTTAGGTGTGGAAAGCTGGGGTTTTCTTTTTGACTTTGTTCTAGGAAGTCAGGTGTGAATTGTCCTTAGGTTCCCCGCTTCCAGACCCTATTCTCCTGCCTCACTTTTGTATATTGATGGTAGTTCCATGAACCTACACAGGGCATCAAATGACATAAAACCAAACACACACATTATGTCAGTGTCAATGTCCTGGTTTTGTAACCATTTGGGGGAACTGGGTGAAAGATACCCAGAACCTCTCTGTACTATTTTATAGCTTCCTGTTAATCTATAATTATTTTAAAATAAGAATGTTTAAAATGAAAAAGATAATGGATTATTTAAAGCAAAAATAATTACAACATATTGTGAGGTTTATGACATAGATAAGTAAAATATATAACAACAATAACACAAAGGCCAGAGGAGGGAAATGGAAGTATACCATTGTAAGGTTCCTATGCTGTAGGTGAAGTGGTATATCATTTGAATGTATAATATGAAAAGTTAAACATTAATTTTATTTATTTATTTATTTATTTTTGAGACACAGTCTCACTGTGTCTCCCAGGCTGGAGTGAAATGGCATGATGGCACGATCTCAGCTCACTGTAACCCCTGCCACCTGGGTTCCAGTGATTCTCCCACCTCAGCCTCCTGAGTAGCTGGGGTTACAGGCACACATCACCATGCCCGGCTAATTTTTTGTATTTTTAATAGAGATGGGGTTTCACCATGTTGGCCAGGCTGGTCTTGAACTCCTGACCTCAAGTGATCTGCCCACCTCAGCCTCTCAAACTGCTGAGATTGCAGGAATGAGCCACTGCACCTGGCCAGTTAAACATTTATACTATAAACCCTAAAGCAACCACTAAAATAACACAAAAAAGAGTTACAGATAATAGCCAACAACGGCGATAAAAATGAATCATAAAACTACTTGGCCAGGCATGATGGCTCATGCTTGTAATCCCAGCACCTTGGGAGGCCAAGGTGGGATGACTGCTTGAGGCCAGGAGTTTGAGACCAGCCTGGGCAACATAGCAAGACCACATCTCTATGAAAAACTTAAAAATTAGCAGGGGGTGGTGGCATGTGCCTGTAGTCTCAGCTACTCAGGAGGGTAAGGTGGGAAGATCTCTTGAGCCCAGGAGGTTGAGGCTGCAATGAGCTATGATTTCACAACTGCATTCCAACCTGGGCAATAAAGCAAGACCCCATCTCTAAATTAAAAAAAAAAAAAAGAAGAAGAAAGAAATTCAATCCAAAAGAAGGCAAACGAAGAGCAAAATGGAACAAAGAACAGATGGAACAAAGAGAAACCATATAGAAAGATGGCAGATTTAAATCTAACCATGTCAATAATCACATTAAATGCAAATCGTCTAAACACTCCCAATCCAAAGGGAAAGACTGTCATAGTGAGTAGAAAAAATACAGAGGGCACGGCACAGTAGCTCATGCCTATAATCCCAGCACTTTGGGAGGCTAAGGTGGGAGGATCACTTGAGCCCAGGAGTTCAAAATCAGCCTGGGCAACACAGCGAGACTCCATCTCTACAAAAAAAAGTTTACAAAATTAGTCAGGTGTAGTAGCACATGCCTGTAGTCCTAAATACTTGAGATGCTGACGCCAGAGGACAACCAGAGCCCAGGGTTTTGAGGCTGTAGTGAGCTGTGATCACACCACTGCATCCAGCCTGGGTGACAGAGTGAGACTGTTTCCTAAAAAAAAAAAAAAAAAAAAAAGAATAAACAATAGGCCAGGCACGGTGGCTCATGTCTGTAATCCCAGTACTTTGGGAGGCTGAGGTGGGTAGATTACCTGAGGTCGGGAGTTTGAGACTATCCTGGCCCACATGGAGAAACCCCGTCTCTACTAAAAATACAAAAATTAGCCAGACTTGGTGGCGCATGCCTGTAATCCAAGCTACTTGGGAGGCTGAGGCAGGAGAACTGCTTGAACCCGGGAGGTGGAGGTTGTGGTGAGCTGAGATCGTGCCACACTGCACTCCAGCCCGGGCAACAAAGTGACACTCCATCTCAAAATAAATAAATAAATAAATAAATAAACAAAATAAATTTTTTTTTAAAAAATGGAAAAGCCCAGGACTCAACTATACGCTCACTGAAAAAAAAAGCCCTCACTTTGGTATAATGACACAAATAGGTTAAAAGTAAAAAGATGGAAAAATATTTACCATGCTAACACGAATCAAAAGAAAGTGGGAGCTGGGTGGCAGTGACTCATGCCTGTAATTCCAGCACTTTGGGAGGCCAAGGCAGGTGGATCACTTGAGCTAAAGAGTCCAAAGCCAGCCTGGGCAACATGGTGAAACACCGTCTCTAACGAAAATGCAAAAAAAAAAAAAAAAAAATAGCCTGGCGTAGTGGCGTGAGGCTGAAGTGGGAGGACGGCTTGAGGCAGAGGTTGCAATAAGTTGTGATTCTGCCACTGCACTCCAGCCTGGGCAACAGAGCCAGACAGTTTCAAAAAAAAGAAAAAGCTGGAATGCCTATATTAATATCAAAATAGATTTCAGAGCAAATATCACCAGGGATCAAGAAAGTGATTTCAAAACCATCAAATGGTCAATTCATCAAGAGAACATAGCAATCCTAAACATTTGTGTGCTTAATAATACAGTTTCAGATTATCCAAAGTAAAAACTGATATCGCTGAAAGGAGAAATAGGCAAATCTACAATTACATTTGGGGATTTTAATACCCCTCTGTTAACAACTAATGAAATAAGCAGACAGAAGTTTAGCAAGGCAGAGTTTGGTTAACAGATACTGAAGTACAGCTAGATAGGAAGAATAAGTTCTAGTGTTCTATAGCATTGTAGAGTGACTACAATAAACAACAATTTATTGTGTATTTTCAAATAGCGACAAGAGCAGATTTTGAATATTCCCAATACAAAGAAATAATAAATGTTTGAGGTGACAGATAAGCTAATTATCTAATTTGATCATTATACATAGTATGCAGGTATAGAAATTTCACACTGTACCCCATAATATGTGCAATTATTATGTGTCAATTAAAAAATAATTTTTTAGGCCGGGCTCAGTGGCTCATGGCTGTAATCCTAGCACTTTAGAAGGCCAAGCTGGGCAGATTGCCTGCGCTCAGGAGTTTGAGATTAGCCTAGGCAACGTGGCGAAACTCCGTCTCTACTAAAAATACAAAAAATTTCCTAGGCGTGGTGCAGCACACCTGTAGTCCCAGCTAATGGGGAGACTAAGGCAGGGGGAATCACTTGAACCCAGGAGGTGGAAGTTGCAGTGAGCCAAGATCGTGCCATTGCACTTCAGCCTGGGCAACATAGCGAGACTGTCTCAAAATAATAATAATAATGATAATAATAATTTTTAAAAAGGCAAAAAGGCCAAATGAATAAACTAAAAACAACAATATAAATTTACGAAGGATATGAAAGAACTCAACAGCACCATCGGCCAACAGGATCCAACTGACATGTATAAAACCTTCCACTCAGCAACTGCAGAGTACATATTCTTCTCAAGTACATGTGACACATTTACCAAGACAGACCACATTATGGGCCAGAAAACAAAACTTTGCAAATTTAAAATAATAGAAATTATACATTGTTGGGGATAAGCACAGGGTACTTTGGGAGCACAGAGGAGTGTCCCAGCCTGGGAAAAGAAGAGGGTCTGGGAAGGCTTCCAAGAAGGAGGTATCACCTGAGCTCAGTCTTGAAAGGTAAATAAGAATTAGCTAGATCAAAAATAAGGGAAGACCATTCCAGGCAGAGAGATCAGCATGGAGACTTTTTTTTTTTTTTTTTTTTAATGGTTTTAAGGAGCAAAAGGTTTAACAGGCAAGGAAGGAGGAAGGAAGAAAACAGCCCCTATTCAAAGACCGAGGGAGGAGGGATTCCAACAAAGAGAAAACCCCAGCCTGCAGTCTTAAGATAGGGCCTGTAAATAGTAACTTGGTAGGGTTGAGCCCAGTGCGACCAGCAAGAAATGAGGCTGCAGATGTCAGCATAACGGCCCCTGGGTCTCCAGTTTAAAAAGTGGGACAGTGTCCTATCAGGCAATGGGGAGTCACTGAAGGGTCTTAACTGGGAGAGTCACAGTATCAGGTCTGTATTCCTAAGAGCTCCCTCTGAGATGCAGCAGAGGGTAGGAGATGGTGAGACTGGCAGCAGCGTGATCAATGTGGAGGCTGTTCTGATGGTCTAGAGAATATGCAGAAGGCTATGGCAGTGGTGGGGAGGGCAGGGGACAAGCCAAAGATAATTAGTGACTCCTAGTTATGACTACTGAAGTGTTTGGGGATGGAGTGTGCTGATGTCTGTATCTCGCTTTGAAATGCAAGATGGATTGATGGGTGAATATGTAATAAAGCAAATCCAGCAAAATGTTCACTGTAAAATTATGGGGAGGCAGGCAGGGAGAAGTGTTGTTTAGGAGGCAGAATCCTCTGAACATGGAGAACAGTGCCCAAGGTTGAGGATACAGAAGACCTCTTACCCAGCAGCTCCTGTCTTCCTTGGCTACAGTACCCTGCCCAATATTCCACACCCATACTGTGTTCCTTCTCCTTGCCTCGTGTGCTTCTGCAGCCTGGAAGGTCAAGCACAGCAGGCAGAGGTGAGCACATTCCAGGTTACTCATAATAACACACTGATGAGTAATCCAAAGGCTTATTTATGTCTCATGTTGGGGGTATAACTTGACCCTAGGGCTTCTTGCACAGAGTGTCTGTCCCCAATTGCCTCAAGGTCTCTGGAGAGCTGATTTGGTGAATACTCACTCAGAAAAAGAGAACTGGATGTTCTTAATTTCATTTAGGGGATGGCAAAGCCTGGAGCAGCATGGCATCATAGAGAGGGTACCAGCTTAGAAGTCAGACAGATGAGTTCGGAGCCTAACCTTGCCACACACCCTAGCTAGCTGTGAAACTTTAGGTACATTTCTTAACTTCTCTGACCCTGTTTCTTCAGCTTTAAGATGGTAATAGGGCTGGGTGGGGTGGTTCACACCTGTAATCCCAGCACTTTGGGAGGCCGAGGCAGGTGGATCACTTGAAGTCAGGAGTTTGAGACCAGCCTTTCAACATGATGAAACCCCGTCTCTATTAAAAATACAAAAATTAGCCAGGCATTGTGGCAGGCACCTGTAGTCCCAGCTACTTGGGTGGTGGAGGCAGGAGAATTGCTTGAACCTGGAAGGCAGAGGTTGCAGTGAGCCGAGATCACGTCACTGCACTCCACCCTGGGCGACAGGGCAAAACTCTGTCTCAAAAAAAAAAAAAGGTGGTAATAGTAATATTTTGCAAATAAGGCTGTTGTGAAAATGAAAAGCAACCATGAAGGGAAAGCTCCTGGTTCCTAGTACATGTACAATTTGTGTTGGTTGTTTTCCACTGTCTCAAGTGAACACTGCCTCTAAAAAACAAAATCCACCTCGTGAGATACTGGTATAGTAAGGTCTTCCAGAAACTGTAATTCTTTTGCTTAGATAATGCTGGACAAACATAGATGAAGCCTTCTTCTCTGAAGTCCTTTTGAAAAACCAGTCACTTAAAGCTTCATTACCTACTATGAAGTGGGTTAGAAAGTTATTTGACCACTGACTGTACTCATGGAGACACATCAGTCATATCAGCAATATATTTAAATATTAATACCTATGTCCATTTGCCATGATGGTTACTTTTATAGGTGGCTGATCTCATCCACTATGTACTGATTTTTTTCCTGTCTTCATTTTCCAAACATGACCGTTTTTTGCCCTTGTCCCCAGAGTCTGGGGCCCAGAGCTCCCTATGTAAGGACCATCATGAATGGGATCAACTAGAGCTCTGTGTTTTGTTGCTTCAAGCTTTCCCTTGCAGAATAAGCTTTGCTGGGATCTCAAGTAGGAAAGAAACTGTAATTCTTTGGCTGTGGAGCAGGTCAGGTGGGGCAGTGTGTGAGTCTGGGCCAAGGTCTGTGAACCTCTGTCCTGGGAAGAGGGCTGCCAGCTTCTCTTCCTGATTTTCCTCAAGTAATGCATAGAAAAATGAACCTGAGAAGGTAATTAGTAGAAAATACAACTGGCAGCCATTGCTGGCTGAGTCACAGTGCACACTCCAGCAGATGTTACCATGGTTTCAAGGCTGAATTTTTCTCCTCTTTGCTCCCCCTGCCCTTTCTCTTCAGTTAATTTGTCACTCTGCTCCACAGACTCCTTCACAGTCTGTCTCCATGGACTGGTGCACATTTAACCCTGAACAGAAGCTGGCTTTTCTATGATTTGCTTTTCAAATTACACTTATTGTCTTTTTCTCTTGAATAATGAAATAAAACAAATGTCAAGTAATAAAACAGAATATAATATAAATAGAAGAAAATGAAAGTTAAACTCACGTTTATGAACTGATACTTTAAATTGTATCATAATACCTGCCCCATCTTTTTGTAATGCATACTGCATAGTTGAGATTTGTCTTAAAATGCTTTTGACCTTGGAACCTCCAGCAGGCCTACGCTCATTCTTTTTCCCTTGGAGCTGTGGGCTTTCAGCCTTGCTTGAAAAATTCAGCCACAGACACAGGCTTGCTTATTATCATTGTTGCTGTTATTATCTGCTGGAATGCACAGAGTTCTCACAGTGTTCAGGCACTAAGCATTTGCCAGGCACATCAGCCATTGACAGACATTGGCTGTTCATTGGGACCTGAACTCTAGTTTGCTTCATTCCTGCTTCCCAACTGCCATAGCCAGTTTGTCACAGGAAAGCCTCTTCCCAGTGAAAAATCAAGTCAGGGTTCCTCTTGGGCCTCTTGGCCATGGATAACCTGATGAACACAAGGCTACACTGTCACTGTCAACTCCCAACCCCGACTCTCCTGCCCCTCCATCTCGCAGCCGGACTTGGAAAATTAGTACAGAGGCGGGGATCCACCTCAGAAGTGGCAGAGCAATGATCCCCTCACCGCTGTAGTATGGGGCGTGTGGAGGAGGAAAGATCTCCGCTGTTGATGACTCCCAATCCGAAACAAGGGGTGCCCCAAAATAGGTCCAGAAGTTACAGCAGCCCAACATAAGGGGGTTTCATGTTATGTCTTGAGTAGGGTATGAGCACAATCTCAGAAATACCTGACTCCCTGGTATGAGCACGAAGCATCTCCAAGCCCAGCAAGGCTGCATCCAAAAACTAAACTTTGAGCTGGAAGATCTCTATATTCTGGTTAAAGTGGCAAGCTAGGACAGCTCACTCATTGAGTGGAGGAAACGCCCTCCTGACATACCATATACAAATTTTTGATGGGTGGGAGGAATTGTAAGGGGAGTAAAAGTGTGTGGGCACAAATTCAAAAATCATTTATCTTAGGCAAACACTATTAATATGAGCAAGTCCTTGTTTTATGTGCTTTACAGATATGAACTTCTTTAATTCTCTTAACACCTGATAGGATAATAGTAGGTACTATTGTCATTGACTCCATTTCACAGATGATAAAACTGAGCCAAAGAGAAGTGAAGTAACTCCCTCAGGGTCATGGAACTAGTAGACAGATGTGGAGCAAGGGTTTGAAACCAGGCAATCTGGCTCCAGAATCCATTCTTTTACTACATTACACTGCACAATGGAAATGTTGGAAAATACACGGAAACAAATACGAGGACCCGTATGTACTAGCACCACTGATCACATCTTGCTGTATGGCTTTCCTCTCCTTTAGATTCATATGCCATATAGTACATTACATATACTTCTTTTAAAAGGAATCATATTCCATAGTTCACATGACACTGGAAAAGAATATATAAAAGGAATCATATTCTTTATCTTGGTCTTAAAAACATGTCCCCTATCTGTACACATAGCCTTACAATCGTTATTTTGAATGGTGCATAATCTTTTTGTGTGGCTGAAACATTTAAGCAGTATCCGACTGAGGAGCTCTTGAGACTGTTTCCAATGTTTTCCCATGACCGAGCGCTCTGCAAGAGGCAAAGGGGTGACAGGTTTTTTAAAAAGCTACCTTTTTCAACCCAATTTGCTACAACTGCAGAATAAAATTAACAAAGGAAAAACTGCCAGAGAGGGCAGCCCTGTGTGTAGGAGGAGACAGCGGAAGTTGGCCGCCACCAAGGTTCTTCCTGCTTCTCTTTGTCTGGCGGCCCCGTGGGATTGGCCAGAGCAGGCGCCGAGGGACTGCAGAGGCCCCCGCGGCTCCTACTACGCACGCGTGAAGAACGCGAGGCGGGGGCGGGGGGTTTGGGGTGCAGAGCTTGGGGAGCGGGGGGATCTGGTGCAAATAAGGGTGCGTGAAAGAAGTCCCAAAAGCGCAGAGGCGGGGTTTCCCGCCTCAATCCAGCCTTTGTCTCCGCCCCTCGGCCTTCGCCTCGGCCCCAAGCGTCTTATTGGTCAGACATCTTCGGTCCCATTGGTCCGAGAGCCCAGGGAAGGGGTCTGCCCCGAGCTGTGCCTGCTTCCAGAGTTGCAATAAGAACGGTATATTGCGATGCGGCTTTCAGGCATTTGTTCAGGGCATGCCCATGTGGTCTAAAGGGGCTTGTAAGGCAACTAGAGCAGTTCAGAGTTCAACAGCAGGTTTCCAAGATGCCGCCTAAAGGAAAAAGTGGTTCTGGAAAAGCGGGGAAAGGTAGAGCGGCCAGAGCGATCAAGGAGAATGGGGGGCGGGTGAGGAGCGAAGGGAGGGAACAGACAGTCCATCTCTGGAGTCCGGGACGGATGCAGCAGGTAGCAGTGGTCCCACAGTGCTGCCATCGATTACGTCTGTAGGAATACATTGGGCCACGGTTCAGGGACTGTCCTGGTGGGTAATGGAATCTGGTGGGCATAGTTCCTCGGAGATGATGACTTAAGACTACTATTTCAAGGGGTTATTAGAGCTGTAAAAGTTGGTCTATCAAAAGCCAGCAATAAGAAGTACACATTGATTATGATCCTTAAAATTCACTGTAATGCTTATAGAATGTCATGTCCACCATCGGGGAAGGAATCATTCATCCATTGAACAGAAATGTGTCAGGCACAGCGCTAAGCTCTAAGGATATAAAAATAAGACAAAGGGCTGGGCTTGGTGGCTCAGCCTGTAATCCCAGCACTTTGGGAGGCCGAGGCGGGTGGATCACCTGAGGTAAGGAGTTCGAGACTGGCCAACATGGCAAAACCCCGTCTCTACTAAAAATACAAAAATTAGCCAGGCGTGGTGGTGCGCGCCTGTAATCCCAGCTACTCGGGAGGCTGAGGCAGGAGAATCGCTTGAACCCGAGAGGCAGAGGTTGCAATGAGCCGAGATCGCGCCACTGCACTCCATCCTGGGCGACAGAGCGAGCCTGTGCCAAAAAAAAAAAAAAAAAGATTTTGGCCTTAAGGAGCTCCCGAAGTAGAGAGGAAGATAAAGGCTTAGTGATCATAAAGCACTGTACTAAATGTAGTGTTGAAGGATCTGTATGGGATATAATAGAAACTGAGGGAAGTGCTTCGTTTAGCTGGGGAACAGGGGAAGGAAAGAATTCCTGGAGATGAATTAGGCAGAGGTTAAGATGGGCGTTGGCGGTAGGTTAAAGCATTCCCAACTTGGGGTCCAGCAGCAAAAGCACTGAGGTGAGAAACAGCATGATGAGTGCAGTATAGTGTTGCTGGAACAAAAACTCAAGGCAGAATGGCAAATGGTGAAAATGAAGACAAACAAAGACCAGGTCATGGAGAGTGCTATATATGGTGCTAAGAAGGTCGGTTAAGGATCAGAAAGACCTGTAAGGAGACTGTTGTGGTAGTCTTGGTGAGAGATGATGATGGACTGAGATAAAGGAGTAGCTGTGGGAGCTGAGAAAAGAGTCTATAAATATTAGGATGTGAAATAGTCAAAACTTGGTGATTTATTGGGTTAGGGAAGGGTGGTGAGGGGAGGATCAACAATCATCCTGTTTTTCTAGATTGGATTTCTAACTTGTTGCTGGTGTTGTGGGCTAACATCAAGGATACATGAAAAGCAGGGATGAGATTAATGAATTCACTTTCAGATAGATTGACTTTGAGGTGTCTGTGGGACATCTGAGTGGAGATATAGTCAGGAAGTGGTTGGATATTTGAGTCTGAAGTTTGAGGGAGAGACCTAGACTGTACATTTACGTTTTAGGAGTCATTAACTTATAGATGGTAGTTGAGCCCGTGAGAGTGTATGCAGTTATCCATGGAGAGTTTATAGAGTGAAAAGAGCAGACAGCAGAGGATGTGATGCTAGGACAGGCAGAGAAAGAGGCAGACAAATAGAGGGAGTGCAGAATGATGGCCCAGAGGCTGGAGAGACCAGAATGTTTTAAAGAAAGAGGATATAGTCTATTAAGCACAGCACATTTGGAAATTGAGGTGGCCTTAGGTAAAAGTGGTTCCAGTGAAGCAGAAGCCAGATTGCAGTGACTAGAGAACTGACTAGGAAGTGGTAAGTTGGACTTCTTGGAAAATTTTAATTGAAAAGCATGGAAATAGGATGGTAGCTAGAGGAGGACAAAGGATTAAGAGAAAGGTTTGTTTTCTTTGCTTTTTTGGAATGGGGCAAATTTGGGGAGTGAGGCGGAAGGATCCAGAAAGTAAAAGAGGTAAAGGTACAGAGGAGTGAGATTTGGAGAAAATGGGAATCCAGGACCTCGGGGGAGTAGGGACACCTTATGCTTGAGGTCATAGGAAAGGAGATGGAAGGGCAGGGACTCAGTAGGCATCTTGAGGAGAGTGGTGAAGGTCTGGACTATTATAATGTGAGAAGGAATGAAACACAAGTAAAAGGAGTTCCCCTCAGGGCTAGGAGCCTGATAAGATCGAAGGCCATGAGTTTGTAGACTACCTAATCTTCACAGTCTGATTTACCTAGTACCATACAACTGGCACAATATATTATTGAAAAGAGCTAGGTGCAGCCTTAAGCCATGGGTGAAGTTTTGTTGGGCAGTTATGATAGGATAGCAACTCAAGGGAATTACGAGGGCCAGTAGGAACGCAGTTCAGATGAACGAGCATAGGGTCCAGACTGGGAAAAGAGAAGTCTGGTGGTCTAGGGGAATGTAGCAGGACGAATGGACTGGGGTCGAGGGGGAGGTTCTGTGAAATAAAGAGCCAGTATTGTGGGAATGAGACATGAGAAAGCTGGAAAGACAGGAGGTTATAGCCAGAGACTGAACTAGTTGAGTGGCACAGTTCCATCGTGTGCCCCCAGGGCAGGTAACTTGGAGTAAAGAGCATGGCATTCGGGAAGGAGACCCAGAACTGTGAGATTCTTCAAGATGGATGGTGAGGTCACTCTAGGTAATGGCAGGAGTGAGGGCGGAGAGGAAGCCCAAAGCTGATGCCGGAGTCCTCAGGAAATCAAAGGCAGTGAGGTGGCAGTCAGAAGATGACAACATCCAGCAGGGGGAGAGGATGGGATAACTGGAAGGCATCATCATTCAGTAGCAAACCCAGTTAGGAGTTGGATTTAATAACACTCCTTTGACAGTAGCGTTTTCTTAGGTTTTTGGTAGTCAGTATTTGGGGTTTTCAGTTTATTCAAACAATTATTAAAACACTTTTTGTGTGCCAGTCATTGTGCTAGGCTTAGAGATACTGAGACAAGCAAGATGGAGACTCCTGCTTAAAACTTTTCAGTAGCTCCCTATTACTTCTAGGACAAATCCCAAGCTCCTTAATGGGGCCAAAGGGCCCCAGTGCCCTGACCCTCAGCTACCTCCCTCAGGCAGGCTTATCTGAGTGCACTCCCACCTCAGATTTGGCTTCATCCATGCAATTTCTTACACATACCATGTCGTTTCCCCCATTCTGGAGTGTCTCCTTGTCCATTCTTTGGCTGACCAGCTCCTACTCATCCAGGAAACCTTCCCTGGCTGGCTCCAGTGTCCCTCTGTGCTTCCACAGCCCCCTGTCCATAACCATCTCTGCATCTCCTGCATTCTCCTGAAATGATCTGTTTTCCTCACTAGAATAGGAGTTTTCTGAAGGAAGGTACATGGTTTGTTCATCTTTGTACTGCCAGTGCCTGGAATTCAGTAGTTGTTTAGGAAATGTTTATTGAACTGAATCCTAAATTCAGCTCTAGTTCTTAGGAACATCGGCCTCTAGCAGTAAGTAGGCTGCCATTGACACAGAAGTCACCATAGTAGTAAAATGACATACTAGTAAAATGTAAAATGTTGCTAATGGCTCTAGGAAGACATCAGTAGGTAATGTAGTAGACTCTAGAAATTTGGACATGAATGTATTCTTTAGCCAAAAATGGGTAGTGGGAAATTTGATCTTTTTAAAAAATATATTCTTGGAGATTTTACTTACTGGGGTTGTGATGCTTGACTACATAGTTGCAGTACATGATAGAATTCTTACAAGAACTTAGGGGTCTGCCCTCAGAAGACGGGGTGTTAAATTGGATGCAGAGAATCTGGGCCAGGCTTCTGGAGCTTTCATTCACCTATTAGCACACTAATTTGTGTATCTACTTTCTGTGAAGGGTTTATATAGGCCACAGATTTCCTGTTTGAAGAAAGGTGAGTCAGATTCATTTAGCTTGATACTGTAAAGCAAGCTTGTCCAACTTGTGGCCCACAGGCCGCATACAGCCCAGGACGGCTTTGAATGCAACCCAACACAAATTCAGAAACTTGTTTAAAACATTATGAGATTGTTGTGTGTGTGTGTGTGTGTGTGTGTGTGTGTGTGTTTTAGTTCATCAGCTATCATTAGTGTTAGTGTATTTTGTGTGGCCCAAGACATTTCTTCCAGTGTGGCCCAGGAAATCCAAAGATTGGATACCCTTGTTGTAAAGTGTCTGGCCGAGTTCCCTTTTGAAGTGTGGCATTATGATGGAAGTGTCAACTCCCGTTGTGTGTTGGACCTTTCCGTAAACATGGAGGTGCAGTTTAAATGAGTACCTGTCATCTCTTCTCTAAAGGGGGAGGAGCCTCTGGGAGTGACAGTGCTGACAAGAAGTCTCAAGGTCCCAAAGGTGGTGGCACTGCAGTAAAGGTGAGTTACTAGTTCCTTTTTTTCCATGTGAAAAATAAATTCCATTTGTGTTGATACACATAAAAGACAGAATGCTTAACTCATTCTAACAGGCTAACCTAACACTGGTATAAAATCAAAATAACACAAAATTGCAGCCAGGTGCAGTGGTTCACACCTGTAATCCCAGCACCTTGGGAGGCCAAGGCAGGCACATCACCTGAGGTCAGGAGTTCGAGACCAGCCTGGCCAAAATGGTGAAACCTTGTCTCTACTAAAAATACAAAAATTCTCCTGGTGTGGTGGTGCACACCTGTAATCCCAGCTACTCAGGAGGCTGAGGCATGAGAATCGAGAATCGCTTGAACCGGGAGGCTGAGTTTGTGGTGAGCCAAGATCGTGCCACTGCACTCCAGCCTGAGCAACAGAGTGAGACTCCATCTCCAAAAAAATTGGAAAATTTAGGCCAATCTTGCTTATGAAAAGTAATTCCCTTTAAATATTTTCTCAAATACTTTCTCAGATACCCAGAATTTCCTCATACTTTTAGTATTGTTCCTTAAAATGCATTAAGTTAGATTTTTCCCAGTAAGTGACTGAGTTATTTCTCAGGAAAAATAATATTTTATGAAACCAAGAGATTAGATAAGTGTTAAAAGGCCTCTGCTGAATAAACAGGCAAGGATGCAGATCTCTTTAGAAAGCTCACTGCCCACCCCCTACACCCAGCTGAGCTACAAACCAGGGTCTTGACCATGAAAATGGGGTCAGGATAAAATCAGCAAATAACTACTTGAAATACTTAACCTAGTCCCAGAGGAGTATCTGCTGGGAGAAAATTTAATTTGCAAACAGAACTATACTAGTAAGTACTATGTAACAAGGCAGTTTCCATGTTTTAGTCAAGATATGGCAGCCTGTACTTTGATTGATTCATTCAGTAAGGATTTAGTGACATCTGCCTTGTGCCAAGCAGTGTATTAGGCTCTGGGGATTTTTTTTTTTAATTTAATAAAAAAGTAAGAGATGGGCCAGGCACAATCGTTCACTGCTGTAATCCCAGCACTTTGGGAGGCCAAGGGGTAGGATCACTTGAGCCCAGGAGTTTGAGACCAGCCTAGGCAACATAGTGAGACCCTGTCACTAAAAAAAATAAAAAATTAGCTGGACGTGGTGGTGCACAGCTGTGTCCCCAGCTACTTGGGAGGCTGAGGTGGGAGGATTGCTTGAGCCCGGGAATTCGAGGCTGCAGTGAGCCATGATTATGCCAATGCACTCATCCTGTGCAACAGAGCAAGACCCTGTCTCAAAAAAATAAATAAATAAATAAAAAGTAAGAGATGGTCCTTGTTATCACAGTCTACTTGGGAGCAGTTAGGTAAAGATATGTATTTCATTGCTGTATCATAAGCATAGCAGTGGAACTGCATCATATAAATTCAGTCATACATGTGTAGCCTAAGAAAAGAGATCACGTAAATGGTGTGGGCTGTTCTGCCCACTCTTCTGTTCAATGCCCCACAGAGAGAGAGAGAGATGAGAGACATGTACCAGCTTTTCTCTAGTTGCCCTGAATTCTTGTATGAGCATCCAGTCATGCAAAGTGGGGTTCTAGTGTCCAAAGATAAGTTTTCATAAAACATAGCCCCTAAATAAAACCCAGTGACTTCATCTGGTGTTTAACTGAAGAAGTGGTCATTGTTACAAACTGGGAGTAGAGCATGTCTGGCTGTGTCTGGGCTTAATGAGAGCTGACACGCTGGTCTCTCGTGTGACATCTTCATAAAGGGATGTTCTAGGGTAATTTTGGCAATATGCAGTTTTCACCTAATGTGCTTTTACAAGCATCTAACCTAAGAGACTATTCCACTGCATATGGCTTTTAAAAACTTTGTTTTGTTGTTTTTACCTTCGTAGAAGTGAGGTCTCACTATGTCGCCCAGGCTGGTCTTGAACTCCTGGCCTCAAGCGATCATCCCACCTCGGCCTCCAAAAGTGTTAAGAATATTGGGGCATGAACCACCACGCCTGGTGCATATGGCTTTAAAGAGTCATCTTACCCTCTTTGGAAAAAATAAGTTCAATGTGGCCACGCATGAGATATATGTAAAGGAGTGGCACTTATTCACTAGGAAAGTAAATTAGGGTTAAATTTTTGTTTTTGAGATTGAGTCTTGCTCTGTCGCCCAGGCTGGAGTGCAGTGGTGCCATCTCGGCTCACCGCAACCTCCACCTCGCAGGTTCAAACGATTCTCCTGCCTCAGCTTCCTGAGTAGCTGGGATTACAGGCATACGCCTCCAAGCCTGGCTAAGTTCTGTATTTTTAGTAGAGACGAGGTCTCACCATGTTTGCCAGGCTGATCTCGAACTCCTGACCTCAAGTGATCCATCCACCTCAACCTCCCAAAGTGCTGGGATTATAGGATTATAGGCTTGAGCCACCATGCCCAGCTAAATTTTTTTATAAAGCCTTTTATTTTGAGAAAATTATAGATTTGCATGCAGTTGTAGGAAATAATACATCTTTCCTTCAGGACTTGGCCAAGTTAAAAAAAAAAAGAAAGAAATAATACATCTAGCTGGGCATGGTGGTGTGTGCCTGTAGTCCCAGCTACTTGGGAGGCTGAAGTAGGAGGATTGTTTGAGCCCAGGAGTTCAAGGCTGCAGGGAATCATGATCATGCCACTGCACTCTGGCCTGGGCAACAGAAGGAGACCTTGTCTCTAAAAAAAAAAAAAAAAGAAAGAAAGAAAAAGAAATAATACGCGTTACTTGGTTTCTCTCCATGGTAACACCTAACAGAACTATAGTACAAGAGCACAAACAGGATAATGGCATTGGTATAGTCAAGATACAGACAATCCTATCACTACAAGGATCCCTCCTGTTGGCTTTTGTAACTATACCCACTTACCTCCTGCCCCACCTCTGCCCCCTTAACCTATGGCAGCAACTTATCTGTACTCCATTTGTGTAACTTTATAATGTCAAGAATGTTATATGAATGGAATAATATAGTATGTAAACTTTTGGGATTGGTTTTATTCAACCAGTATAATTTGCTGGACATTTCATTGAAGTGGTGTGTTTATCAATAGTTTATTCCTTGGTATTGCTAAGTAGTACCAGTTGAGTATCCCAAATCCAAAATGGAAAATGCTGTAAAATCTGAAGCTTTTTGAGCACTGACATGACACTCAAAGCAAATGCTTATTGTAGCATTTTAGATTTTCAATTTTCAGATTAGGGATGCTCAACTGGTAAGTATAATGCAAATATTGCCAAAGCCAAAGCACTCTGGTCCCAAGCATTTCGGATAAATGATATTCCACCTGTATCCCATGATGTGGAGGCGCTGTAGTATGTCAAACCATTCGCCTGTTGAAGGATAGCTGGGTTGTTGCAAGTGTGTTTTGAAGGCCCCAACATTTAGACCCTGGGAACTTCTGGCCTTTTAGAGTTCAGCTCCTTCCACATTCTGTCATTCTGCTTCAGACCCACCCCTGTAGCTACACCCTACCCTTTTGTCGCTATACCCTGCCCTTTTGTCGCTATAAGCTGTGCAGATTCTGAGACCCACCCACTGATCATAGCTTCCCTCCTTCCCTTTATCTTCCTTCCTCCCCTAATCCTGTTTCTCTGTTCTTCTCCTGGTAGACCCCCAAGCACTTGAGCTCCCCCCTGCTCTCCGCACTTTCTCCCAGGCTTCATGTTTGTTTTGTGCCATGCAAACTCAAAATTAGGCCTAAGGGCTTGACCATTAGATTGAGGAGTTCCAGTTTCTTTTTCTTTTGACTACCTCCCTGCATCCACCTCCCTGCTACTCAGGATCAATCCACTGGTCTACTTTCTTTGCACTTAAAATCACAACTATAGTTAGAAGAGAAGAATTCGAGTGGTCTTAGTGTAAAGAAAAGACAAATATTTAAGATGATGTATATTCCAAATATACTGATTTCATCTTTACCAATTATATGAATGTATTAGATTATTCTATTACCCTGAAACTATGTACATCTATTTTGTATCAATAAAAAACAAAGAAAGGAAGGAAAAAGAAAAAAGATAGATTTCCTTGAAAATGTCTACTTTGGGGTGACTTAAATATTAATACTTGATTTTTAATAAGTATGTAAGTAAAACATTTACTAATAATTCCAATATGAGTATTATATTTGCTCATGGATTAACTTATTTCAGTAGCTTGGCTCAAATTTGAAACAGTTACTTAAGAAAGAAATATTTGGCTAGGTGCCATGGCTAATGCCTGTACTCCCAGCACTTTGGGAGGCCAAGGCGGGCAGATCATCTGTGGTCAGGAATTCAAAACCAGCCTGGCCAACATGGTGAAACCTCATCTCTACTAAAAATACAAAAATTAGCCGGGCATGGTGGCAGACGCCTGTAATCCCAGCTACTCGGGAGGCTGAGGCAGGAGAATCACTTGAACCTGGAAGACGGAGGTTGCAGTGAGCCGCAACTGCACCACTACACTCTAGCCTGGGCGACAGAGCGAGACTCCATCTCAAAAAGAAAAAGAAAGAAAAATTTAGTTCAAAAAGAAGTAACAACCCAGAACTGCTGAGCCATACTGGAAAGTCACACAGCCTTGGGGGATTGGGGCCACTAATACTTGGTCTCTAACTTTACCTAGGCCCTCAGTGCTGCTCAGCAAAAACCACTCGGCTGTAGTAATCCACCACCCCACTCCCATCAGTCAACAGAGAATTTCATCCCATGGTTCTCAGTCCTCGATGTACATCAGATACGCCTAAAAAAAATACCCATGCCTAGGGTCTCACCCAGACCAACTGCATCAGAATCTCTAGGAGGGGGGCCTGGACCTTGATAACTTTTTTAGAAGGGCTGGGCTTGGTGGCTCATGCCTGTAATTCCAGCACTCTGGGAGGCTGAGGTGGGTGGATCACTTGAGGTCAGGAGTTCAAGACCAGCCTGGCCATCATGGTGACACCTTGTCTCTACTGAAAATACAAAAATGAGTTGGGCTTGGTGGCGTGCACCTGAAATCTCAGCTACTCAGGAGGCTGAGGCAGGAGAATCGCTTAACCCAGGAGGTGGAGGTTGCAGTGAGCTGAGACGGCGCCAATGCAGTGCAGCCTGGGCAACAGAGTGAGACTCCGTCTCAAACAACAAAAATAAAATTTTTTAGACACTCTGGAGGTGGTTTTAATATGCTGCCAGGGTTAAGAAACACTCACCTAGTCTCATAGGGTTAGTATGAGGATTTAATGAGATAATTCATTTAAAGCACTTAGCACAGCACCTTGCAAATATTAAGTACTCATCAACTTTTAAATATTATTATTATTATTATTTTTGAGACGGAGTTTCGCTCTTGTTGAGCAGGCTGGACTGCAATGATGTGATCTCGGCTCACTGCAACCTCCACCTCCTAGGTTCAAGCAATTCTCCTACCTCAGCCTCCTGAGTAGCTGGGATTACAGGCATGAGCCACTGCACCCGGCCTAAAATTCATATTTAAATGTCTTCCACCCTTTGCCTCTAGCCAGAGCCATTTCTTATTTTCAAACAACAAAATTAGTGGAGAGACTCTCCCATGTTACACATTACCCTCCCACTTCCCATTGTTTCCTCAGTCAACCTGCTGCATTCTGGCTTCTGCACTTAAACTCTTCTGAAACTCCTTTTCCTAATCCCAGCACTTTAGGAGGCCAAGGCTGGTGGATCACCTGAGGTCAGGAGTTCGAGACCAGCCTGGCAAACGTGGCAAAACCCTGTCTCTACAAAAAATTTAAAAATTAGCCGAGCATGGTGATAGGCGCCTGTAATCCCAGCTACTCAGAAGGCTGAGAGGACGAGAATTGCTTGAACCTGGAAGGCGTTGGTTGCAGTGAGCTGAGATTGTGCTACTGCACTCCAGCCTGGGTGACGGACCTAGACTTTGTCTCAAAAAAAAAAAAAAAAAGCTTATAGATTAAGGATATGAAGAAAGAAAATATTTTTGTACAGTTGCACAATGTTTTTTAAGCCAAGTGTTATTAAATAGTCAAAAAATTAAAAAATAATTTAAATGTATAACGTTAAAAAGATATAATAAGCTGAGGTTAATTTACTATTGAATAAAGAAAAGTATTTTATAAATTGACTGTAGCCTACATGTACAGTGTATATAAAGTCTACAGTAAGGGCCGGGCGCGGTGGCTTACACCTGTAATCCCACCACTTTGGGAGGCTGAGGTGGGCAGATCACCTGAGGTCAGGAGTTTGAGACCAGCCTGATCAACATGGTGAAACCCCGTCTCTGCTAAAAATACAAAATTAGACTAGGAATGGTGGCTCATGCCTGTAATCCCAGCACTTTGGGAGTCTGAGGCAGGCAGATCACCTGAGGTCAGGAGTTCAAGACCAGCCTGGGCAACATGGTGAAACCCCGTCTCTATTAAAAATACAAAAATTAGCCGGGCATGATGGCACACGCCTGTAGTCCCAGCTACTAAGGAGACTGAGGCAGGAGAATCGCTTGAACCCGGGAGGTGGAAGTTGCAGTGAGCTGAGATTGCGCCACTGCACTCCAGCCTGGGCAACAGAGCAAGACTCTGTCTCAAAAAAAACAAAAACAAAAACAAAAAACAAAATTAGCCGGTAGCCGGGTGTGGTGGTACATGCCTGTAAACTCGGCTACTCTGGAGGCTGAGTCAAGAGAATTGCTTGAACCCGGGAGGGGGAGCCGAGATCGTACCATTGCACTCCAGCCTGGGCAACAAGAGCAAAACTCTGTCTCAAAAAAAAAAAAAAAAAGTCTACAGTAGTATACAGTAATGATGTCCTAAGCCTTCACATTTACTCATCACTCACTGACTCACCCAGAGCAACTTCCACCCCTGCAAGCTCCATTCATGTTAGGTGTCCTATGTAAGTGTACCATTTTTATCTTTTATACTGTATTTTTACTCTACCTTTTCTATGTTTAGATACTCAGATACAGTGTGGTATTCAGTACAGTCACATGCTGTACAGGTTTGTAGCCTAGGAGCAATAGACTATGCCATATAGCCTAGGTGTATAGCTGGCTATACTACCATCTAGGTTTGTGTAAGTACACTATTATGTTTGCATAACAACAAAATTGCCTAGTAACTCATTTCTCATAATGTTTTCCTGTAGTTAAGTGACATATAAGTAATTCTATTTGAATGTGAAATGGGAAATCCTGCCAAACAGCTATCTTGACAAAATCATTTTTAAGGATAATAGTGTTTTTTAAAAATCCATGGCTTTATGTAAACATAGGTCAAATTTGAATACCTCAGTAGGGTTGGGTGTTCTTAATATTCAACCTATGATACCTTTTCAAAGTGTGGAATTGTGGGGAGGCTTATACATTGGGTCTCTTTTAGTACAAAATACTTCTTGGCCAGGCCAGGCGCGGTGTGCTCACGCCTATAATCCCAGCACTTTGGGAGGCCAAAGTGTGCAAATCACTTGAGGCCAGGAATTTGAAACCAGCCTGGCCAACATAGTAAAACCCCATCACTACTGAAAATACAAGACATTAGCTGGGCGTGGTGTTGCACACCTATAGTCCCAGCTACCTAGGAGGCTGAGGTGGGAGAATTACTTGAACTCGGGAGGTGGAGGTTGCAGTGAGCCAAGATCCTGCAACTGTTCTCCAGCCTGGGTGACAGAGGGAGACTCTGTCTCAAAAGAAAAGAAAGACTTTCTAGCAGGTTTTTTCTTATCATCCTCACTCTGATGAAGTAATAGCTCTCATTGGTCAATGGTTGCTACCAATCTTCACAATCCTATGAGAACACATAGGTCCCATTATCATCGCATCTCGATGTACAAATGTAGAAACACTTGGAGGTTTAAAAACATGCCTAAGTTCAGCCGGGCATGGTGGCTCACGCCTGTCATCCTAGCACTTTGGGAGGCTAAGGCGAGCGGATCACTTGAGGTCAGGGGTTCAAGACTGGCCTTGCCAACACGGTGAAACCTTATCTTTACTAAAAATATAAAAATTAGCTGGGCGTGGTGATAGGCGCCTGTATCCCAGCTACTTGGGAGGCTGAGGCAGGAGAATGGCTTGAACCTAGGAGGCAGAGGTTGCAGTGAGCTGAGATCACACCACTGCACTCCAGTCTGGGAGACAAGAGTGAGACTCCATCTCTAAATAAATAAATACATGTCTAAGTTCATACAGCAGAGTTGGGATTTGATTCCAGGAGCACAGCTCTCAACACGTATGTTACCTCCTCCTGTTAGCGGAGGAGGTATATGTAAAAGATAGGAGCTTCCCACAGCCAGGTGCCCATTTTCCATCTAAATCAGAACTCTTTGAGACGTTGTATTAACATGGGGAATGGGTTTGTGGTTGTTGCCCAGGGCAAACCTCCAGGATTTTTACTTGATATGCACTAATGTGTGTGTGTGTGTTTTTTTTAAGACAGTCTCACCCTGTCACCCAGGCTGGAGTGCAATGGCGCAATCTCAACTCACTGCAAACTCTGCCTCCCAGGTTCAAGTGATTCTCCTGCCTCAGCCTCCCGAGTAGCTGGGATTACAGGCTAGTGCCACCACGCCCAGCTAATTTTTTTTTTTTTTTTTGTATTTTTAGTAGAGAGGGTTTCTCCATGTTGGTCAGGCTGGTCTCAAACTCCTGACCTCCGGTGATCCACCCGCCTCGGCCTCCCAAAGTGCCGGGATTACAGGCAAGAACCACTGCGCCTGGCTAATGTTTTTTTTTTGTTTGTTTTTGTTTTTTTACTGGTGGGGGTAATACAAATGTAACCGCTGTACTTTGAGGAGTCATTTGGGTCTCCAAGTATTCCATGAATGTACTTTTTCCTTGCAGGTCAGACACATTCTATGTGAAAAACATGGCAAAATCATGGAAGCCATGGAAAAGTTAAAGTCTGGGATGAGATTCAATGAAGTGGCCGCACAATATAGTGAAGATAAAGCCAGGCAAGGGGTATGTTGCTCTTATTATTTATAATTTTCTCTCAGTCAGGGTGAGGGAGCAAAATAAAAATGACAAATAATAAAATAAAATTCTCCGTCCTCCGCAGAAGAAACACAGAAGTAGGGATTACTCCTTTTGTTCAACCAGTAGTTGTAACCATATTTTAGTTTAAAGATCTCAAAAGCAGAAATGTCCAACTTATGAATAGTAGAATAAAGGTCACCTATGTCTAAACCTAGGCACGACCAAACTTGCACAGCTAAGTTTCAAGTCCAGCAGTGTTGAGAGTGCTTATGTGTTCGGTCTAGAGTTAGACTTCTTCCACCTGTTTGTCCTTATTGAGCCTATTCCTGTATTGCTCTTAGGAATATACCTCATAACCTTAGCAAAATGTTGAGAAATTCTCTCAAGCTACACTAGAACTGTTCCCTCTTTAGGGCCAATCGATATCACTTATCTTTTGGGTTTTTCAGGGCGACTTGGGTTGGATGACCAGAGGGTCCATGGTGGGACCATTTCAAGAAGCAGCATTTGCCTTGCCTGTAAGTGGGATGGATAAGCCTGTGTTTACAGACCCACCAGTTAAGACAAAATTTGGATATCATATTATTATGGTTGAAGGAAGAAAATAAAATCATATGAAAGACTGAATAAGTTTTATACATTTTGTTTCTTTAAAAGGTGTTGGGTATTCTTTTGAGCTGGAGTTGCGAGGAAATACAAAAATTTTTAAAAAGAAAAGATATTGGATACTTCTTGTATTTTGTGAAGGCTCTGTCAGTATGGGTTTGTAGGTGTGAGAGAAGGTGGGGATAAGTGAGCGTCTACTGCAGCAGGTATTCAGTCAGTCATTCTCAAAGAGAAGTCAAGCAGACTCCCTTTAACCTGTATTCCCTTTCCTCTCAGAACTATATCTGACTCTCAGTCTGTCCCATAAATTAATTCAGAAACCGTCTTCAGGGGAAGCAGATACCAACTCAACACTATTCACACAACTGAAAATATTGGGCATCAAATAGATTAGTGTATGAGAATCATAAAATAAATTCCCAGACATTTGTTTTACATGTTAGTCAACTCTGATCTTCCAGGACATTTATTATTAGCTCCGCTCTCTTAACATAGTACGTGGCACATTATAGGCTTTCAGTGTTAACTCCTTTCTTTTAAAATAAATGTTTATTGGACGGAAAAGAACTCAGTTCTTCCATGGGTTGTTTTGTACTAGACTAACCAAGTGCTGGCTAAAAGGGATGGATGTCAGCATAAAAACCTCATTCCCTCATCTTCAGTGTATGGGTTACATTAGGACTGTCCTTTCCAGGGCCAATGTTCTGTGCATCTACATTTTTAAAATTTAAAATGCCATATTTATGACATACAAAAAAGTATAAAGATTACTAATATAAATACTATACTGCTGGCTGGGCACGGTGGCTCACGCCTGTAATCCCAGCACTTTGGGAGGCCGAGGTGGGCGGATCATGAGGTCAAGAGATTGAGACCATCCTGGCCAACATGGTGAAACCCCGTCTCTACTAAAAGTACAAAAAATTAGCCGGGCATGGTGGTGTATGCCTGTAGTCCCAGCTATTCGGGAGGCTGAGGCAGGAGAATTGCTTGAACCAGAAAACGGAAGTTGCAGTGAGCCGGGATCGCCCACTGCACCTCAGCCTAGCGATAGAGCGAGACTCTGTCTTAAATAAATAAATAAATAAACAAACAAATAAATAAATAATAAATACAAATAAAAATAATAATAAATACTATACTGCTTCAAAAATAAAACTTTGCCAACACAGCTATGTGATTCTTAACAGTGATTATTTTAACACACTGCAGGCCGAGTGCGGTGGCTCACGCCTGTAATCCCAGCACTTTGGGAGGCCGAGGCGGGCAGATCACCTGAGGTCGGGAGTTCTAGACCAGCCTGACCAACACGGAGAAAGCCCGTCTCTACTAAAAATACAAAAAATTAGCCGGGCGTGGTGGTGCATGCCATAATCCCAGCTACTGAAGAGGCTGAAGCAGGAGAATCTCTTGAATGAGGGAGGTAGAGGTTGCGGTGAGCCAAGATTGTGCCGTTACACTCCATCCTAGGCAACAAGAGTGAAAACTCCGTCTCAGAAACAAACAAACAAACAAAAACACTGCATTTATGCATTCTCTCCCTCAGCTGCATTTGCTGTTATACCCACTTATATAATGGCAACTTTACCTAGAGACCTGACTACTTACCCAATTGAGAAGAGTTTCTGAGCACCTCAGTAGGTTATGCCTCCATGAGATTTTCCCTACAGAGCAGATATACCAGTATATAGAGATGTTCAAATAGATATAAACTGAAACTACGGCTGGGCCGAGTGGTATGCGCCTGTAGTCCTAGCTACTTGGGAGGCTGAGGCAGGAGGATCACTTGAGCCCAGGAGTTCTGGGCTGTAGTGTCCTTTGCCAATTGGGTATCAGCACTAAGTTCAGCATCAATATGGTGGGTGACCTCTCCGGGCACAGTGGCTCATGCCTATAATCCCAGCATTTTAGGAGGTCAAGGTGGGAGGATCACTTGAGCCTCAGAGGTTGAGGTTGCAGTGAGCTATGACCATGCCCACTGCACTTCAGACTTCAGCCTGGGTGACAAAGACCCTGCCTCTTAAAAAAAAAGAAAGAAAAACATGGTACCCTCCTGGGAGTGAAGGACCACCAGGTTGTTTAAAAAGGGGTAAATTGGCCCGGGATGGAAACTGAGCAGGTCAAAACTCCTGTGCTGATTAATAGTGGGATTGCACCTCTGGATATCCACTGCACTCCAGCCTGGGCAACACAGTGAGACCCCATGTCTAAAAAAAGTTTAAAGCTGAAACTACATGTTATTGATTGGTTGATTTTGTTTTTTTTAAGTGATACATTGACATGGGGTCTTACTACATTGCTGAGGCTGGCCTCAAACTCCTGGGCTCAAGTGACCCTCCTGCCTCACCCCTCCCTAGTAGGTGGGACTACAGGCAAGTGTCACTGCACCCTGCCTACATGTACTTTGAAAACTATATTAAAAGCAATGTCTCTAGGCTGGGCGTAGTGGCTCACGCCTGCAGTCCCAACACTTTGGGAGGCTGATGCAGGCAGATCACTTAAGAGCAGGAGTTTAAGATCAGCCTGGCCAACATGGTGAAACCCTGTCTCTGCTAAAAATACAAAAATTAGTCGGGCATGGTGGCACACGCCTGTAGTCCCAACTACTTGGGAGGCTGAGGACAAGAATTGCTTGAACTCAGGAGGTAGATGCTGCAGTGAGCCAAGATGGCGCCACTGCACTCCAGCCTGGGTGACAAGAGACTCCATCCCAAAATAAATTAATAAAATAAAACCATTTGTCCAAATAAGGTCAGTAAATTCTGAAAAGCTATATAAGTATGAGACACTACCAAGCTGAGTCCTTTGCTTGGGACATTGGCTTGCCTAGGATACTAAGTGAATACCTGTTGCATAGATGTCACCACAAAGGAAAGAACCCAGAGTGCTGAAAGGTGGACTAGAAAAAGCGAACTAAATTCTGTGGTATGGAGAGAGCAGTTATAGGTAGCCTGTGAGAAAGTACGGCAGGAATGGACCTCTGACACCAAGCGAACCTTTGGGAAGTTAGCTTTTGATTGACAACTAAGATTCTGAAAGAGTTGGTAAATGGGCCGGGCAGCGTGGCTCATGCCTGTAATCCCAGCACTTTGGGAGGCCAAGGTGGGTGGATTAAGGCCAGGAGTTCAAGACCAGCCTGACCATCATGGTGAAACCCCATCTCTACTAAAAATACAAAAATTAGCTGGGCTTGGTGGTGAGTGCCTGTAGTCCCAACTACTCAGGGGGCTGAGGCAGGAGCATTGTTTGAACTTGGGAGGCAGAGGTTGCACCACTGCACTCCAGCCTGGGTGACAGAGCAAAACTCTGTCTCAAAAAAAAAAAGAAAAGAGTTGGCAAATGAAAAAAATTTATACAGATTTATATACATTATAGCATATGCATTTAATTCTGCTTTAAGACTATATCTCTTTAAGTTCAGTGTTTACAAAACAAACATCCTTCATAGTAAAATAATTGCAAATTAAAATCAAAATAAGATACAAGTTCCCTCTTTTTATGTGTCAGATTGGTAAAGTTCAAAATGTTTAACGTTGTTTGGTAAGGGTATGGGGGAAACAGACATTCATCCATTCATTAATGGTAGAAATGCAATTATATCCTCTATGGAGAATAGTTTGGCAGTACTTGTCAAATTTATAAATAAGCCCTTTGACCCAGCACTCCATTTCTAGGAATGTATCCTATAATCATATGTATAAAAGATACAAGGATATTTCTTACAGCATTATTTGAAAACAAACTGAACACCAATAAATGATGATAAATATGGTATATCCTTCAACAGAATATCATGCAGTTATGTTAAAATTTAAAATGAGGTACAGAATAGTGTACACAATAATTTGGGTAGCAGCATAAATATATACACATATGTACTTGAGCTTGTACATCATAGACTATCTCTGGGAATGGGAATCCAGAACTCCAGGACAGGAGGGTAAGAGACTTTTTACCTCACACCCTGAGATCAGGGTCTTAACCTTTCTTTTGTGCCATGCAGCCTTTAGCAGTTTGCCCCAGTGTATGGATCCCTTTTCAAAATGTTTATTTTAGGATGGATGTGGTGGCTCAAACCTGAAATCCCAGCACTTTGGGAGGCTGAGTAGGGCAGATCAGTTGAGGCCAGGAGTTCAAGACCAGCCTGGGCAACACAGTGAGACCCTGTCTAAAAAAAATTTTTTTAAATTAGCTGGGCATTGTATGTGCCTGTAGTGTCTGCTATTCAGGAGGAAGGCTGAGGCAGGAGGGTTGCTTGAGCCCAGGAGTTAAGGCTGCAGTGAGCCGTGATCTCACCACTGCACTCCAGCCTGGGTGACAAGAGTGAGACCCAGTCTCAAAAAAGAAAAAATGTTGACTTTAAATGCATAAAGTAAAATACATAGGGTTACAAAAGACATTATGCTGAAATACAGTAATCAAAAGTTTTTTTGGTTTTGTTTATGAGGTACACAGCTAAATCAAAAGTTTTAAAATTGTGGCTGGGCGCAGTGGCTCATGCTTGTAATCCATCCCAGCTCTTTGGGAGGCCGAGACAGGTGAATTGCCTGAGCTCAGGAGTTCGAGACAAGGCTGAGAAACATGGTGAAACCCTGTCTCTACCAAAAATACAAAAAATTAGCCAGGCATGACGGTGGCACATGCCGGTAGTCCCGGCTACTCCTGGCGGGGGCAGGTGAGAGGATCGCTTGAGCCCAGGAGGCGAAGGTTGCAGTGAATCCAGATTGTGCCACTGCACTCCCACCTGGGTGACAAAGTAACACCGTGTCTCAGAAAAAAACAGTTTGTAATATGTGTGTGTGCCTCTTTATTAATATATTAAGTAATACCTGGTGGTAGGTCTAAAAAGCACTGAGTTTGCAGTAATGAATATCAATGGTATTTTGAGATATCTGCAATAACCCCGAAGTCTATGTGATTTCTACTGGTGACATGGTAACATGTACTGCTAATACTTCTGCAGTTTATGGCTACATTTGTTAACAGTGGACGATGTCCAGGTTCTTGGCGTCTTGAACCAAGAACTGGATAAAACGCACAAACAAAGCAAGGAAGGGGACAACGGGATTTATTGAAAATGAAAGTACACTCCACAGTGTGGGAGCATGACCAAGCATAGGAGCTCAAAAGGCCCCGTTAGAGAATTTTGGGAGTTTAAATGCCCCCTAGAGGATTCCATTGGTTACCTGGGGTGCGCCCTATGTAAATGAAGACGATAAAGTGAAGTTACAAAGTCATTTACTAGGCCTACACCCTATGGAGAGGATATTTCCTGTCGTAGCTGAAGTGTGAATCGGCCTTAAATCCCCTGCCTCCAGACCCTATTTTCCTGCTTCACATTCACGATGAAAGGAAATGCTATATTTCAGCTACAAGATAGCGAGATAAAAGATAAAACTTTTTTTCCCATCCAAATTCAGAGACAACTGACTTCTACCCATGAACTCCAGGTTAAAAATCCCTGCCATGGATACTGTTTGAATAGTATTTCAAACATGAGTATGCGTTTTTTTTCCCCCAACAGAATTTGTCATAGCACACACACTCTTGAACAGAAAGAGTATTGCTATTTTCAGTAAGAAATACACCGAGGACTTAACGTTTCACTGTTCCAAACAAATGGATATAGGCCGCTAAAACCTCCTTGCAGGCAAATAAATCGTGTGGGTTTTTTGTTTTCTACATCAGGGAAGAAAGACATTTATTAGCTGAATTTTTTTTTCTATTTTTTTCACTGTATAGAAAGTCAGAATTCTGACAGACATTAGCTGAATTTTAACAATATTTGTGTGTGTGGTAGAAGGGAGATGAAAAACAAAGATGTAGGGCGCAGCCACTCCCTTCACCTTTATCACGGTGGGAAGCACGGAAATGGTAAGCTGAATTTAGATGCAGACTGAATTGCTGAACCACACAGTTATACCAATATTTCAGAAATGATATTCAATCACATTACCCTAAAATATTAATAATTGCTTTTAGTAAGAGCAAACTTTCTCTTTTGAACTTCTGTAATCTCTTATAATACACGAGATTATTAGTGTGTATATAGGTATAATTTACAAGTAACTTTTATATGTATGGGATATAATAAAAATAAGTATTTGGTCTTTGTCCCTGGTTCCTCGCATATAGCTCCTGAAAGCCTTGAAATCTCAATTGGTTATCTTTTGTGTGCTAATGAGATAGCTTGTGGCTGGAGGCCCCTAGTAGCTTCAGGATGGGGGCTGGTCACCAGAAACAAGGCATGATTAGAGGGAATATTCAGCCCTAACTGCAACCTCTGTTGAGGGGGAGAGGGGCTGAAGATTGAGTTAATCACCCAGGGCCAATTATTTTATCAATCATGCCTCCCTAAGGAAACCTCAAAAACCCTAACAATAGAGTTTGGAGAGCCCTGGATTAACATATCAAAATGTTGGGAGGGTGGTATGCCCAGAGGGCATGGACGCTTAATGCACCACCCCCATACCTTGCCCCATGCATTGCTTCCATTTGGTTGTTCGAGTTGTATTCTTAATAATAATCTGGGAATAGTAAACATTTCTTGAGTTTTATAAACTACTCTAGCAAATTATTAAACCAGGGAGTGGGATGGGGAGGTCATGGGAATCCCTGATTTGTAGCCAAGTCAGACAGAAGTGTGGGTAACATGGGAACTGAATACTTACAACTGACGCCTGAAGTGAGGGCAGTCTGGTGGAACTGAGCCCTTAAACGTGTGGTGTCTGATGCTAACTCTGGGTAGTGTCAAAATTGAATTCTTGGACACCAGTTTAATTTTGAATTGGAGAACTGCTTGATGTGGAAAACGCCCACATTTGGTGTCAGCAGTGTTTTGAGTAAAAACAGCTCAGTGTATTATATTCAAAATTAAAAATCGGTTTCACCCCAACTACGTCACCATGGGGAAGTGATGGCCTCACTAAGCCTTTGTTTCCTGAAATGAAAAATAGAAATGCTACTCTCCCTCCACCTCAAAGGATTATGGTAAGACTGAAATGAGAAACCTGTGTAGAGTGCTCAATACAGACTACCTCATCAAGGATAGTCCACTTCTCTGGTGATAGTCCAGCATGCTATACTGCACTTTATGTTTCGGCAAGGTAACTCCTTTTCAGTCTACAATCCAAAGATAAACTGTGATAGCATGTGTCAGAATAGACGAGATACTTGGTTTGGAGAAAAGGAGAATGCAGTTAATGGTGCATGAAGAATGGCTAAATGGTCAGCAGTGACTCCAGGGCAAGCTACCAGCGATCTAGAATCCTAGCACCAGGTACCTATCTCAGCTTTCTGCTGTTCCAGTTTAGTACTCTTTATCCAAAATGCTGAGGACCAGAAGTGTTCTGGATTTGGGAGTATTTGCATACACATAATGAGATATTTTGGGGGATGGGACCCAAGTCTAAACATGAAATCCATTTATGTTTTATATTCACGTTATATACATAGTCTGAAGGTAATTTTATACAATTATTTTTAATGATTTTGTGCATGAAACAAAGTTTGTGTATGTTGAGCCATTTCATTATCCTTTGTAGGCAGGCTTGCATGGAAGAATCTGGGTCTGTGTGGAAAGGATAAATAATAGTTGAAGGGGGCTGACAGGGTCTCTTTTCCCTTGGGGATGCTGAGTAAACTGTTCTACACCTGCATTTTGACTGTGACATGTCACATGACATCAGGTATGGAACTTTCCACTTGTGGCATCATGTCAGCATTCAGAAGGTTTCCCATTTTGGATTTTTGGATTAGGAACACCAATCTATATTAAGCTGAAAGCATTAAACAGCATGTTCACAAGCATCTCTTAAGATCTGGAATGCTAATGACAAGCTTCTGCCAGTATCATCTCAGTGAAATAAAGTGGATGGAAAACACGAGAAAAGTAACTTTAATTTTCTTATCTGAACTGTTACATACAAAGATGATCACTTTCAGAGTAAAATTAAGAATGGCCAGAATAATTTTACAAAACTTTCCAAGAAACAACACAGTTAAGTTTACAGAATATGCCTAAAATATAATATTCAAGTGAAAAAATATTAAGCTAGTGCTCAGAATACCAGACTATGGAGTGGGGGGGAGTTGCAGGGCAGAAGTTGTTTTTTGAGATCTTTCTTGCCTTAACCCTGAATGCTTCATGTTCCCAAATAATCCAGTTATGGCAACAAAAATTCCCTCATATTATTTCACTTTAAAATACAATAAACAGGTTACATTCTCAAGTGTTTAGTTGTTTATACAAACTTAAAGTCAAGAGCATAACTTCAGGATCTGCACTTTTTATGTCAAGAGCTTTAACTAAACAGTTTAGGGCCTCCTGGAGTTTTCCACACTCTTTCAGTTCTTTTCCACGCTTTACAAGAGTCTCATAGTCATTCGTAGCCTCTGCCGCCTTATCCTGGGGAGAACCAACCAACTGTTCACCAGACAAGGGCTCAGGGGAACCATGAGAGGTCTCTTGAGCTAGAGCACTAGACTTAGACATCATTGACCAGCTGGACTTGTTTTCTGAAGACTGTGTTTCTCCGGAAGGATCCTCTTCTGTACATTCAGAGGCTTTGCCACTACTTTCCTCTGCCCCTTCTCCTGGATAATCTTCAGCACCCTTTGCTTCACTGCTGTCATCAAGTCTTTCCTCCATATCCTCCACGTGGTCTAAAACCATATTAATAAGAGACCTCCTAGAAGACAGAGATCTTCTCGGGTTCATAGACTTATTTACACTACTGGGTATTTGAGATGAAAAGAACCTTCCCGGTGGACTGATGTCATTTTTGGGAGTTGAAGCATCAAATTTTTTCACACATGAGAACTGAAAGAGAGATGTGTTGAATGGGTTTGTGTTTGAGGTATCTTTAAAAGAATCATCTTCATCTTCACCATCGGAAACAATCCTTCCAGCTTTACTTCTGATTTTTGCTTTAACTACTACTTCTTCTGGTTCATCATCTTTCTCAGAAAACTCCCAACTGAGACATGTTTTGCTATGCACAAACCCTGCTCTGGAATTAGCCTCAGAGCCACACAAGCTATTTCCTTTTTCAACATGCTCTGAAGACTGACTGGAAAGATTTTGTCTGTTGTCTGCTGAGTCTTCCAAGAAAAGATTGAAGTCACAGGCATACTGTGATGAAGATGCTGGAGGTTCCTCTTTCAACTTGGCCTCATTTGCTTGAGCATCCTGCAGCACACTATGGGATGCTGAAAAGTCATCAGCTATTTCAATAACGGATACATTCGATTCTGCATTTTGACTTTCATTTGTTATGGAAATAATGGGCCAAGGATTGCAATGACGTAAAATCTCATCATCCTTTAGTCGATCTAGATTTGGCCCAAGATCAGCTTTGGCTGATTTGCTAGGTAAATAATTAAAACTTCCCAGAAGATCCTCTTGCAGTGCCTCCTGCTTAGGCCCCTCTTGTAATGTCTCTTTTTGTAGAGCTTCATTTTTAGTTGCAAAGCTTTTTTCCATTCCCAAGGAAGAGTTTGTAAAAAGTTCTACATTTCCAAACCCCTTGGGTAAAGTAGCTATAGAGTCAGCACTACATGTACTTTCACATGGGTGCCTACCATCTTGCAGGGTGGTAGCATTCATCTTTATACTGGAAAGATCTTGTTTCTCACCCTCTTCAGTCAGATCATCAATAACTACACTTGCCATTTTGGAACTGATATCTTCTTCCTGAGTATGATGAATACTTATAAGAGGTGAAGGCTGAGGCTGTGGTTTATTCAATTTAGGGCATTTCTTCTTTGTTGAAGAAGGAAATACAGGTTCTCTTAGCCAGGCGCCCTCATTTCTATTTCTTTGTTGTTCCATCAGGAACTCTTTATTTTGAGACTCAAATTCAACAAGGAATTGAGCTTTCTGAACCCTTTGTTGAATATACTGAGATTCTTCTACCACATCAAACTCTTCTTTAATAGATAGATCACATGTGTACATCAAATCATGGTCGGAGATTCCAGCTATCCCCCAAAGACTGCAGGTAGGCAATATGTTCATCTAGTTTTGTATCAGATTTTCTCTGAGCAGCATGCAAAGACTGAAGCTGCAGCTGGGTTACAGAGTTCTGAAGATCCTCGATTGTAAAGAGTTCTCTTAATTCTTGTTTACTAAAATATCGGAAAGGGTTCTTTTTCTCACCAGTAGTTTGTCTTATTAATGAGTCCTTGAAAACCTGTCTTCTGTATATTTTTTCCTCTACAGTCCCACAAGTGATTAGCCTATAAACCACAACATTTTCTTTTTGTCCAATTCTGTAAACTCTATCCACAGCTTGAGCATCGGTTGCAGGATTCCAGCTAGGGTCAAAAATGACCACTCTGGTTGCTGCAGTTAATGTTAAACCGACACCACCTACTTGAGTGGTAAGCAGAAAAACTGAGTAATCTTTATTTTGCTGGAACAAGTTAATTCTTTTTTCTCGTTCCAAAAGATGAGTAATTGTCCCATCGATTCGCAATGTCTTAAAATGCCTATTCTTTAAGAGGCGTTCGATGATGTTTAGAATTTGCCTCGACTGAGAAAACACCAGAGTTTGATGTCCCTCATCTCGCAGCCTCTTAAGTAGGCCCATTAGGAATATCATTTTTCCAGATTCTTCCATCAATGTGTCATCAGTTATTTGATCAATATGGTCCATGTCTGGGGAATCCTCCCTTCATTTCCATCTTGAGCACAGAATGTGACAGTCCCGAGATTTAGCAAACCACAAGCCCGTGCAGACAGCAGCCTAGGATGATCACACAGCTTCTTTAAGACACCTAGCTCAGCCAAAGGTGAGCGTGTCTCCATTAGCAATTCCTTGATATGATCTAAAGACACAAATTTCCTGTATATTTCTTCTTGTAAAGGCACAAGTCGTATCCAAATAATTAAATCATTTTTCCTGGAAAGGGAAGGCATTTCACAAATGGCATCAACATCTGGATTCTTTTCATTAAGTTTGACGTCTGGGTTGCTTGTTTTCTTCTGTACTTCTTCTTTAGTCCTCCTGAGAAAATAGGGTTTTATGATTGCCATTAAGTTTTCAGATATTTTAAATCCCAAGGCTTTTTCCCCTGGGGTAGCATCCTTCTCTCTTGCTCTAGTAATAGGATTTTCATACTCCATTTTAAAAGTTTTTAATGTTCCCAGCAGGGATCCTTGACAAGCAAAATCAAATAGAGACCATAGTTCTCGTAAATTATTCTGGATTGGGGTTCCTGTGAGGAGGAGGCGATTACTTGCAGGAACAGCACGGGCACATATTGCTGACTTAGTAGATGAGGTTTTTATTTTATGTGCTTCATCAAGGATGACATAGTCCCACAGAAACTCTTGGCCCCTAAAGCTTGAAAGTTGTTGCCAGTTATTGATTAGCATTTGGTATGTAGTGATAATGACACCATTCCTTTGCTGAATCCGATTGAGGTTTCTGGTTCGTTCATCCTTGCTAGGACCATGAAAGGTTTTGACTCTCATTCCTGGAGTCCACTTAACAAATTCTTTTAACCATGTGTTAATAAGATTGGTTGGCATGATCAGCAGCACATGATTCACAAGTGAAGCATCAAACATACCAGAAAGGAAAGCAATTATTTGAACAGTCTTCCCTAATCCCATATCATCAGCCAAAATACCACCTTTTCTTCCATCCCTATACAGGCTATAGAGGAAAGCTACGCCTTCCTTCTGGTGCTCAAAGAGTTGGTCGTGCAGTTCTCAATAAAGCAGCAGGCCAGAGTTGCACACATCTGTAAATTCATCATCTCCCTGTTCTGCCAACTCCTCCAAGGCTTCCTGTATTTTTTGGATTCTGCTCAGCACCTTTTCATTGGGAAAAATGTCCTTTGCCAAATTGAAAAGTTTAAATGCTTCTTCCAGATCTCCATTCTTAGCTGCTTCTTTGGCCTCTTTCACATATCTATAAAAAAAATAATAAAATAAAATAAAAAAGAAAAGAAAGGAAACATTGAACATTCAGTCTAAGAATGCTTTAGAGTTCATTTTGGAATCAAACTGCAGCTGGACTTTTAGTATCCTCAATTCAGGATGGGAAAGATTAGCACAGAAGATGCCAGTGAAAGCTGGCGTCACTTGAGACACAAATATTCACCAGATGCTGCCAGCAACACCTTCAGACACTAGTTGGGGAAAATTAATGTGCAAAGGTTATTGGTTCCACGGTACTTTGTTAAAGTTGGCACCCATAAGAAGTATGAAGTGATTTTTTTGTAAAACAAACAATCTTCTATGTGTAGGGTCATGGAAACATAGGAACTTCTCTGCCCTTATTTTACTGGACCATCGTGATGCATTCGACACTATTGATCACTCTTCTCCCCCTCTTAAAATTTCCTCCTTTCACCAGATTCCTACAGATTCCTTCTGGTTTTCTTCCTCTTCACTGACCATTTCTTCTGTGTTCTTTCTACCAGAGGACTCAGTCCTAGGACCTCTTCTCACTCTTTTTAGTCTCTCCTCAAGTTTTCCCAGCACTTCCACTCCCACCTATGTGCTCATGACTCCCAAATCACTCTCTCTAACCCAGAGCTGTCCCTCAAGTTCTACTGTAGACCCATTAAACTGCCTTTTGGACATCTCCCCTTGAAGTCAAATTCAATTCATCCCAAACTAAACTCATTATTTCCCCCTCTAAAAACATGCTTCTCCATTTGTGTGGTAGTAAATAACACTACCATCTACTTAGCCACCCAAGCTTCAAATCTGAAGAGAATCCTTGACCCCAACCTAAATATGAGTCATCCTTTTCCTTTCCCTTTTTTATGCCCCACCCTCAGGTCAGGCAGTCCCAAGTCCTACTAACTTTACTTCCCATGTTATAACAACCTTCTTTCCATCTCTACTACCACTACTGTGGCCCAAGTCACCATCATCTCTGGCCTGGATAACTGCAGCTTCCTACTCACTGGTCTCCCTACATAAACTCTTGCCCTCTCCAATACACTCTCTATATAGCAGCCAGCAATACTGTCTTAAAGTGTAAAAGAAATCATGTCACTCCTCTGATTAAAATTCTTCAATGGTGTATGGTCAATTAATTTCAGTAAGGATGCTAAAACAATTCACTAGAGAAAGAAGTCTTTTCAACTGAATATCCATGTGCAAAAGAATGAAATTGGACCCCTATTCATACCGTATACAAAAATTAACTCAAAATGGATCAAAGACCTAAATCTAAGGGCCAAAACTACAAAACCTAGGAAAAAATATAGGTATGAAAATCTTCATTACTTGGATTTGGCAATATCTTAAATATGATGCCAAACACACAAGCAACCAGAGGGGGGGAAAAAGATATACAGGGCCGGGTGTGGTGGCTCACGCCTGTAATACCAGCACTTTGGGAGGCCAAGGCAGAAGGATCGCTTGAGGTCAGGTGTTTAAGACTAGCCTGAACAACATAGCGAGACTCTGTCTCTTAAAAAAAAAAAAAAATGGAAAAAAAGATATACAGATGGGCAATAAACACATGAAAAGATGCTCAACATCATTAGTTATCAGGGAAATGCAAACCAAAACCACAGGGAGATAACCCTTCCCATTAGGATGGCTATAACGAACAAGTGGGAAAGTACCAAGTGCTGGCAAGGTGTGAAAAACTCCCACTACTGATGGGAGTATTAATGGTTCAGAGCTGCTTTGGAAAATGGTCTTGATCTATGTTCTACAGCTTGAAGAAGAAAATAACATTTTAAAATTATTAGACTATTTCCAAGTTCCTGAACTGGTAACTTACTCAGTATCCTGAAACGCCTATGAAACCTGCCTGGGGTTCTATGTAACTCTAGCCAGGCCTCTCCCTCAGACCCTAAAGTGCTGCCCCTGATCCCTAGCTCTGGGCCAGAGTCCCCCACTAATCACACACACCAGCCTTATAAATGGCACCTGTCTGCCTAGACTTGTTAGCACCAGCCTAAAATTCTTATTGGGGTGCTCTACCCACCCTCTGGAACCCCCATTTATCAACCTCTGCCTGAACCACAACCAGGGTTTATAGTATTCCTTGGACATCACTGCTTTCTGGCTGGGTTAAACTGCTGCTGTGAGCCAAGCTGCCTTCTCCAGTCCCTGGTTGACCCTAGTTAGCAGGTCTGTCTAACAACAGCATCTCAGCTCTTCCTCTCCCCTCAGTCTATTCCACCAATTAACTTGGACCTAGGATGGTATTCTTTCCCTACAATGGAATCAGGGGGGAAAAATAAATGCTTTTTATAGCACTGCTCTGGATATCTGATTATTTGCAAGACAAGAATGCTTTTTACAATGCAGTTTGATTTAGCCACTTAGCTTCTAATGACTTTCATTTTTCAGGACTCGGAGGGAAAAAATGTCCTTTTTATTCCTAATGTAATGATTTATCCATCTATAGCACGCAAGATACTTAATGATCTGGAGAACTTAGCTAACACTTCATGGGCTCAAATATTTTTTCAGAATTGCTCCCTATTTTCCTTGAAGATAGCTGGGGAGAAGCCAGGCCTGCTTGGGAGCCAAGAGGACAGGGAAGAGTAACCAGTTCAGGACAAAGAACCATACCCCTCAAGCAAGAGAACAAGGAGAAGAATAGTGCTAGAGTATGGGGGGGAATGTTAGTTTTTAATTCCATCGGAAAGGGACAATAAAGCAACAATTTTTATGTTTAAACGATTACATCTGAAATTATATGACTATAGTTTTCTTTAAGGATTGTTTAAAAGGACATCTAATCGCCTCCCACCAGGTCTCTCCCCCAGCACGTGAGGATTACAATTTGGATTACAATTCAAGATGAAATTCTGTGGTGCGGTTACGACCAAACCATATCACTGGTGCATGCCTGTGGTCAGTCCCAGCTATTCGGGAGGCTGAAGCAAGAGGTTTGCTTCAGCGTGGGAGGTTGAGGGTGCAGTGAGCCATGACTGCATCACTGCACTCCAGCCAGGTGACAGAGCAAGACCCATTTCAAACACAAAACAAAAGAAATATTTTATACAAACAACTCCTGGAGAAAGGGGATACAACAATTAAACTTCGGCTATAAAGTCCTATTACCTGCAAAGCTACCCTTTTATTGGCAGAACTGCCCAGTTGCTAACTCCCTAGGTCATAACCCCACGTAAAGGTCTTCTCCATAAGAAGCCCTACCCAAGTGGCCATTTAAAATCATCTCTGGGGCTGGACACAGTGGCTAATGCCTATAAGCCCAGCACTTTGAGAGGCAAAGGTGGGCGGATCACCTGAGGGCAGGAGTTTAGGACTAGCCTGGACAACATGGTAAAACCCTGTCTCTACTAAAAATACAAAAAATTAGCTGGGCATGGTGGCAGGCGCCTGATCCCAGCTACTCGGGAGGCTGAGGCACAAAAATCACTCACAAGGCGGAGCTTGGAGTGAGCTGAGATCATACCACTGCACTCCAACCTGTGCAACAGAGCAAGACTCCATCTCAGAAAAAAATCAATAAAAAATAAAATCATCTCTGCCCCAAAGCTGTTTCCCCAGATGCAAACATCTTCCTTGATCATAGCCAATTAACCTCTCATCATCTAATCCACCTCCCTTTGGAACTGGCTGATACCTTCAGAAATCTTTCTTTTCCACAGAGGGTCCGCCAGTTCAGGTGCTGAAAAGTTTTTCTATCTGGAGAAACCAGTAGGCCATACTATTATACCTACGCCCCAAACAGCTAAGCTCAGCTAAACACACAGTGTTTGCAAATGAGCAGCTGAAAAGGCACATAAGCTTAAGTTGCAGAAGACACACACTTGATTTTCCTTGCTGTGGAGGGCCCTGTGGAACATTCCCTACAGAGTTATTTTAGAATGTGAAGACACAGCCAGGTGCGGTGGCTCAAGCCACTAATCCTAGTACTTTGAGAGGCTGAGGCGGGCAGATTGCTTGAGCCCAGGAGTTTGAGACCAGCCTGGGCAACATAGTGAAACCCCTGTCTCTACAAAAAAAAAAGAAAAAAATCAGCCAGGTGTGGTGGCATGCACCCATAGACTCAGCTACTGGGGAGGCTGTGGTGGCATGACCTATAGACCCAGCTACTGTGGGAGGATGGCTTGAGCCTGGAAGGCAGAAGTTGCAGTGAGCTATGATTGGTCTCCCACTGCACTCCAGCCTGGGCTACAGAGCCAGACCCTGTCAAAAAAAAAAAAAAGAATGTGAAGAGACAGAGAACTGAATGCAAAGACCCTGACTCAAAAAACTTCGTTTCTTCACATGCAAAACAACCAGAAATGCTCTTTGTTTTTAATCTGGCCACCAGCCACTAGGCCCATATAGGGGTGGAGGAGCCTAGACCTGCTAATCTCAGTGCATCTGAGTGGGGTTATCATTGTCCTCTCAACAAGAACCCAGTTTCCCTATACTGATCCAGCTCATGGAGTATCAGCTCCCTGACATGTCTCTATGTCCAGTCTCCTTGTCAAGGTGCATGTGTATACTTTAGACACAACAGAGTCTTTTGATTCTCCATCAAAATCAATAAAACATAAAACATAAAACATTTGGATGACATAAAAACTGCTGGTGACCTGAATATCAGTATTGAAAACAGGTCCATTTAAAGCCCAAGTCATGGCAGAGTAAGCTAGGAGGATTCCTTCCTTTTGGCTTCACTTTCAGGGATGGTCATTTTAATCAAAGTGGGGTGATTTTAAAATCACATATATGGGAGGCTGAGGCAGGAGAACCGCTTGAACACGGGAGGTGGAGATTGCAGTGAGCCGAGACTGTGCCACAGCACTTCAGCCTGGCGACAGATTGAGACTCTGTCTCAAAGAAAAAAAAATTACATATAAACACAAACTTAATATTATTAAATAGTAGTGATTTCTGAGATAAGTTAGGGAGAATATGGTTCACACTTCAGTCAAGCAATATTTAATAATTAGCTTTTCCCTGTTTAGCGCCATAAGACAGGCATTTAAGAGTCAAGAAAACAAACACTGTTGATTTACTCATAATGGCCAAAAACTGAAAACAACCCCAGCACTTTGGGAGATTGAGGCGGTCAGATCACCTGAAATCAGGAGTTCAAGGCCAGCTTGGCCAACATGGCGAAACCTATCTCTATTAAAAATACAAAAATTAGCTGGGCATGGTGGCAGGCACCTGTAATGAGGCAGGGGCAGGAGAATCGCTTGAACCTAGGGGGCAGAAGTTGCAGTGAGCTGAGATCACACCAATGCTCTCCAGCCTGGGTGACAGAGTGAGACTCTGTCTCAAAAAAAAAAAAAAAAAATAATAATAATAGTAATAATAATTTAGGCCAGGCGCAGTGGCTCATGCCTGTAATCCTAACACTCTGGGAGGCCAAGACCGGCGGATCACTTGAGGTCAGAAGTTCGAGATCAGCCTGGCCATCATGGTGGAAACCCCGTCTCTACTAAAAATACAGAAATTAGCCGGATGTGGTGATGGGTGCCTGTAATCCTAGCTACTCGGGAGTTTGAGGCAGGAGAACTACTTGAACCTGGGAGGCAGAGTTTGCAGTGAGCCAAGATGGCACCACTGCACTCCAGCCTGGATGAAAGAGTGAAACTATGACTCAAAGAAACAAACAAAATAAAACAAAAACAAAAAAGAAACAATCTGTGGTATATTCATACAATGGACTCAATAATAGAAAAGAAAAAACTACTACATGTATGAATTTATACATGTATGAATCTCAAAAACATGCTGAGGAAAAGCCAGGCATAAAAGAGTAGAAACAGTGTAAATTCACTTATATAAAGTTCTAAAATAGGCAAAACTAACATATGATAGAAAACATCAAGACAGGGGTTGCCTGTGGAGGTGGAAATTGCCTGGGAAGGGGCGTGAGGGAACTTTCTGGGGTGATAATAGTATTCTATACCCTGATAGGGGTTTGGGTTACACAGGTGTATGCATTTGTCAAAATTCACCAAATGTATACTTAAGATGTGTGCATTTCTATGAAAATTTTACTTTAAAAGAAAAAAACTAAACAAATATTGAAATCCACTTAATAGTTTATATGCTGAAGTGTTTAGGGGGAAGTATCCTGATGTCTGCAATTTACTTTGAAATGTGTCCTTCAAAAAAAAGGATGGTTTGATAGAATATGTATGTGGTAAAAATAGGTGTGTGATAAAGCAAGTATAGAAAAATGTTAATAACAGAATCTAGGTGGTGGGTCAAAAAGGGAGACTAAAAAGACAGCTTTGCCAATAGACTGCTGCCTCTCAAATTGAAGGCATACAAAACCAAGATTCATAACACGCTGCAATTTGGCTTTTTAACTAGCACTCTAATGTAACTGTTCTCACCAAGAACACCAATCTCCATATTGCCAAACTCCATGAACAGTTTTTAGTCTTTATCTTTCTTGACCTTTCTGCTGTGCTTAAAACCACTGATCACTACATCCCTCCTCCAGTTTTCCCTCCCCCTTGGGTTCAGTGGCATACACTCCTCTCTCCTATTTTTCTTCTGCCTCTCTAACAATTCCAGATGCTCAGTCTGCAAATTGAATTCCTCTCCCTCCACATATCCCATATAAAATGTGGCATTTCTGGGGATCTTCTTGCTGTCAGTGTCCTTCTGATTTCCCAGAAGATTTTATCCATGGCAGTGCCCTGTACTAGGTTAAATAGAGTCCTCCAAAATTTCATGTCGACCTGAAACCCGTGAATGTGACCGGGACTTTGCAGATGTTACCAATTTAAGATGAGATCATACTGGATTAGGGTAGGCCCTAACCCCATATGATCAGTGTACTTACAAGAGGTAAGCTGAGACACTGAGACACAGAGAGGAGAATGCCATATGAAGATGGAGGCAGAGAATGGAGAGATGCATCTACAAGCTAAAGAGCTTCTAGGATTGCCAGTACCACCATCAACTAGGAGAGAGGCTTGGAACAGATTCTTTCTCAGTCTCCAAAAAGAAACCAATCCTGTTGACACCTTGATTTCAGACTTCTAGTTTCCATAACTGACAGAATATCTAGTTTTTTAAAAAATTGTGGTAAAATACACATAACACAAAATTGGCCATTTTAAGCATACAATGGCATTGATTACATTCACAATGTGCAATCATCACCATTATCTTTCTCATGATACCAAACAGGAACTCTGTACCCATTAAGCTATAACTCCCATTTCCCCCACCCCTCAGTAACTTCTAATCTTTTTATCTCTATGTACGTGCCTATTCTAGATATTTTATAAAGGTGGAATCATATATTTCTCCTTTTGTATTTGGCAGTGGTTAACCAGATAACCTTGGGCTGGAAGATTAAGGAGCTGGAGGTACTAAAGGTCTATACCCATTGTAAAAGAAATTACTTGTCCCTGGAGAATTTTTCATTTTTAGTTAGACTTTATTCCAAAGGGTCAGTTAGGATGTTAGCCACCAAATGCTCCCCAAAATAATAAAACTTCCTCTGCCGAACAACATTGGCTAGTAGGATCCCCCTCGAGATGCCAAAGCACATCTGCCATGCCAGAAAGAAGGATAATTTTGGTTTTGGCATAATTACTGTTATGCTGTTTTTTCCAGAGTGATTAGCCAGCAGGTTCAGTTCCTTTCTGAGGGCATGTTGTTAGCATGCAGGAGGATGCTTTCTTCCTGTTTATTCTGGCAGAAGTGTATTTGCCCAGTTCAACCAAAAGCTGCACTAAAATGTTCAGGTCTAATTACAAAGGAGTTCAACAACCCTGCCTGCTTTTACTCACTTTGAAATCGGTCTTGCTCTTCCTGCCTGCTTGTATTCTCTTTATGACAGAGTATGAAGGACCTAAAAGAGCAAGAAGAACCTTGGCTCTTTTGAGCCATATAGTTTGGTCCAAATAGTTCTTGTCTGAGGAATCCAAAGCCAATAACCAGATAATACTACAGAAAGCCTTACACTGTTTTCAGCGATTGCTCTTATAGGTGAAATAGAGTATGAAGCTAAACAGTGTTAAGCCCGGAAACCAAAACTTGTGTAGGCTCCTAACCTAAGAGACCCAGGCTACCGTTAAACTGAATATTCATGTTTTATACATTTTTCTATATGTATCTTATCTTTCACAATAAAACTTTTAAAGAATGTTAACTGCCCACCCTAGTGGCCAGGGGATAAGATCATTACCAGAAAGTGGACATGAAAGCTTATTGAGCAGACAAAAAAATTAAAAAACACAAAAAGAACAAAATACAACAGCAACCATAATTCCCTACACCTAAGCAAGTACCTGATATGGGCACTCCATGCTGTTCCAGGAAAGAAGAGTGTAGAACTCTTGATTCTAGTCCATTGATCTGTATCTACACTTATGCAAATACCACACTGTCGTCACTACTGTAGCTTTGTTGTAAGTGTTGAATTTAGGAACTGTGAGTCCTCTAACTTTGTTCCTTTAAAAAAATTTTTTAATTAATAGAGATGGGGTATCGCCATGTTGCCCAGGCTGGTCTCAAACTCCTGGCCTCAAGTGATCCTTCTGTCTCAGCTACCTGAGTAGCCGGGATTACAGATGTGAGGCACCACACCCAGCTAACTTTGCTCTTTTTAGGACTGTTTTGGCTATTCTGGGTCCCCTGCATTTCTATACGGCTTTTATAATAGCTTGTCAATTTCTTTCTTTTTTCTTTTGAGACAGAGTCTTGCTCTGTCACCCAGGCTGGAGTGCAGTGGCATGGTCTCCGCTCACTGCAACCTCTGCCTCCCAGGTTCAGGCGATTCTAATGCCTCAGCCTCCTGGTTAGCTAGGATTATAGGCGTGCACCACCACACCTGGCTAATTTCTGAATTTTTACTAGAGATGGGGTTTCATCATGTTGGCCAGGCTGGTAGCTTGTCAATTTCTGCAACAAAGCCAGCTGGAATTTTGTTAGATATGGCATTACAATCTGTAGAACACTTTGGGAAGTATTGCCATTTTAAAGATTTTACATCTTTCAATCCATAAACACAGGATATCTTTCCTTTTATTTATACTTTCTTAAATATCTTTCAACAATGTTTTACAGTTTTCAGTATCCAGGTGTTGCAATTCCTCGTATAAATTTACTCCTAAGCATTTATTTTTGTTGCTATTGTAAATGGAATTGTTTTGGCTGGACATGGTGACTCACAAGGTCAAGAGATCAAGGCCATCATGGCCAACATGGTGAAACCCTGTCTCTACTAAAAATATAAAAATTAGCTGGGCGTGGTGGCAGGCACCTGTAATCCCAGCTACTTGGGAGGCTGAGGCAGGAGAATCACTTCAACCCAGGAGGCAGAGGTTGCAGTGAGCAGAGATCACACCACTGCACTCCAGCCTAGGCCACAGAGCGAGACCCTGTCTCAAAAATAAATAAATAAATAAGGCTGGGTACAGTGGCTCACACCTGTAATCCCAGCACTTTGTAAGGCCAAGGCAGGCGGATCACCTGAGGTCAGTAGTTCAATACCAGCCTGGCCAACATGGTGAAACCCCCATCTCTACTAAAAATACAAAAATTAGCCGGGTGTGGTAGCCTGTACCTGAAATCCTAGCTACTCAGGAGGCAGAGGCAGGAGAATGCTTGAACCTGGGAGATGGAGGTTGCAGTGAGCTGAGGCTGCGCCACTGCACTCCAGCCTGGGCAACAGAGACTCTGTCACAAAAAATATAAATAAATGAATAAAAATGGAATTGTTTTAATTTCATTCACTGCTGTGTACAGAAATACAATTGATTTTTGAATACTGATCTAGTATCCTGCAACTTTCTGAATTTATCTATTGGCTCTGATAGTTCTTTGCGATTCATTAGGGTTTTCTATATTAAAGGTCATGTCACCAAGATACTACAAAAAGAAAAGAAAACAAAAAAAACTTACAGACCAACATCCCTTATGAGCATTAATGTAAAAATCCTCAACAACATATTAACAAACCCGATTCAGCAGCATATTAAAAGGATTATATACCATGATCAAGTGGGATTTATTCCTGGAAAGCAAGCATGGTTCAACATACAAAAGTTGAACAATGTAATATATCACATTAACTAATGAAGGAAAAAAACATCTTCTGCTTTGGTATCCAGAGAGATCATACCAGGCAACATTCTTCAGCAGGAAAGAAGTTTCATTATCTCAAATGATGCAGAAAAAAGCATTTGACAAAATTTAACACCCCTTCATGATAAAAACACTGAAAAAAACAAAACTACCTCAACCTAATGAAAGTAATATATGAAAAACACAATGAACATCATACTCAATGGTGAAAGACTGAAAGCTTTTCCTCTAAGATCAGGAATAAGAAAGGGTCCCTGCTTTCACCAATTCTACTCAATATAGTACTGGAAGTTCTAACCAGAGGAATTTTAGTCAAGAAAAAGAAATACAAGGGCCAGGCACAGTGATTCATCCCTGTAATCCCACCACTTTGGGAGGCCAAGGCAGGAGAATCACTTGAGGCCAGGAGTTCGAGACCAACCTGGACAACAAAGCAAGACTCCCATCTCTACAAAAAAATTTAAAAATTAGCCAGGCAAGATAGCACATGCCTGTAGTCATAACTATTCAGGAGGCTAAGGCAGGAAGATCACTTGAGCCCAAGAGTTCAAAGCTGCAGTGAGCCATGATGCCAGCACTGCACTCCAGCCTAGGCAACAGAGTAATACCCTGCCTTTTTTTTAAAAAAGAAAAGAAACAAAGTCCTCCAAATTAGGAAGAAGTAGTAAAATTATCTCTGTTCACAGGTGATATGATCTTAGATATAGAAAACCCTAAAGATTTTTCAAAACAAAACTGTTAGAACTAATAAATTCAGCAAAGTAACAGGATACAAAGTCAACAACCAAATATCAGATGCAATTCTATACACTAACAATGAACAATCTGAAAAGGAAATTACAAAAACAATTCCATTTATAATAGCATCAAAAGAATAAAATACTTAGGAATTAACTTAACCAAGGAGTAAAATACTTGTACAATGAAAATTTTAAAACAGTGCTAAAATAAATTAACACATAAGTAAATGGAAACACATTACATGCTCATGCATTAGAATACAATATTTTTAAAATACCATACTATCCACTGCAATCTACAGAATCAACGCAATCCCTATCAAATCCCAATGATGTGTTTTACAGAAACAGAAAACCCCTTCCTAAAATTCATGGCCAGGTACAGCGGCTCAACTGAGGTCAGGAATTCAAGATCAGCCTGGCCAACATGGTGAAACCCCATCTCTCCTAAAAATACAAAAATTAGCCAGGCGTGGTGGTGAATGCCTGTAATCCCAGCTACTCAGGGCTACGCAGGAGGACCTGGGAGGCAGAGGTTGAAGTGTGCCAAGATTGCACCACTGCACTCCAGCCTGGGCAGCAACAGTGGGAAACTCTGTCTAAAAAAAAAAAAAAACCTTCCTAAAATTTATATGAAATCTCAAGGGACCCTGAATAGCCATGAAAACAATGTTGAGAAAGAACAAACCTAGAGAACTTATGTCCTGATTTCAAAACTAACTACACTACTACAATAATCAAAACAGTATGGTACTGGCATAAAGATATATAGACTAGAACAAACAGCCCAGAAATAAAACCTTGCATATATAGTTGAATGATTTTTCACAAGGGTGCCAAGACCATTCAATGGCGAAAGGACAGTCTTTTTCAATAAGTGGCACTGGGGAAACTGGATATTCACATGCAAAAGAATGAGTTGGACCCTTACCTCACATCATATACAAAAATTAACTCAAAATGGATCAAAGACCTAAAACTATAAAATTCTTAGAAAAAAACAGGGCGAAAGCTTCACAACATTTGGCTGGGCATATGGCTCATGCCTGTAATGCTGGCACTCTGAGAGGCTGAGGCAGGAGGATCACTTGAAGCCAGAAGTTCAAGACCAGGCTGGGCAAGGCAGCTCACTCCTGTAATTCCAGCACTTTGAGAGGCCAAGGCGGGTGGATCACTTGAGGTTAGGAGTTTGAAACCAACCTGGCAAACATGGTGAAACCCTGTCTCTACTAAAAATACAAAAATTATCCAGGCGTGGTGGTGCGTGCCTACAATCCCAGCTACTCAGGAGGCTGAGGGAGGTTTGCTTGAATCCAGGAGGCGGAGATTGCAATGAGCTATTGCACTGCTGCACTGTAGCCTGGAAGACAGCAGAGTGAGACTCTTTCTCAAAAAAAAAAAAAGGGTTCAAGACTAGCTTTGGCAACATAGTGAGACCCAGTCTCAAAAAAAAAAAGGGGGAGGAAGGGGAGGGAGGTAGGGAGGGAGGGAGGGAGGGAAGGAAGGAAGGAAGGAAGGGGCTTCAAAATATTGGATTTGGCAATAATTTCTTGGATGTGACACCAAAGACACAAACCTACAAAATAAACAAATTGAACCTCAAAAAAATTTTGAATGTATATATCAAAAGACAATTATCGACAGAGTAAAAGGCAACCCATAGAATTGGAGAAAATATTTGTGAATTATATATCTGATAAATATCCAGAATATATAGAGAACTAAAACTCAACAACAAAGAAACAAAAAACTCAATTCAAAAATGGGCACAGTGCTGAAAATAGACAATTCTCCAAAGATATACAAATGGCCAATAAACACATGAAAGAAATGGCCCACATAACTTAATTACTGCAGGAATGCAAATCAAAACTAGAAAATACTACCTCACAACCATTAGGATGACTATTATCTTAAAAAACAAATTAGCCAGGCATGGTGGTACATGCCTGTAGTCCCAGCTACTTGGGAGGCTGAAGTGGGAGGATGGCTTGAGCCTGGGAGACGGAGGTTGCAGTGAGCAAAGATCACACCACACCACTGCACTGCAGCCTGGGCAACAGAACCAGATCTTATCCCACCCCCCACCCCCACCCCCCACCCCCACTCCCTGTCAAAAATAAAGCAGAAAATAAAATGTTAGGGAGGATGTGGATAAACTGTTAACCCGTATGCACTGTTGGTAGAAATATAAATGGTATAGCCTCTGTGGAAAACAGTATGGCAGTTTGTATTAGTCTGTTCTCATGCTGCTAATAAAGACATACCTGAGACTGGGTAATTTATAAAGGAAAGAGATTTAATTGACTCACAGTTCCACATGGCTGGGGAGGCCTCACAATCATGGTGGAAGAGCAAGGAAGTCTTACATGGCAGCAGGCAAGAGAGCTTGTGCAGAGGAACTCCGATTTATAAACCATCAGACTTCATGAGACTTACTCACTACCAGGAGAACAGTATGGGAAAACCACCTCTATGATTCAATTATCTCCACCTGGCCCCACCCTTGACACATGGGAATTATTACAATTCAAGGTGTGATTCGGGTGGGGACACAGCCAAACCATATCACGGTTCCTCAAGAAATTAAAAATAGAATTACCATATGATCTAGCAATTCCACTTCTGGGTATATATGCAAAAGAACTGAAAACAGGATCCTGAAGAGATACTTACATACCCATGTTCATAGTAGCATTATTCACAATAGCCAAGAGATGGAAGCAACCCAAGTGTCCACAGACAGATAAATGCATAAGCAAAATATGGTCTATACACACAATGAAGTGTCATTCAGCTGAAAAGGAAGAAATCCTGTCATATGCTACAGCGTAGATGATGAACCTTGAGGACATTATGATAAGCAAAATAAGCCAATCAGGAAAGACAAATATTGCATGATTCCATTTAGGAGGTACCTAGAATAGTCAAATTCATACAGCCCAGACAGAAGAACAGTGGTACCTAGGGCCAGGAGGATGAGAAAATGGGGAATTACACTTAATGGTTATAGAATTTCAGTTTTACAAGATGAAAAGAGTTACAGAGATGGATGGTGGTGATGCATGTACAACATTGATATGGTTTGGCTGTGTCCCCACCCAAATCTCAACTTGAATTATATCTCCCAGAATTCCCACATGTTGCAGGAGGGACCCAGGGGGAGGTAATTGAATCATGCGGGCCGTCTCTTTCCCCTGTTATTCTTGTTATAGTGAATAAGCCTCACAAGATCTGATGGGTTTATCAGGGGTTTCCGCTTTTGCTTCTTCCTCATTTTCTCTTGCTGCCACCATGTAAGAAGTGTCTTTCATCTCCCACCATGATTTAGAGGCCTCCCCCAGTCATGTTGAACTGTAAGCCCAATTAAACCTCTTTTTTTTCCAAGTCTCGGGCATGTCTTATCAGCAGTGTGAAACAGACTAATAGAAACATTATGAATGTAATTTAATACCACTAAACTGTATACTCAAAAATGGTTAAGATAGTAAATTTTGTTAGTATATTTTAAAACAATAAAAACATTGAAGGGGAAAAAAATCATGTCATCTACAAATACAGATAGTTTTACTTCTTCCTTTCCAATCTGTATGCCCTCCCTTTTTTTTTCTTTTTCTTTCCTAATAGCCCTAGCTAGAACCTCTACTATAATGTTGAATTATAATGTGAGCAGAAGTGGCAAGAGTGGACAACATCTTTCCCCTTGTTCCTGATATGAGGGGAAAGTCTTTAGTTCTTTCACCGTTAAGTACAATGTTAGTTATGGGATTTTTATAGATGCCCTTGATCAGGTTAAGGAAGTTACCTTTTATTCCTAGTTTGTTGAGTGTTTGTATCATGAAAGAGTGCTAGATTTTGTCAAATGTTTTTCTGCACCTACTGAGATAAGAAATGTGGTTTTTGTCCTTCAGTTTTTAGGCACGTTAAATTTGACATGTCTATTATCAAGCAGAGATGTAAACCAAGCAGTCAGATACAGGAGTATGGAGTTCAGAAGGTCAGGACTAAAGATAAAAAATGTAATAATCATCAGAGAAATGCAAATTAAAACCACAATGAGATATCACCTCATTCCTGTTAGATTCTCTATTATCAAAAAGATGAAAGATGCAGGGTGCAGTGACTCACGCCTGTAATCCCAGCACTTTGGGAGGCTGAGGTGGGCGGATCACCAGGTCAGGAGTTTGAGACCAGCCTGACCAACATGGTAAAACCCTGTCTCTACTAAAAATACAAAAATTAGCTGGGAGTGGCAGTGTGTGCCTATAATACCACCTACTCAGGAGGCTAAGGCAGGAGAATCACTTGAACCTGGGAGGTAGAGGCTGCAGTGAGCCAAGAACACTCCACTGCACCCCAGCCTAGGCAACAGAGCGAGACTCCATCTCAAAAAAAAAAAAAAAAAAAGAAAAAAATGAAAGGTAAGTGTTGACAGAGCAGGAGCATCTCCATCTTGGACAAACCCCTCATTATAAAGTTCACCTTAATAAAAAACCACCTAAATCCAAAGGGCATCAGCCTAATCACTAGGTCAGCATGACCATAAACCACAAATAACATCTCCAACCAGAAACATTCCAAACTCCTTCCTGGCCAGAGATATGCTAGCCCCAAGATAACCCCCTCCAGCCGGGAAGATGCCAGCCTTGAGATATCCCACCTCCAGCCAGAAAGATGTCTGCCCCAAGATAACCTCCCCCTCCTCCCAGAGACATTCCAACCCAGCCATAAAACTTTTCCCTCACACAGAAACATTCTAAGCGTATCAGATAAGCCTCCTCACCCTAAAACCAAAATATAACTCTTAGTCTATAAGAGACAGTGCCAGAAGAGAAATCCCAGCCAGAAGCCCTTCTCGAGTTTTATCTAAAGTAAACCTGCCTCTAACTGTCGAGCTGCATTTTGTGTTTCCTTTCCTCTTCCTTAACCCTTGCCTTTGGTGCCAAAACCCCGAGATAGGTGCTGAGGGCAGAGGGTCTCTTGCAACCCAAGAAGCAGCAGGCAACAACATCTCGTCCTAAGTTAATTCCTAGATCCCTGAGGGTCTCTGGTCACCCATCCCATCTTTTCTCTCACTTCACTTTTCAAGCAATTCGCATGAGGAGGACAACTAACCTAAAGGGCTCTGGCCAAGGCCACTCCCCAGCAAGTTCTCTAAACCTTCAGATCTACCTCCAACCGCCCACAACGGGTTTTTCACTCTTTGCTCTCCCCTCCCCCTCCCCCACCTCCTCCTTCGTCCTCCCTCCTCCTCTCCTTCCTCCTGGCCCTCCCTCCCCCTCTTCCCCTCCTCCTCCATCTCCCTTCTCTCTCTGTCTTTCTCATGTGGCTCCAGTCTAAGGGGTCCTTTGCCAATTCCCAACCAGAACATCCAACATGGGTCACTAACCCAGCTCACTGGTAACATCTGCCCTCCCCTGGCTTTCTCGTGGTACCTGGAAAAGTCAGGCTTGCCTTCCCAGTCCTCGGAGGACCAGCAGGACTAGCTAGAAAAAATCTTGGGGATGCCTAGTTTCTTCTCAGCTTGACTGTCCTCTTTAGGAAGAGGACTCCAGGTTTGTCTTTTGTCTGGGGGACACCTAGAACGAAAACAGACCCTCGGCTGCTCCTCACCAGTCCACATGGGTGCCAAACAATCCCACATTCCAATATCCTCCCCACTGGGCTGCGTCCTTCACAACCTAGCCAAACTTGGCTTAAGGGGAAGCATAAAACCAAACCATTTAGACTTTTATTCCAACACGGCCTGGCCCCAATACACATTAGATAATGACAGCCAATGGCCCGAAAATGACCTTTTACTTGCAAATTCTTAGGGACCTTGAAAACTTTATAACCAGGCATAGCAAATGGCAAGAGGTTCTCTATATTTAGGTCTTCTCTCTACCTTAGATCCCAATCCTCCCTATGTCAAGTTTGCATCCCTCATGAAATCCTACTCAATGAAAACGCTCTCAAGGGCTCTCCCTCCTCCAAAAACCTTTCCTCTGAAACCCCTTCCTCCAAAACCCCTTCCATCGAAACCCCTTTTGACCCTGCAAATGAACCCCTTCCCTATTTCCATCCCCCTGCTTCCACTCCTCGTCACTCCAAACCGTCCACCCCAGGGGCCCCCCCTCCTGTCCCCAAGCCTTCAGCCTCAAAACCCACTCCTCCTCCTTCTCCACCTACTACCAGTTCAAAAGCTACCAGATCAAACCACCCAGCCTTTCTCCCTCTCCGGGAAGTGGCTGGGGTTGAAGCCATTGCTCGTGTTCACGTCCCTTCTCCACGTCTCATTTGTCACAAATCAAACAGCGTCTAGGGTCCTTCTCCGAATCCCTCTCACTATCACAGGGAATTCCTGCACGTAACCCAATCCTTTAATTTAACTTGGCACGATATTTATATAACTCTAACCTCCACCCTCACTCCTGATGAAAAGGAGTAGCATCTGGCGTGCTGCTGAAGCCCACGCAGATGAACTCCATAACCAACCCCCTATACCAAATCCAGTGGCCAATGATGCAGTCCCCTGTAGAGACGCAGAATGGACTTATGAACAGGAGACAATGGCATCAGGCGAAGGGACCACATGATTATTCTGCCTCCTCACGGCATGAACAAAAATGCCCATAAGGCAGTTAATTATGGAAAACCCAGAGAAATTATACAGGAGCCCCAGGAGAATCCTGGCCCTTTCTGATCAGGCCTCACTGAAGCCATGTTAAAATATATCAATCTGGATCTAAAATCTAGAGAGGGCAAACTTTTCTCCACCTTCAATTTATTTCCCAATCTGCCCCAAATAGCAGGAAAATATAAAAATTAGAGGAAAGTCCCCAAACATCTCAGCAGGACCTCCTAAATGTGACCTTCCATGTCTTTTTTTTTTTTTTTTTGAGACGGAGTTTCACTCTTGTTGCCCAGGCTGGAATGCAGTGGCACACCTCGGCTCACTGCAACCTCCGCCTCCTGGGTTCAAGCGATTCTCGTGCCTCAGCCTCCCGAGTAGCTGGGATTACAGGCATGCGCCACCACACCCGGCTAATTTTGTATTTTTAGTAGAGACGGGGTTTCGCCATGTTGGTCAGGCTGGTCTCAAATTTCTGACCTAGGTGACCCCACCCCCCCTCGGCCTCTCAAAGTGCTGGGAGGCCTTCCATGTCTTTAACAACAGAGATGAGGAACAAAAAATTCAAAAGACAAACATCTCTGGTTAAAATACGAGATGCTCACCTCTGCTGTCGAAAGTCGGTTACACAAAAGTCTCCCAATAATCCCAAGGGAAATTCCCTCACCTCTCCCTGGTTCCTCTGTTTCCAATGTGGCAACCCCTGGATACTGGGCAAAGGCTTGTCCTAACCCCAGCCCCCTCCACCAAACCGTGCCCAACTTGTGGTCTTTGGGGACACTAAAAAATGGACTGCCTCCAACGGGTACACCTTCCCCATTTGGGTACAGCTCATAATGAGGCCCCCTCCCCCGACCATGACAGGAGGAAATCTTTTCACTGCTGGTGCTGACAATGGAAACTGAGGGTGCCTGGGATCCTTCGCCCTCACATCCAGTGAGTCCAGGGAACTCAGGGTAATTGGGATGGTATCGGGTAAGATTGAAATAATCTCTCTCCCTGGATAGTGGGGTGAGCCTATCGGTATTAACTCAAGGCCCATTAAGTCTCGTCCATTTCTGTTGTTGCCATGAAGGGGCATACAAGTAATCCCATACAGAACGGCTGCCTCTATACTGCTCATTTCAAGGAGTCACTCTCACTCACTCTTTCTTGGTAATTCCTCATTGTCCCACTCTTTTACTAGGAAGGGGCATCCTATACAAACTAGGAGGAATCATTCATTTATTGGCCCTATATCAAAGCAACCCTTACTTATTATTATGTCAAGAACAAAACCCCTCCCTCAGATACTCCACATCAAATAGACTTAAACCCAATCGGTGGCTCACACCTGTAATCCCAGCACTTTGGGAGGCTGAGGCAGGCGGATCACCTGAGGATGTGAGTTCAAGACCAGTCTGACCAACATGGAAAAACCCTGTCTCTACTAAAAATACAAAATTAGCCAGGCGTAGTGGTGCATGCCTGTAATCCCAGCTACTTGGGAGGCTGAGGCAGGAGAACTGTTTGAACCCGGGAGGCGGAGGTTGAGGTGAGCCGAGATTGCACCACTACACTCCAGCCTGGGCAATGAGAGCGAAACTCCATTTCAAAAACCAAAAACAAAAAAAACAAATTCCTCGGCCAGATAAATCCTATAGTATGGAACACTGACTCCCCCGCTAATAGCTACCCACCATTCTCCAATTCAAATCTCACTAAAGGATCCTAAGCCCTACATAGTAGTCCCACAATATCCTCTCAACCCTAATGGATTACGGGGACTCAAGCCTATCATCTCCTGACTTTTGGCTGCCAAGTATTTTAACCTCCACCCATTCTCCCCACAATACTCCTATTCTCCCAATCAAAAAAAAAACAGATGGCTCCTATAGACTGGTTAAGGATTTGTGACAAATCAGCTCCACTGTTGTTCCTGTTTATCCTGTTGTTCCCAAACACCTACACCCTTCTATTACGAATTCCTCCCAACACTAGCCATTTCTCAATACTGGACCTCAAGGATGCTTTTTTTTTTTTACTATTCCTCTACATCCCTCCTGTCAAAACCTTTTTGCTTTTGCTTGGACTGACCCTGACACAGGCAACTCCCAACAACTCACCTGGACCATCCTCCCCCAGGGGTTTAGGGAAAGCCCTCACTATTTCAGCCAGGCACTTCAATTAGACCTCTCCCAACTACCTCTACAACCTGGCATCTTGCCTTCAGTATGTGGATGATTTACTTCTTTGCAGCCCCTCTCTGGAACACTTTATTCAACACACCAGGCTTTTAAATTTTTTGGCTGAATGCGGGTACTGGGTGTCCAAAAGGGCCCCATTAACCTCTCCAAAAGCCTCATACCTAAGATTAATCATAACTCCAAATACTCAAGAAATTCCACCAGCATGAAAAGCAAGGTGTTCAACAAATCCCTTTTCCTAAAACAAAAAGGGACTCTCTTTCCTCAGATTAGTGGGATATTTCCCATTATGGAAAGCAAATTTTGCCATTATTACTAAACCCCTTTATGGATACACAAAAGGCAATCTTAACCATCCACTCACTCCCACCCCAGACCTTTATCATGCTTTCTCTCCCCTAAAATGTGCCTTATTACAGGCCCCTGCTCTAGGCCTTCCAAACCCTCTGAGAGCCTTTCATCTATATTTACAGTTCTCAGAATCAGGCCCTTGGATTATTAGCCCATCCCGTGGGAGACTCCCTCCAACCGGTAGCATATTTTTCAAAACAACTAGATGCCATTTACAAAGGCTGGCCCCATGGCTTAAAATTTTTGGCCACAGCCTCTCTCAATTATCCCTGAGGCACAAAAACTCACATTCTACAAACCCCTTCAGGTATCTTCTTCTCACAGTCTGCAAGGGCGCTCAGCTCAATCTCATCCTCTCTCATGTAGGCCTTACATTCAACTCTCCTTCAACCCTCTATCTCTCTTCATAGATGCTCCCCCTAATCCCACCACTCTTTTGCCTTCAGCACCAATTTTAGACCCTGACCAACATTCGTGCTCGAATTTAGTTGAAAAGTTCTCTCACCATGTTTCACCACCTTACTTTCATTCACATAAGGAAGCCCCCAGATTGGTTTGTAGATGGCAGCGCATCAAAAAGCCCTCCTCTCCAAGCAAGGTGTGCCATCATTGAAGGATATCGTGATGATACCCACTCTCTCCCGCCTAGAAGAGTCGTAGAGGCTGCCCCCTTGCCTTTGGGCACATCCAACAAGCAGAATTAGTTGCCCTAATAAGAGCGCTAACCCTAGCAAAAAGTACACAAATTAATATATACACCAATTCTAAATATGCCTATAACATTATCCATTCCAATGCCTAAATCTGGAGCAAGCAGGGCTATGTGACAGCTAGGGAATTCCTACCATTAATGGAAAACTAATCCAGCATTTTACTAAAGGCATCTTTACTTCCAGAAAAGGTTGCAGTTATCCATCACAAAGGACATCAATCAGATAAAAACCACATTTCGGTAGGAAACTGTGAGGCTGACTATTGGGCAAAACAAGCCTTAACCAATCATCCAATCCCCAATAACCCATTTCCCCCTCATACAACATATCCCCTTCTTTTATCCAGAACACTAAATACAGCAACTAATCATGGCGGGCGCACAATTCAAACCCTCATACTGGTTTGTCCAAAACAAATTAGTCCCATCTGACCCTAAAAAACTACTCTTTTACGGGACATTCACTACCTCTTCCATACTAGCCATTCCCCTCTACATTTCTTAAGCTCCCATATACACATAACCCCAGATATAAAGGAACAGGTAAAGGCCATTTCCCATCAATGTTCTATTTGCCAAAAGGCTTCACCCCACGCCAACACTAAACTCCCTTTTTTCCCAACCCATCAAGCCAGGGGACACCTTCCAGGGCAGGATTGGCAAATTGATTTTACCCACATGCCCCCGGTTAAAAAGGTTCGATTTTTTTCTAGTTCTCATGAAAACTTTCTTGGGATGAGTTCGAGGCTTTTCTCACAACCAACAAACAGGCTTCTACTGTCACCTCCAAATTAATAATGGAAATCAAATCTAGGTTCGGGGTGCCTCTTTCTTTTCAGTCCGGCAATGGTCCTAAATTCATCTCTCAAATTACTCAAACACTTGCACAAGGTCTACAAATCACCTGGAAGTTACGCATCCCCTTTTGACCTCAATCTTTGGAAAAGTTGAAAAAATGAATGACATCCTAAAAAACACCCTCACCAGGTACTCACATCAAAAACATAAAGACTGGGTTACACTCTTACCGTTGGCCCTTCTAAAAATTTGGGCGCTCCGCGTAAACCCTTAATGCTCTGCCCCTTTGAACTCATGTATGGGAAACCACTCACCCCTTTTGTTCCACTTCAGGGTCAAACGCCACCTCTTACCAACTCCCCTCGTTTCCTCTCTTCTGCATACTATCCACCATTTCATTTGGTAATATGCTGACAAATACCTGCCACAACCCGTCGCCAACTCCTCTAATTCCTTCCTACAGCCAAGAGACTGGGTTCCCATAAAGATTCCAGTCCTATCCCCAATTCCCCCCCCCCCTCATACCCTAAATGAAAGGACCTTACCAAATCATTCTTACCACACCCACAGCAGCAAAACTCCAGTGACCCCCCAACTGGTTTCATTATACTTCTCTCAAGAAAACAGACTTCCCTTTGCCACATACCCAAACAACCAAATCTAAAACCCCTTTAGTCTTCTTTTGCGTGTCCAAAGGACCGAATTCCCTTCGCCTCACCCGAATTTCAGAAGAAAAGAGAAATTTACCTAACCCACTTATGTCTCTTCTCTTCCAAACTTTCATCACTTCCTAACCAACCTTGTTACAGACCTTCAGTGATACCCCTATGAAACTCCCATTATATATCCTGATCAGCTCCTTACTGTTCTATGGGACCTATGGCTTCAAGGAACTTCTAGGACTTTACTCTTACCCAAATAACCTTTTTCTCTCTTTTGTTTTTTTCCAATATAAATTCCCTAAGTACATCAACCTCACTCCTCACCGCTCTCAAGCTCCAACACTCTATAAACCCTACACAATCCCTCTTGCTGCAAGCTAACCCTTCCTTCGGTCTGGAATGCTGAATGTGCTTATTGCTGTCTTCCTCAGTTTAGACATGTTTTCATGCACCCCTTCATGATCTTTTAGCAAGGACATTACCCTAATTTATACACTTCGACAGGGGAGCTTCCTTTCTTGAAAGCACTGACACCCTGGTAGCGATTATTTCACTTCCCGGGCCAATCAGGCTAACAAATTATTTCAAACCTATAACAACTCCCTGCAATGCCTCGAGCCCCAAGGCCCTCCCATTGAAGGGTGCTATAATTAAACACCCCCTTTACAACAAGCTTCACTTTGCTTTTCAGCCTCTGCAGGAAATCTCCCTGTAGGATCCTTAACACCTAACCAATGCAACCGTACTATTATTATTAAACATTCCTCTAACCATCAAACTAACCAAGTTAACTACCAAGTATCATGTGAAGCACATGGAGCATTTCTGCAACCGGCTTGTTTGACAGCCTATCCCTCAGCCGAAGGCTCTTGCCTAACTTGTGCTGTCCCTGGTGCCCACATTCTTTCCATGGCTCAGTATCAATGGTGCAACATCCGATCACATCAAATGTGTAAAAAATAACTCTTCCTACATTTCTACTATAGTAGGTATCTCCCTGGCCTCCTCCTTGTCCATTTGGAGTAATGAACCACAGGAAAGAAAAAACACCCCATCTTTAGTTCACCTATTCTCTTCCATATCTCTGCCTGAATACACGACAGAGGCCTGTTCTTTTTGTGTGGCACCAACACATATGTTTGTCTCCCTACCAACTGGACTGGAACCTGTACCCTAGTTTATCTATCTCCCTCCACTGGACTAGTTCCTCCTGATTGACCTTTGCCCATCCCATCCATCCAATATGTTAGAAAAGGAAGGGCCATCCACATCATTCCCTTAATAGCGGCCTTGGGTATAACCTCTGGACTTGGATTAGAGCAAGCGGATTAGCCACCTCCATAACATACTTTAAGGCTTCTTCAACAGACTAGAGGACTCGTTAAGAAGACATAGCCCAAAGCCTTATAAGAGTCCAAGGCCAACTAGACTCCTTGGCTAGTGTAATCCTCCAAAACAGACGGGGGACTAGATCTTGTAACAGCTGAAATGGGGGGGCCTCTGCCTCTCATTAGGTGAGGAATGTTGTTTCTACCTCAACCAATAGGCCTAGTAAGAGACGCTGCTGAAAAACTTAAAGAAAGGCCTAAAAAGCTAAGGGAATATCAAAACCACCAAATAGATTCTTGGTTTGGAACAAAATCATAGCATGGGTCATCCCATTCCTGGGACCTCTCCTAATAATATGCCTGGGACTAATGTTCTTATCCTGCCTTATTAACCTTTTCCAAAGATTTTTAACTGACAGGATCATGGCCATTTCACAGACAACTACCCCAAAACATCTACAGACAGCAATGCTCCTACAGTCAACGCGGAGACCAGAAAACTCTCCATCCCCTCGTCAGCAGGAAGTAGCCAGAAAGAACACACTGTCCCTCCTCCTTTTTATAACTATAGGGTCTGGACTGTCAGAGCAGGAGCATCGCCATCTTGGACAAGCCCCTCATTCTAAAGTTCACCTTAATAAAAACCGCCTAAATCCAAAGGGCATCAGCCTAATGGCTAAGGTCAGCCTGACCATAAACCACAAATAACATCTTCACCCAGAACATTCCAAACTCCTCCCCAACCAGAGACATGCTAGCCCCAAGATAACCCACCTCCGGCCAGGAAGATACCAGCCTCGAGATAACCTCCCTCCCCATCAGCCGGAAGATGTCTGCCCCAAGATAACCTCCCTCCTCCCAGAGATATTCCAACCCCACCAAAAAACTTCTCCCCTCACACAGAAATATTCCAAGTTTGTGATAAGCCCCCTCACCCTAAAACCAGTATATACTATTACTCTGTAAGAGAAAATGCTCCTGACCAAAAAATCGGCCAGAAGCCCCTTTCAGGTTTTATCTAAAGTAAACCTGCCTTTAATTGTCGAGCTGCATTTTGTATTTCTTTCCTCTTTCTTTAACTCTTACAAGTGTTGGCAAGGATGTGGAGAAAAGGGAACACTTGTATACTGTTGGTAGTATTATAAGTTAGTATAGACATTCTAGACTGGGTGTGGTGGCTCACGCCTGTAATCCCAGCACTTTGGGAGGCCCAGGACAGGCAGATCCCTTGAGCTCAGGAGTTTGAAACCAGCCTGGGCAACATGGCAAAACCCCGTCTCTACCAAAAATATAAAAACTTAGCCAGGCATGGTAGCGTGCACCTGTGGTCCAGCTACTTAAGGGGCTGAGGTAAGAGGATCACCTGAGCCCAGGAGCCCCAGGCTACAGTGAGCCGAGATCGTGCCACTGCACTCCAGCCTGGGTGACAGAGGGAGACCATGTCTCTAAATCAATGAATAAATACGTAAGTATGGCCATTGTGGAAAACAGTGCAGAGGTTCCTCAAAAAACTTAAAATTGGCCACGCAAGGTGGCTCACACCCGTAGCTCCAGCACTTTAGGAGGCCGAACCAGGTGGATCACCTGAGGTCAGGAGTTCAAGACCAGTCTAAACAACATGGCAAAACCTCATCTCTACTAAAAATACAAAAATTAGCCAGACGTGGTGGCACATGCCTGTAATCCCAGCTATTCGGGAGGCTGAGGCAGGAGAATCGCTTGAATCCGAGAGGCAGAGGTTGTGGTCAGCTGAGATAGCGCCATTGCACTTCAGCCTGGGCAACAAGAGCAAAACTTTGTCTCAAAAAAAACCATGACGCTACCAAAGATCCAGCAATGTCACTTCTGGGTACTTCCAAAGGAACTAAAATCAGTATGTTGAAGAGATACTCCCATGTTCATTGCAGCATTATTCACAACAGCCAAGAAAAAGGAAACAACCAAAGTAGCCATCAACAGGATGAAATGGATTTTTAAAATGTGATATATATACACACAATGGAAAATTATTCAGCTGTTAAAAGGCAGGAAATTCTGATTTGCAACAACAACAAATGAACCTAGAGGACATTTTGCCAGGTGTAATAATAAGCCAGGCACAGAGACAGAATACTTCCATGATCTCACTTATACAAGGAATCTAAAAAAAAAATAGAGAGTAGAATATCAGTTACCAGAGGCTGGGGGAATAGGGGTAGACAGGGAAGAAGAAATGTTAGCCAAAGGTACAAAGTTTCAGTTCAACAGGAGGAATAGGTTCTAATGATCCACTGCACAGCACAGTGACTATTATTAATAATAATGAATCATGTATTTCAAAATAGCTAAAAGAATGAACTTTTTTTTTTTTTTTTGAGACAAGGTCTCCCCTGTCACCCAGCCGGGAGTGCAGTGTGGCACAATCTCGGCTCACTGCAGCCTCCACCTCCCAGGTTCAAGTGATTCTCCTGCCTCAGCCTCCCAAGTAGCTAGACTACAGATGCACGCCACCACATCTGGCTAATTTTTGTATTTTTAGTAGAGGATGGAGCTTCCCATGTTGGCCGGGCTGAAGAATGGATTTAAAATTTTTTCACCACAAAGTAGTAAGTACTTGAGGCGATGGATATGTTAATTAGCCTAATTTGATCATTCCACAATGCAACATGCATTGAAACATCGCATTGTACCCCACAAATATATACAATTATTTTGGTTAAAGAATAAAACTGGTCAGGTGCAGTGGCTCATGCCTGTAATACCAGCACACTGGGAAGCCAAGGTGGAAGATCGTTTGAGTCCAGGAGTTCAAGATTATAGTGAAGTATGATGGCGCCACTGCACTCCAGCCTGGGTCACAGAACGAGACCCTGTTTCTAAAAAAATTTTAAAAGGAATAAAACTGTACCCCATAAACATGTATAACTATTATGTGTCAATTATAAATAAACCAAAACTTTAAAAATAAAAAATAAAATAATGCCAAAGTAAAAGGTTTACTTAATAAAAATGTGAAAGTTCTTAGCACAGAGATGAGACTTAAAGCCAAGAACCTGGATAAGATCACCCAAGGAAGAATTTTTTTTCTTTTAATTTCTGAGCTCGCAGTTAAAAGGAAGGAGTATTTAAAAAAAAAAAAAAAAAAGGCCAGACATGGTGGCTCATGCCTGTAATCCCAGCATTTTGGAAGGCCAAAGCAGGTGGATTGCTTGAGCTCAGGAGTTCGAGACCAGCCTGGGTAACACAGCCAGACCCTGTTTCAAAAAAAAAAAAAAAAAAGACATGGCATTCCAACATTAAGATCATCTATAGAAGAATTCCAGCTAATGAATACAGAAGGAAAGGTGAAATTAGAAAATCACCACTTCGTAGCCAGGCCTGGTGGCTCATGCTTGTAATCTCCAGCACTTTGGGAGGCCAAGACAGGCAGATCACCTGAGGTCAGGAGTTCAAGACCAGCCTAGCTAACATGGTGATACTCCATTTCTACTAAAAATACAAAAAATTAGCCAGGTGTCGTGGCGTGCACCTGTAATCCCAGCTACTTGGGAGGCTGAGGCAGGAGAATCGCCTGCACCTGGGAGGCGGAGGTTGCAGTGAGCCAAGATCATGCCACTGCACTCCAGTTTGGGCAACAAGAGCAAAACTCTGTCAAAAGAAAAAGAAAAGAAGAAAAAAGAAAAGAAAAAAAAAAGAAAAGAAAAAAAGAAAAATCACCACTTTGTAATCTCTAATAACTGATTTGACACTTTGGGAGGCTGAGATGGGTGGATCACTGAGACCAGGAGTTCAAGACCAGCCTGGGCAACATAGGGGGACCCCATCTCTTAAAAAAAAGAAACTGATTTAAGCAATAATTATCAACGGATGAAAGGCTGATGGGCTGGTGGGGAACTGGATATTCACAGAATGCTAAGACATCCTAACGTATTACTTCCTCATCATAAGGGGAAATGCAACTTTGCAAAGGAGGGATCAGACTGTAATCACTGAACCCACTGATCAACCTTAGCATTACTAAAAGTAGGAAAGTCAGACATTATATGTTTCCTGATTTGACGCAATATGAAGTACACAGCCTTCCCTATAAAGTATTCATGCCAAAAATATTGAAGCTTAGACTGGGCGCAGTGGTTCATGTCTGTAATCACAGCACTTTGGGAGGCCAAGGCGGGTGGATCATGAGGTCAGGAGTTCGAAACCAGCCTGACGAACATGGTGAAACCCCATCTCTACTAAAAATACAAAAATTAGCCAGGTGTGGTGGCGGGTGCCTGTAATCCCAGCTACTCAGGAGGCTGAGACACAAGAATCGCTTGAACCTGGGAGGCAGAGGTTGCAGTAAGCGGACATCTTGTCACTGCACTCCAGCCTGGGTGACAGAGTGAGACTGTCTCAAAAAAAAAAAAATTGAAGCTTAATCTTATCAAGCTTTTAGTTTAAATTACAGGAGATAGAACAAACTAATGACACTACAAGGAAGCCATCAGGCTAATTCATATCATTGTCAGAAATAAAAGTGAAGGGGAGAACTGTCCTAGATTAGAAGTTCAAGAAACATAATACCCAAATGAAGCTGTGGACCTTGTTGCTCTACAACTTCAAGTATGGACTACATATTAGATGGTATCAATGAATTCATTTATTTTGTTAGGTGTGATATAGCATGGTGGTTTTATTAGAATATGGTTGTTTTTTTTCCGACTGGGTGCGGTGGCTCACATCTGTAATCCCAGCACTTTGGGAGGCCGAGTTGGGTGGATCACCTGAGGCCAGAAGTTCTAGACCAGCCTGGCCAACATGGTGAAACCCCGTCTCTACTAAAAATACAAAAATTAGCTGGGCGTGGTGGCAGGCGCCTGTAATCCCAGCTACTCAAGAGGCTGAGGCAGAGAATCACTTGATCCCAGTGAAGTGGAAGTTTTGCCCCGAGAGCCCATGGTCAGGATGAAGGTTGGGGGCCATCCAATGACTTTTATGGTAGACATCAGAGCGGAGTACTCAGGTGGTCACCACTCCAGTTGCCCCATTTAGCAACCGGAAGGCAACTGTTGTGGGGGCAACAGGCGACCAGGTAGAGCCCCCGGTTGTTCTGCCAAGATCAGATATGCCAATTAGGGGGGTACCAGGTATGCCATAAGTTCCTCTACCTACTGGAATGTCCTGTCCCCTTTCTGGGAAGAGACTTGTTAAGTAAACTGGGGGCACAAATCACCTTTGAACCCCGAGGGACCAGCCAGTCTGACTTTGGGCGAGCCAAAGTGGGGCCTGGTCCCAGCAGTCACACTTCCATGTGAGGAAGAATGGAAACTGCACACTGCCGAGAGGTCAGAGGAGAACCCACCGGAACTCCTGGACGCCTTCCCTACAGTCTGGGCAGAGACAAAGCCCCCAGGGATGGCTAAGGCCCAAATCTGCAGACAACAGGTGAGGTACCTGGGGTTCATCATCACCAAGAGACACCGGTCCCTGGGACCAGAGAGAAAAAGGGTGATTTGCTCCATGCCCACTCCCCAACACCAAGCGGAAGCTCCAGGAGTTTCTCGGGGCAGCAGGCTTCTGCTGAAATGGATTCCTGGCTTCTCGGACATAGCAAGGCCCCTCTATGGGGCCCTAACTGGGTCGTAAGATAGATCCCTTGAGTGGGGTGATAGCCAAGACATGGCTTTCTGGGAAATTAAGGCACTGCTCCAAAGTGCCCAGCACTAGGACTTCCAGATGTCACCCGAGAATTCAATCTGTTCATTCAGGAGAGAAACAAAACAGCACTGGGGGTCCTTACCCCAGACTACTGGGCCTTGGCAGAGAGGAGAGAGAGAGAGAGAGAGAGAGAGAGAAAGAAGAAAGAGAGAGACAGAAGAGAGACAGAAACAGAGAAGAGAGAGAGGAGACAGAGACAGAAACAGAGAAGAGAGAGAGGAGAGAGAGAGAAGAGAGACAGAGAGAGAGAGAGAAGTCAGGGGCACTGGTGGCTCTCAAATGCCCGTTTAACCCACTACCAAGGGCTGCTCTGTGAAAAGCCACGGATTACCATTGAGACCGTGTGTGGCCTCAACCCGGCCACATTTCTACCCACGGAGGAGGGAGCCCCAGACCACGACTGTGAGGAGGTGGTAGATGAGGTCTTTGCTAGTCGGCCAGACCTCAACGACTGTCTCCTCCCAAAGGCAGATTTAAACCTGTTCACTGATGGGAGCACCTAAGTTAAAAATGGGGAGAGGTATGCAGGGAATGCAGTCACCACCGCCACTGAAGTGGTCGAGGCAGCCCCCTTGCCCAGAGTCTGGTCAGCACAACAGGCAGAATTACATGCCCTCATTCAGGCCCTGTGCTGCGCGGAAGGTAAAACCGTCAATATTTACACTGACTCCAAGTACGCCTTTGCAACTGTCCACATACATGGGGTGATATACAAGGAAAGGGGCTGCTGACAGCAGGAGGAAAAGAAAAAAAAAAAAAAGAAATAAAAAATAAGGAAGAAATTCTCAGACTGCTAGAAGCAGTTTGGAAGCCCAAAGAGGTAGCTGTCATACATTACAAGGGCCACCAAAGAGGAACTGATCTTATCTCTACAGGAAACCGGCTGGCTGACCAAGAGGCTAAGGCAGCTGCACTGAAGCCCACTTGTTCACAGTCACCTCTTGGCTACCAGAGGATGTGGGAAAGCCAGAGTACTCTAAGGAAGAAAACCTACAGGCACAGCAGGAGGGGGAAAAGCAGAGTGCTGGGGGATGGTGGCTACTTCCTAACAGACCAGTGATGCCTAAGAACTTGGCTCATACCGTCATTGCTCATACCACAGTCTCACCCACCTAGGTAAAAACTGCTCTGGAAACCTTACTCAACAGGTATTACTATATTGCAACCCTCCCCAAACTCTGTGCTGCAGTAAGCTATCAGTGCCTTACCTGTGCTAAAAAAACAACCTCCCACAGTGGCTGAAACCTGCCCCAGGGGTGCAACCGGTGGGCGGCTACCCCTTTGAGGGCACAGAGGTGGACTTCACTGAAGTCAAGCCCAGTAAAGGATACAAATACTTACTGGTCCTTGTATGTACATACTCAAGCGGGGCTGAGGCACCTCCCAACTGAGATGGAAAGAGCTCGAGAAGTAGTGAAAGTCCTACTTCGTGAAATTGTTCCCCGATATGGGATTCCACTCACAATACACAGTGATGATGGGCCAGCATTTGTGGCAGAGATCATCCAAGCCCTCACCAGAGCGCTCAAGATTGAGTGAAAACTTCATACAGCCTGCAGGCCACAAAGTTCAGAGAAAGTGGAGTGCATGAATCGAACCCTGAAGGTTACACTAGCAGAGCTCTGTCAGGAAACCCAGGTTTCCTGGGTAGATGTGCTTCCTTTAGCCCTGTTGAGGTCACGGTGTACACCAGGACCTACTGGTTACTCACCCTGTGAAATCCTATTCAGAAGGCCCCCACCACTAGTTAACAAAGTGAGGAGAGACCTCAGACAGCTAGGGAAAACAAGCATGACATCCTAGCTGCAGGCATTGGGAAAGGTGCTGTCCCAGGTCAGTCAGTTTGTAATAAAAAAGAGCACCTATCTCCCTAGCCAATCCAGTACATCCCTTCCAACCTGGGGACCAGGTCTGGGTGAAAGACTGGAAAAAAAAAAACCCCTCCAACCTGTCTGGACAGGGCCCCATACTTTAATCCTTGTCACCCCAACTGCTCTCAAAGTTGCAGAAGTCATTCTGTGGGTACACTAATCCAGAGCCAAGAGGGCCCACCCAAACTCATCGCTGGACCAGTGGACTGCACATCCAGACCTGTGGCACCCCACGAAAATCATGCTCCTGCGAGCTGAATCCTGAGAACTCGTCAAGCCCTGCTCTAGTCACACAACCGGAAGCTGACTAGTCAACGCGCGGCCGAAGCTTGAGGAGCCTCCACTGAATCAGCAAATGTGGACTGAAATCTTAATACTTAGAACTGTTCTGACAGCATTTGTTGTTCTACTGTCGTGCTGTCATCACTATCGTCCCTTGATGGACATTCCTTGTCCATGTCTGGTGTAAAATGTCACTTCCTGTTTTGCTATTAATAATCTTCTTGGCCCTTGCCTTCAGCCCTTGCCTAATTAACATACTTCGGTGCTTCACTGAAGCCATGGTAATTAGAAAAACAAATGCTCAGTTGCTGGCCCTCCGTGGGTACAAGCCGCTAATACAGGCACCAGGGTGTAAAGGTGATGCTCCCTAATATCCATAAGAGAGCATCAACGGGGGGGATGAAGTGGAAGTTTTGCCCAGGATTTTGTTAGCACATAGTCAGCAACTTCCCTATTTTAAAACTGCCCCTGTTTTTCTGCTAATAACTGCCTCTTTCTGCTTCTGTACCTCAGCTTACTGCTTACTAGCTAAAAACCTTAAGGAAAACTGCCGTGTTGTCTAAAACCTGCTGCATTGTCTAAAGTTCTGAGTTACTTCCCCTGCCCCTTCACCTATAAAAACTGTGTACTTTTCCTAGCCGGGGTCCAGACTTTTGGGTGTGAACCCTTCTGGGCCCGCCAGCATAATAAAGTGTGTTCCTCCATTCCCCTGAGTGCTGCTTGGGTTTCTTGTCAGGTAAAATTTTCTGCAATACCAGGAGACGGAGGTTGCGGTGAACTGAGATTGCACCACTGCTCTCCAGCCTGGGCGACTAGAGCAAGACTCCGTCTCAAAAAAAAAAAAAAAAAAAAAGAGTATGTTCTTTTTAAGGAATATATACTTAAGCATTTCAGGGTGATATGTCACATCTGGGGATTTAAATCATCTTAGAAGATATGAGGAGGAGTATATCAACAGAATCTGAAGCAGCAACCAGTGAGGTAGGAAGAAAATCCGGAGAGCACGGGCTCCTTGGAAGACCAATGAATCATGTGTCTCATGGAGAAGTGATCAACTTCATCAAGTGTTACTGGTCGAGGTAGATGAAGATTGAGAATTGACTACTGGATTTAGTTATATGAATGTCATTGGTGACTTTGGTAAAAGCAGTTTGAGTAAAGTGATGGGGTGAAAACCTGATTGGGGCGAGTTCAACAGAAGTTAGGAGGCAAGAAATAGGAAATGACAAGTGTAGACAATAATACTGACACCTGGAATTTTGCTGTAAAGGAAAGAAAAGAAATGGAGCAATAACTGGAAAGGAAAATACGATCAAGAGAGGATTTTTTTTTCACAATGAAAGAACTGGTCGGTTGAAGTCCTTATACCAGTGAGTGACAAGGGATAAGATCTTTTGCACAAATGGAGGGGTTGTGCCTTAATTAGAAGCATGGAGAAATCATTCATACTAACAGGGTAGAAAGCAAAGAACACAGGAGGAATAATGCTGGGAAGTGAAATGATACAGGAGAAGCAGCTTCTGGAAACTGTCTTCTGACTGCTTCTGTCAATCCAGTGAAAGTGGAAGCAAGAGAGACGGAGAGAGGTGTTGAGGGTCTGAAAAGCAAGAAGGTATGAAACAGGCATCTAGCAGAATGGATGAGTGATTATAGTAGATAAATGAAATATGATTGCCAGGTAGCATGAAGGGTCTGCTTGACATTAATATTGATGGATTTCATTCAAGTGAGACCAGTCAGCATGATTGTTTCTTCAACCATGTTCATCTGCACAGGCCAGAGCTGGATTTAGCAAAGTGTATTAGTTTCCTTTTGCTGCCGTTACAAATCATCACAAATGCTAAAATAACACAAATGTATTATCTTTTATCTTGCAGGTTATATAGGTTAGAAGTCTGACACAGGTCTCGCTGGGCTAAAACTAAGGTTGCAGCAGGGCTGTGTTCCCTCTGGAGGCTCTAAAGGGAGAAATCTGCTTCTTGACTTTTCCAGCTTCCAGAGGCCACTCACATTTCTTGGCTCACAGCCCCTTCCTCCCTCTACCGAGCCAGGGAGGACAGGCTGAGTCCTTCTCACACTGCATCACTATGACCTCCTCTTCTGCCTCCCTCTTCCAATTTTTGCTTTTTTGGAGACCAAATTTCACTCTTGTAGCCCATGCTAGAGTGCAATGGTGCAATCTTGGCTCACTGCAAACTCCACCTCCTGGGTTCAAGCAATTCTCCTGCCTCAGCCTCCCGAGTAGGTGCAATTACAGGTGTGTGCTACCACACCCTGCTTATTTTTGTATTTTTGTAGAGACGGGGTTTCACCATGTTGGCCAGGCTGGTCTCAAACTCCTGACCTTGTGATCTGCCTGCCTTGGCCTCCCAAAGTGCTGGGATTACAGGCATGAGCCACCGCACCCAGCTCCTCTGCCACTTTTAAGCACCCTGTGATTACACTGGGCTCACCCAGATATTCCAATTTCCCTATTTTAGGGTCAGCTGGTTAGCAACCTTAATTCCGCTCTACCATATGAGGGTAGCATATTCACAGGGTTCAGAAAGTATGTGGAGATCCTCAGAAGGCCATTACTCTGCTTACTATACGAAGGCTACGGTCTTGCCAAGCCAGTATAATGAAGTGTGAAAGAGAAAAAAAGTTAAAGTTGTATACCAGGAAGCCTCCACAATTATTGACTCTGAACTTCAAACTCTATAAGGAGAGAAGTGAGAACCTGAGAGGTGTGCAACAGTGAAAGATGCAATCAATGAACTATAGGTCACAATGACATCAAATGGTTGTTGGAATTGGTGTATTAGAGGGAGTAAGGTAGAGGTTGGAGAGTAGAATGCTTGAATGGTGGTTAAAAATGGAAATGTAATAGCAAGTATGATTCTGTTGGGTGTAGTGACTCACACTTGTAATCCCAGTGCTTTGGGAGCCAGAGGTGGGAGGGTCACTTTAGTGCAGGAGTTCAAGACCAGCCTGGGCAACCCAGTGAGACTCCTCCATCTCTACAAAAATCTTTTAAAAATTAGCCAAGCTTGGTGGCACACACCTGTAGTATATGTTTATATGTACAGTAAGTCCTCAGTTAACATGGTCAGTAGGTTCTTGGCAACTGCAACTTCAAGCAAAATGATGCACAGCAGGCCCTTGAATAACACTGGTTCATTCAATATCATTTTGCTGCAACACTGATGAGAAAAATACTGGTTTTACTATGTCATTTCACTTAAAGTCACAGTTTCCAAGAACCTATGGACAATGTTAAGTGAGGACTTACTGTATCCACACGCACACACATCTTTGCCCACTCATGTAAGTGTATTTGTAGAAAAAAATACTAGAAGTCCTAGTTTCAAAAGTAAAACTATGTATCTTAACTTTTGAATTGACTCATATAGCTCATCACACACCAGCCTGAGAAAATATAAATAAATTCTTACTCACACGATTGATTTTATTAAAACTCTGGCACGGTTTTCTTGAATAGCAATTTTAAATACACATTCCCTAAGACCAGCAATCCCACTTCCAAAGTGTATACTCAGTTAAAAAGTGCACAAAGGCTGCCTATTACGACAAAAGTATAATGACAAACAATTTGAAAAATCCAAATGAAAGACCTGGCATGGTGGCTCCTATCTGTAATCCCAACACTTTGGGAGGCCGAGGCAGGAGGACTGCTTGAACTCAGGAGTTTGAGACCAGCCTGGGCAGCATGGCGAGACTCCATCTCTACTAAAAGTACAAAAAAATAGCCGGGTGTGGTGTCCGCCTGTGGTCCTAGCTACTTGGGAAGCTGAGGTGGGAGAATCACTTGAGCCGGGGTGGAGGGGGGGGCGGGATGGAGGTTGCAGTGAGCCGAGTTAGAGACTGCGCCGCTGCACTCCAGCCTGGGTGACAGAGCCAGACCTTGTCTCTAAAAATATATATAAAATAATAATAAAATAAAAAATAAATTAGCTTGGCATGGTGGCACCACCTGTAGTCCCAGCTACTAGGAAGGCTGGGGCAGGAGAACTGCTTGAGCCCAGGAGTTCAAGGCTGCAGTGAACTATGATGAGGCCACTGCATTCCAGTCTGGGGGACAGAGCAAGATCCTGTCTCGAAAAAAATTAAAGTAGTAAAATTCATAGAGACGGAATACTAGTTGCTAAGGGCTTAGGGGAGGGGACAATGGGGAGTTGTTTAATGGGAGTAGTTTCAGTTTTGCCACATGAAAAAAAGCTCTGGAGGTGACGGACAGTTGCACAACAATATGAATGCAGTTAACAGTACTAACTGTACATTTAAAAATGGTTAAGGTGATAAATTTTACTTATTTTTCGTAAAACCCATCTCCTGCACAAAAAGATAAATTTTACGTTATGTGTACTTTACGACAATTTAAGAAAAAATTTAAATGTTCATCCCAACATTACCACGCCTCCCACCCTTAGCCAATTGGTGAATGTTTACTCATTTTTCAACGCACAGCTCAAATCTCTCCTCTTGCCACTCCATCCCTTAGCTGACCACTCTTGTAGTTGGCCATCCCCCTCATTTATGCCAACACTATGCCCTGCACATACATTATACCGCTTACAGCACTTATAAAATATAGTAATTATCGCTTCACAGATCTGTTTCCACTACTAAATTACAAGCAATTTGGGGAGAAGGGATCTTGTTTTACTCATCTCTGTATCCCCTAGATTTGGGCCTTGATTAGCTGTAAAGAATCAAGAAGAGCTTGATTAATTAAAGCTTTGGCTCTTAAGGAGCTCATACCAGAGGGTCATTTGCCCAAAAGGAGAGGCATCGGGGTCTCCCCAAGTTTTAGAAATCTGGTCAAACATCCAGAGCTTACTCCCATACCCTACTGCGAGAAGAGTGTGAGCACGCGTCTCACAAGGCTCCGCCTCAGCAGTTTGAGTCCCCAGAGGGATACCGGAGCCACCCCACCTCCGCCCTAGGCCAGGTCGGTTAGCTAAACCCGCCCAGCAGCCCAGACATACCTCAGGTAATCAGCAGCCTGCTCTGGGCTCAAGGCCGCGGCTTCCGGAAACCTTCCGGGCGCCTCCATGACCCTCGAATCGGGTTCCACTTACCTCGGCGGGAGCTTGGAGCTTGAATTTCGCTCACTCCCGCCCCGCGCATGCTCCGTGCGCCGGTGGAAACCGGCGCAGCCAACCGTCGGCCTCGGGGCCGGCCAATCCCCTACCGCGCGCTGCGACGACACCGCCTGAACCCCGCCCATGGCGCCGGGAGGTAAGAGGCCATCTCTGCCTGCGACACACTGCATGTGTTGCGTCACTCTGTGGCGCCTCGCGTTTCAACCCAGTTCAAACCGTGCTGCGGCCAATTCGTTCGCGCGTGCGTGTTCCATCACTGTGAGTGGAGGAGACTTCCCTATATGATCTCAGTCATTGTGGCGACCCCTGGAGATCTTCTCCGCCGCCTGTGTCCCCCAACGAACCCCGCCTCGCATCCACAGATATCCTTCCTTCCTGGATCGCCAGTACCTGGCACTGAGCGTGCTTTGAATTCGAACACCCTGGGAGGCATAGTCTCTATGATTTAAACTCACATTGAAGAAGCGACCGGGCGCGATGGTTCACGCCTGTAATCCCAACACTTTGGGAGGCTGGGACGGACAGATCACTTGAGGTCAGGAGTTCGAGACCAGCCTGGCCAACATGGTGAAACCCTGACTCTACTAAAAACACAAAAATTAGCCGGGCGTGGTGGCAGGCGCCCGCAGTCCCAGCTACTCGGGGGGCTGAGGCACGAGAATCGCTTGGACCTGGGAGTTGGAGGTTGCAGTGAGCCGCAACTGCACTACTGCACTCCAGCCTGGGTGGCAAAGCGAGACCCAGTCTCAAAAGAAAAAAGAAAAAAAAGGCTGGGCACGGTGCCTCACACCTGTAATCCTAGCCCTTTGGGAGGCAGAGGTGGCGGGGGGGGGGGCGGGGATATCACTTGCATTCAGGAGTTCGAGACCCTCCTGGGCAACATAGTGAGGTCTCTATATTTTTTTTAATTTGTAATATTTTTTTTCTTTCCCACAGGGCATTATGCTGTATTTATTTTTAAGAGAGAGAGAGAAGGGTCTTCAAGAATCTCGAACGTGGGAGGTGGAGGCTGCAGTGAGCCAAGATTGTGCCACTTGCACTCTAGCCTGGGCGACAGAGCGAGACTCCAACTCAAAAAAAAAAAATTAAAGTTCTTATTTAAGAAATAAGTAGTTAGGTTTACATACTTGGTGTAATAAGAGGAAAACAAAAAACAAAGGCTGGGCGCGGGGGCTCACGCCTGTAATCCCAACACTTTGGGAGGCCAAGGCAGGCAGATCACGAGGTCAGAAGTTCAAGACCAGCCTGGCCAACATGGTGAAACCCCACCTCTACTAAAAATACAAAAATTAGCCGGGCATGGTGGCGTGCACCTGTAATCGCAGCTACTCGGGAGGCTGAGGCAGGAGAATCGCTTGAACCTGGGAGGCGGAGGTTGCAGTGAGCTGAGATCGTGCCACTGCACTCCAGCCTGGGCAACAGAGTGGGACTCCATCTCAAAAGGAAAGAAAAAGAAAAGAAAGAAGTTGTGCTGCGGTCACCATTTCTTCAGAAGCACCAACTAAGATACAGTTATTTTCAAAGGCAGAGCCTTTAAAAAAAAAAAAAAAAAAGGCAGAGCCTAGAGCTTAAGGATATGTGATTGAGTTTAAGTGGCTTGCTTGGGTGACACTAAATAGGAAATTATGGGCCAACAAAAATTGTCCTTGTTCATATACTGTTAAGACACAGACATGATTCCTCAAGACACTTAATTTAGCATTCAGTATTTGAAAACTCACCTAATGACCCAGTCATACATCATACGTCCAGAGAATTTTAAGCTTTTTATAACATTCATAGACCATTATGAGTTAAAAGGGATCTTGGAGAACATGGGCTATTTTCCTGGTTTGTATGACTTGAAGCCATGCCCTTTGTTAAGAGGCCTTTTAGTGTACTATTATCCCCATTTTTCAGACGTGGAAACAGGCTCAGAGAGATAAAGTGACTTCACCTAAGCTTCCTGAGCTTGGAAGCAGCAGAGCCAGAATTCAATACTAGGGCCATATGGACCCAAATCTGTGCTGTTTTGCTGTGTCACACTGGAAAGAAGAGGGCAGTGGTGGGGAAATGAGGTTGAGGAGGTAGTTGAAGGCCAGGTTGTGAAGGAGCTTGTTTACTCTGCATAAGTGTTTGAATCACATCTTTTCCTAGAGGCCAGCCTGGATTGGGCTGTGCTATGGTCTGAATGTCCTTCAAAATTCATGTGTTGAAACTTCTTTTTTTTCTTTTAGAGACGGAGTCTCGCTCTGTAGCCCAGGCTGGAATGCAGTAGTGTGATCTCGGCTCACTGTAACCTCCAGCTCCTGTTCTGGTTCAAGCAGTTCTCCTGCCTCAGCCTCCCGAGTAGCTGGGATTATAGGCACGCGCCACCATGCCCAGCTAATTGTTGGATATTTAGTAGAGACGGGGTTTCACCATGTTGGCCAGGCTGGTCTTGAACTGACCTTGTGACCCACCCGCCTCAGCCTCCCAAAGTGCTAGGATTACAGGCATGAGCCACCGTGTCTGGCCATGTGTTGAAACTTAATCCCCACTGTGGTGGCATTGAGAGGCGGGGCCTTTTGGGAAGTAATTGTGTCCGGAGGGGATCCTACTTCATGAATGAATTAGTGCCTTATGAAAGGGCTGGAGGGAGCTAGTTTAGGCCCTTTTGGCTCTTCTGCGTTTCTACCATGTAAGGACACAGTATTTCTTCCCCCTCCAGAGAATGCAGCAACAAGGCACCATCTTGGAAGCAGAGAGCAGCCCTCACCAGACACCATTCCTGCTGGCACCTTCATCTTGGACTCTTCAGCCTCCAGAACCATAATAAATATATTTCTATTGTTTATAAATTATGAGTTTGAGTCTGTGGCATTTTATTATAGCAGCACAAGGAGCTAAGGATGAATCGAGTGTCCGGACGCCCTGGGTACCCAAAGGATGCGTAGGATGAGAAGAGCAGAGTAGGGGAGAAGACGTAGGGGAGAATTCTGCAGAAAGGAAAAGAGAGGTGAGAGCACAAAAATCTGCATCTTGAGTCTGGGGAATGCCATGTCTAGTTGTGCTTTGGCTCAGAGTCCACCATCATCACTCATATCCTGGGAATTGTTGAGACTCAAGATGAAGCAAAGCAGGACCTTGGTGGTGGGTTGTAGGCAGCTGCCCCACTGTGGGCTGTGAAGAAAAGCTAAAGAGAGTTCCCTCAGGAACCGAACTACCTCCCTTCTGCTTCCCAGCTGGCAGTGATGCCCAAAGGGCCTGATCACCGGGAAGGAAGGACCAACCCTCAGCTTTCCTGCCCTTTGACTATTGGATTTTCTAAGCCCCATTTTCACACAGTTGTAGCGATCCTCCTTCTTTAAACTCCCCAGCTCTGGCTGCTCCTCCCCTCTCCTTCAATCCTGTAGTCTCTGCTTCCTTTAGGCCCTTCCTGGTGCCTTCTGGAGTCCCAGCTCTCAACCCAGGGCTCTGACGACCCAGGAAACTCCCCCAGCCCAGGCTCTTAGTCCTCCTTCATAAATGGTTACCCAGACGCACAGCCTGAAAATAAGAGAGGAATTGGGAGAATTTTGAGTGGGTAAATGTAGAGAATGAAAGAGAATCAAAATAATAGTTACCACTATATCCCTCTTATGGGACACGCCCTATTCAGAACACTTTACATAGATTAACTCTCATCTGTTCCTCATTATACATCTACCCCAAATCAAGGGCTCCCGTTCCCCAGCTTCTCTCAAGGGAATAGGGTTTAAAAAGCTTCTCCCTAGGCCAGGCACAGTGGCTCATGCCTGTAACCCCAGCACTTTGGGAGGCAGAGGTGAGTGAATCACCTGAGGTCAGGAGTTTGAGGCCAGCCTGGCCAACATGGTGAAACCCCATCTCTACTAAAATACAAAAAGCCAGGTGTGGTGGCAAGTGCCTATAATCTCAGCTATTCAGGAGACTGAGGCAGGAGAATCACTTGAACCCAGGACGCAGAGGTTGCAGTGAGCCATGGTCATGCCATTGCACTCCAGCCTGGGCAACAAGAGCAAAACTCCATCTCAAAAAAAAAAAAAAGCTCTAATTATTGTTAATTTTAAAAGGGATTGCTGTGGTTTTTTTTTAAGGTCCTCATGTGTTAGAAATACATATTGGAGTATTTTCGACAAAATGATACGACATCTGGGACTTACATTAAAATACTCCAGTACAGAGAAAAAAAAGAAGAGTATAGATGAACAAAGATTGGCAAAGTGTTGATAATTGTTGAAGCTTGTTACAGAGGTTCATTATCCTCCTCTCTGCCTCTGTGTATGATTGAAAATTTTCATAATAACAATTCTAAAAAGCAGAACTTTTTCAACCTCATCTGCAAATTACACTGAGTCACCGCACTCACAGAACGGAAATAAGATGGAAATAAGATAATGAGGCTTCGTGGGAGAGTTGAGAATGCATAAATGGAGAGACGGATGCGGCCTAATAAGAACAATAGCTATTACTTAGATAGCACTGAAGTGCCAGGCCTTGTTCTAAGCACTTTACATACACTGTCTTTTAGTCCTTACAATAATCTTGTTAGTGTATACTATTACCATCCTCCTTTTACAGATGAGGAAACAGGCACAGAAAGATTGAATAACATACAAGTTTACACAGCTTGTGAGTGGTGAAGCAGGATTCCAAACCCAGGCAGTCTGGCTTTCTACTTTTTGCTCTAAACACGATGCTACTTAGATATAGAAAGCAGCAGACAGTTGAAGAAAAGGATTCATTCATCCATTTACTTATTCATTTATTTAGTAAATATGTGTTGAGCCTTTACAAGATGGGCAGGCAAGGATCCGGGTGCTGGGGGTAGAGTGGTGAGCAAAATAGGTTCTTGCTATCAGAGAGGTTAAAGTTCCATGGGGGAGATGGACTTGAAACAATCATCATACAAACCCTTGGAAATTACAAACGTGAGGAGGGCTCAGAAGGAAAACTGCAGGCAATTATGAGAGCATGCAGTGAGGTATCTGACCCAATCTGGAGGGCTGGGAAAGGCTTCTCTGAGGAAGCAGGATTTGAGCTAGGAGCTGAAGGACAGGGAATAGCTAACCAAACAAAAAGAAAAGGGAAGGGCATTTCAGGCAGAGGGAATAGCATGACCAAAGGCCCTGAGGCAGGAGGGTTTGATGTATGTGAAGAACTGAAAAGGCCACTAAGGTGGTTGGAGCAAGCCTAGAATGCCAGAGTTGAAGCGGTTTATTGGACTCCAATCTAATGACACAGTAAGGGAACTGTCACTGGGAAAGAGGGAAGTGACCAGTCAGACCCTGAATCAGTGACAGAAACAGGACTCAAACCTAGGTACCTTCACTCCCAACACAGTGTTTTTTCCAGCACACATCATGGCTTCCCTGCATATGGGAGGGAGTGCCAGCAAAATGCTGCTCTTGAGGACCGAGAATGGGAGAGTGTTTTTGATAACCAAATGAAATCTTCGTGGGCAAGGAGATCAAGAGTGGGTTTGGGGCCGAGCGCGGTGGCTCGTGCCTGTAATGCTAGCACTTTGAGAGGCTGATGTGGGAGGATCGCTTGAACCCAGGAGTTTGAGACCAGCCTGGGCAACATGATGAAACCCCATCTCTACAAAAATACAAAAATTGGCTGTGTGTGGAGGCATGTGCTGTAGTCCTAGCTACTCAGCAGGCTGAGATGGGAGAATCTCTTGGGCCCGGGAGTTCAAGACTGTAGCAAGCAGAGTTGTACCACTGCACTCCAGCCTGGGTGACAGAGTGAGATCCTGTCTCAAAAAAAAAAGGAGCCGAGAGTGGGTTTGGGGCAGGAAAAAAGATGAAAGCAATTAGTAACAGTAATAATTTATTTATGTGCTTATTTTTGAGACAGGGTCTCACTGTGTTGCCCAGGCTGGAGTGCAGTGGTGTGATCTCGGCTCACTGTAACCTCAAAACTCCTGAGCTCAAGTGATCCTCCAGGCTCCAGTGATCCTCTCACCTCACCCTCTTTAGTTTCTAGGACTATAGACACATGCCACCACATCCACCTAATTTTTTAATACTTCGTAGAGATGGAGTCTTGCTATGTTGCCCAGGCTGTTCTCCAACTCCTGGGCTCAAGCAATCCTCCCGCCTCAGCTTCTCTGAGTGCTGGGATCACAGGCATGAGCCACCGAGCTCTGGCAACAGTAAGAATTTGTGTTTTCCCAGATACCACCCACCCCATTTCTGGCTAGAGTTGTTATAAAGTAGGTAGGATTTGGGGGATAGGGGATAGAGGCTTGAGACTGAAGGTTTAATCTCCCAGGGGAAGCAGGAAGAGGAGGAAAACAGTGGGATGGAGGCTGCCCCAGCCAAGAGTCATCTCCAGCTCTGCCAGCAGAGGGAGCCAGAAACTGCCTTTCCTAAGAACGGCAGCTGGCCTGGCCCCTGGGATGGATAAACCCTTATTGGAAACCAACCAAGTCAGCCCAGGATGCTGTGGAAATGACAGGAACTGGGATGAAGGGAGGGAGCCAAGAGTTAGGATTATCTGCAGGTTCTTTGCCCTAAGTTTCGCAGTCTTTGACAAATGCCTTCTAAACCTGCCCTTTGGGGTTTGGTTGAAGTGGGCGCCAAAGAGTAGAGAAACCTTTGACAAGGCAGTCCCACTGCACAAAACGTGGCATCCTCCACTTTCTTTGGGTTACCTCGCTCACTCTCAAGACCTCACAATTCTGTCTCTAGCTTCATCCTCTCTCCTGAATTTTGGACCTGAATGGCAAACTGGCTATAGGACCTGTCACCCTGGAAGCTCAAACTCAACATGGCACTGAACTCACCCACTCTCCCCTAGACCTGCTCCCTCAATATTTCCCATCTCCATGAATGGCATTGCTAACCCCTCAAGTGGTTCAAGTCAGAAAACGGGAGGTATCTTGGGGGCCCCCCTCTACCTGCCCCTGACATTCAAATCATCAGCGAGTCCTGTTGTCTCCACCCCTAAAATACATCCCAAATCCAATCACTTCTCTCCATCTCCACTGTCACCACAGTAGTCTATGCCACCATTCTTTCTCACGTGGACTACTGCGTTAGCCTCCCGTCTTGTCTTCCTGCTTCTTTGTGCCTTTCCCCCACTGTCTGATCTCTATCCAGAAACCAGAATCATCTTTCAAAAACACCAAACTGATCATGCCATGGCCGTGTCTAAATCCTTCAAAGCCTCCTCGTTTCCCTCAAGATCAAGTCCTGCCTTCTCACCATGGCTTACAAAGCCTTCCTGATCTGGCCTCTGACTCTCCAGCCACGTCTTACTTCTTCACAACCCTTACACATACATGCACACACTCTCTTCTCAAACTGAACAACTTCCAGCTATTCAGATATTGCCTCCAGGCCTCCCCCACATGCAGTTTCCTCTGCCTGGACTCTTCCTTTTCACCTCACTATTGTTTGTTCACTCCTCTTATCTCAGTGCAGGTCTCCCTGCTTCCAGGAACCTTCCCTGATCCTTCTCAACAAGTCGTCCTCTGTAATTCCACATCCTGCCTTTATCATTGGGTTTATTCCATGGAATGTAGCTGCCTGGTTACCTGTCTGGCTCCCCACATGATCATGTGAGCTCTGTGAAGAACATATCTGTCTTTTTCACAGTTACATCCTCACAGAGCTCAGAACGGTTCCTATACATAATGGCTGACCAGTAAATAGTTGTTGGATGGATGGATGGATGGATGGATGGATGATTTGTCAATTAGTAATCCTAAAGGAGAGCACTGGGAGCTGTGTTAGAGAATTAGAATGAGGCCCTGGGTGGGATTGATATATCCAAAGTCATAATGGGGATCAGGAAGCAGGGGAAGTGGGGAGGGCCAAACATACCCATCCCAGCCACTCCTCTTGCCAATACTACCCCTGTATCCCTCTTATACCTGCCTCCAGATGGACTTGAAAGTAGCACAGAGGATTCTGAGGTACACCCAGGAACTGGACAGCCCTTTTCTAGTCCCTTCCCAGATCTTGTGCACTACACAAAGCCACCCATGCTTGGCTGTGGGATGAACGGGTTCCAGCCAGAGCCTAGTGTTGCTCGACTCTCTGGATGCCCTATGACCACTTGTTCCCCAAGTCAAGGACATTTCTGGGCTCCCCCATGACCTCTCCTGTAGCTTCCTTATCCTCCTCCTGCAGCAGCAGAGAAACCCTGCCTACAGAGCAAGGGTGCCTCTCCCCAAAACCCAGGGTCAAGGCTTCTCCCTGGTGCTACCCCAAGAAGGGACTCCAAGTGGGCACCTAATCTGAATATTTCTGAGCTTTTCCCCTTCCTCGTTGGCACTAAAAAAGACAGGTAGTAAAAACTACAAGCTCTTGAGTGCAACAGGAGGGGAAGTGGGGGGCAAAGGTTAAGTTTTTCTACAGCCCTTCGAAGGTCTTGGACCCCTGCCAAGATCTGAGTCAGAAACTGTATGTTTCAGAGAACTGGCTTCCCAGCCATCTGCTCAGAGCTTAAAGAGCCTAGGGGCTCTTATGGGATGTTCTGTTCACATTGGCCAAAAAGAGCAGAGTGAAGACAGCACAGCAGGAGGGGACTTGACCAGTCTGGGCCTCTGAAGGTGTGGAAGGAAGGGGCAGATATATGACACTAGGGCACATCGAGGGCATGAGAAGTCCCAGAACAGAAAGCTCCTCTCACAGCCCAGTTCCACTGATCTTAGAACCATGTCTTCCATGCTTTGTGAGCAGCTAATTTATGCCAAGAACTTTCCCTACAACAAACAAGATGTTCTCTTCTACCAGTTGAAGGAATCAAGGATTAGAGAGGTTAATTGCCTTGCAAGAGGTCATGCAGCAAGTACACAGCAGATTAAATGAGAACTGGGACCTGTCCTCTGGTGATGGTTGCCAAGGCTGCTAGAAAATGATTCTGCCCTTCAGTGAGCAGACAGGCAGCCTGAGGATAATAGCCAGGAGGGGATACAAAAAGTCACACTCCTTCTATGCCTAGGACATAGATTGCTCCATCCTTCTAGAAGGAAACATGTTCTTATTCCTTTGACACACACAGTCCCTGGGTTGTAGGAATGGGTCAGGCACTAAGGTCAGGTTTTACAAGTGGAAAATCTTAGAATGGAGACAGGAAAAGACTTTCTTAAGGTCTCACAGTCAGAGTAAGAGAACAGTTCAGATCAATGGAGCTGTTCAAGAAGCCAGGCAGATAAACAGGAAAAAGACTCGACACCGCTCACTCCTAAAATCCCCCACAGCCATGGACATTCACAAGAATTGAAAAACCAATCCTCAGCTGGGCACAGTGGCTCACGCCTGCAATTCCAGCACTTTGGGAGGCCAAGGCAGTGGATCACTTGAGGTCAGGAGTTCAAGACCAGCCAGGCCAACATAGAGAAACCCTGTCTCTACTAAAAATACAAAAATTAGCTGGGCGTGGTGGTGCATGCCTGTAATCCCAGCTACTCGGGAGGCTGAGGCAGAAGAATCACTTGAACCCAGGAGGCAAAGGTTGCAGTGAGCTGAGATTGTGCCTAGGTGACAGGGTGAGACTCCATCTCAAAAAAGAAAGAAGAAAGAAAGAAAGGAAAGAAGGAAAGGAAAGAAAAGAAAAGAAAAAACAAAATTGCTAGGGGGCATGACTGGGGACTTGCAAAAGTAGGGGACTTTTGGGGCTCATCTTTAGTTCACCAGGGGTTCTCAGGTCTGGATTCATGTGAGACTCACTGGGGATATTTTAAATAATAATTATGTTTGCAATATATTTAATGAAAGACAAATATCCAGAATATATAAAGAACTCCTACAAATCAATAATAAAATGACCACCCAAAAATATGAGCAAAAGAGTGGAACAGACACCTCGTGAGACAGGATATATGAACAGTCAATAAGCACATGAGAAGATGGTCAGCATAATTCGCCGTTAGGGAAATGCCACTACCTACCCATGAGAATGGCTATAATGAAAAAGACAGACAATACCAAGTGTTAGCAAGGATGTGGAACAACTGTAAGTCTCATCTTTTGCTGGTGGGGGTGTAAACTGGTACAACCACTTTGGAAACTGGCAGTTCGAAATAAAGTTAAACCCAGGAATTCCTCCCCAAGAGAAATGAGTACATGTGCTCACAGAGAGTCTTGTACAAGAATGTTGATAGCAGCTTTCTTTCTTTTTTCTTTTTTTTTGAGATGGAGTCTCACTCTGTCGCCCAGGCTGGAGTGCAGTGGTGTGATCTTGGCTCACTGCAACTTCTGCCTCCCGGGTTCAAGTGATTCTCCTGCCTCAGCCTCCTGAGTAGTTGGGATTACAGGTGCATGCCACCACACCTGGCTAGTTTTTTCGTATTTTTAGTAGAGATAGTGTTTCACCATGTTAGCCAGGATGGTCTCAATCTCCTGACCTCGTGATTCGCCTGCCTTGGCCTCCTGAAGTGCTGAGATTACAGGCGTGAGCCACTGCGCCTGGTCTCAGCAGCTTTGTTTTCTTTTTTTTTTCTTTTGTTTTTTAGCACTCAGAAAATGATTTGGTTCCTATGCAAGCAGCTTTATTTCTAATAGCCAAAAACTGTGACCAACACAAATGCCCCTGGATGTCTGAATGGATGAACTTTGGTGTATCCATACAAGGGAATACCACTCAGCCACAGAAACAAATGATCTACTCGATCAATACAATGGTTTGGATGAATCTCAAAGGCATTACACTAAGCAAAAGAAGCCAATCTCAAAATGTTACATACTGCTTAATTTCATTTCTATGAGGTTCAAGAACAATCAAAATGAACCTATGATAGAAAGCAGAACAGTGCCTGCCTCTGGCAGAGGTGAAGGGCAATGACTGGAGAGATGGAAATGTTCTGTTTTAATGGGGCAGTGGTTACACAGGTGCCCACAGTATCACAATTCATTGAACTGTACACTTAAGGCCTATGCATTTTACTGTGTGTAAATTATGCCTCAGTTTTAGAATCATGCCCAGGACTTACCCCTAATTAAATTAAAGTATCTAAAGGTGGGACCTGGGCAAGAGCATTTTCAAAATTTCTCCAGGTGATGCTAATGTGCAGCCGGAAGTGAGAACTGCTGATAACATTACCACCACCTTTCCCTGACAACAGTCCGTCTCAGCCTCCTGTGTTCTGGAGACTTTTCAGAGATGCCCATCAGAAAAAGCCTCTCCTACTATCACAAGCAGAGGTAGGCAAGCAGGGATAGAAGGTCAATGAGGGTAAGTGCATACCAATATATCTCAAAGGTTGTTTCATATCAAAACATAAAGGCACTGAATTTTACACTTTAAAGTGGTTAAATTGGTCAATTTTATGTTAGGTAAATTTCATCTCAGTTTTTCAAGTTAAAAAAAAAAATTCAGCCGGGCATGGTGCTATGTGCCTATGGTCCCAGCTACTCAGGTGGCTAAGTGAGAGGATCACTTGAGCCCAGGAGTCTGAGACCAGCCTGGGCAACACAGAGAGACCCTATCTCAAAAAACAAAAAAATAATCAAGAGCTTCCTTAGTTTTGATGGCTGCACATATTCCATTGTAAAAGTGGACTTTATTTAATAAGTCCTCTATTGAAGGATATTTTTCCCAATCTTTTGCTGTTAAAAACATAGTGACAGCTAGGCATGGTAGCTCACACCTGTAATCCTAGCACTTTGGGAGGCAGAGGTGGGAGGATTGCTTGAGCTCTAGTTTGAGACCACCCTGGGCAACATAGTAAGACTCTGTCTCTATGAAAAATAAAAATAAATAAAAACATAGCGACAATAAATATTCTGGTATATGCATTTTTTTTTAAGACAGAGTGTCACTCTGTCACCCAGGCTGGAGTGCAGTGGCATGATCTCGGCTCACTGCAACCTCTACGTCCCGGGTTCAGGCAATTCTCTTGCCTCAGCCTCCCAAGTAGCTGGGATTACAGGCACCCATCACCATGCCCGGCTAATTTTTGTATTTTTAGTAGAGATGGGGTTTCATCATGGTGGCTAGGCTGGTCTTGAACTCCTGACCTCAGGTGATCACCTGCCTCCATCTCCCAAAGTGCTGGGATTACAGGTGTGACCCAGCATGCCCGGCCAGGTACATGAATTTTTTTTTTTTTTTTTTTTTGAGACAGGGTTTCGCCATGTTGGTCAGGCTGGTCTTGAACTTCTGACCTCATGATCCGCCCGCCTTGGCCTTCCAAAGTGCTGGGATTACAAGCGTGAGCCACCGCGCCTGGCCAATGCATTGTTTTTTTTAAAATATGTGCGAGTGTATCTGTAGGATAATTTCCTAAAATTGGAATGTCGGGTCAAGTGTATATATCTTATTTTGCTAGAAGCTGCCAAATTGCCCTACATAAGGGATAAATGAATTTACATTCCCATAAACAATATATGAGAGTGCGTGTTTTCCCCACCTTTGCTAACAGTGTTTTCCAACCTTTTGATCTTCACCCCTGTGATTATTAAAAAGTGGTACTCTTGTAGTTTTATTTTGCATTTCCCCTAAGAGTAAGTCTTAACTGACTCAGATAAAGCAAGGGCATTCAAGTGGAGGAGAGGTGTTGTTTTGGAGGTAGGGAAGAAGGCAATTGTCTTAAATCTGGCTGCTATAACAGAATACCATAGACTGAGTAGTTTAAATGACAAACATGGCTGGGTGCAGGAGCTCACGCCTGTAATCCCAGCACTTTGGGAGGCTGAAGTGCACTCACTTGAGTCCAGGGAGTTCGAGGCTGCAATGAGCTATGGTTGCACCAATGCACTCCAGCCTGGGTGACAGAGTGAGACCCTGTATCTAAAAAAAAAACCCCAAATTAATTTTTTTTTAAAAAGCAAACAAACATTTATTTCTTATAGTTCTAGAGGCTAGGAAGTCCAACATCAAGGTGCAGGCAAATCCAGTGTCTGGTGAGGCCCTCTTCCTGGTTCGTAGACATCCACCTTCTTCTTGTACTCTCACTAGAGGGAGACAGAGAGAAAAAGGAAACAAGTTCTTGGAGTATTTTCTTTTTAATAAAAAATTTTTTCTTTTCTTTTTTTTTTTGAGAGACAGCGTCTTGCTCTATTACCCAGGCTGGAATACAGTGGCACAATCACAACTCACTGCAGTCTCAAAGCTTGGCTATTTTTATTTTTTGTAGAGGTGGGTTCCTGCCATCTTGTTCAGACTGGTCTTGAATTCCTGGCCTCAAATGACCCTCTCAAAGTGCCGGGATAATAGGCATGAGCCATCTGGTGCCTGGCCTCCAGGTATTTTCTTTTTTTCCTTTGTTTTTGAGAGGGAGTGTCCCTCTGCTGCCCAGGTGGCATGATCTCAGCTCACTGCAACCTCCACCTCCTGGGTTCAAGCAATTCTCCTGCCTCTGCCTCCTCAGTAGTTGGGATTACAGGCACCCACCACCATGCCCAGGTAATGTTTGTATTTTTAGTAGAGACGGGTTTTCACCATGTTGGTCAGGCTGCTCTTGAACTCCTGACCTCAGGTGATCCGCCTGCCTCAGCCTCCCAAAGTGCTGGGATTACAGGTGTGAGCCATTGTGCCCGGCTTTTTTTTTTTTTTTTTTTTTTGAGACAGAGGCTCGCTCTGTCACCCAGGCTCAAATGCAGTGGCACGATCTCGGCTCACTGCAACCCCCGCCTCCTGGGTTCAAGCAATTCTCCTGCCTCAGCCTCTCGAGTAACTGAGATTACAGGCAAATGCCACCATGCTCAGCTAATTTTTGTATTTTTTAGTAGAGACAGGGTTTCACCATGTTGGCCAGGCTAGTCTTGAACTCCTGACCTCAAGTGATTCGCCTACCTCAGCCTCCCAAAGTGCTGGGATTACAGACATGAACCACCGCGCCCGCTCCCTCCAGGTCTTTTCTTAAAAGACATTAATCCCATTCATGAGGGCTTCACCTTCATGACCTAATCACTTCTCAAAGGCCCCGCCTCCTAATACCATCCCAATTCGTGTTAGACTTTCAACATATGGCTTTAGTGGAGACACAAACATGTGGTTCATAACAGCAGGTATCTTACCATGTTTCTGTTCTAGTTGTGTTAGCTTTGAACAAGTCACTAAGAATCCAAGGGCTCTCCTCGGTGCTATCCTGGGTAAAAATTAAAAAATTAAAAAAAAAAAGAATCCAAGGGCTCTTAACTGAATATTAAGGACACCTAAATGTCTTTCTTAGGTCCAAACCTCTCACTAGAGTCCCAGACTCCTATATCAAGGCCCCTCTGATATCTGACATTTCACACTGAAAACATCCAAAAGAGAATTATTAGTTCCCAACTCACCCTCAAACTTGATCTGCTCTGGTTTTCACCAGCTCTACAAACCGTATCACTCAGTTGCTCAAGCCAAAAACCTAGAAACTAGAAACATCATCTGTCCTTCATCCAGTTCATCACCAAGCCCTGCTGGCTCTCTCTCCAACATACATCCTGAATCTCTCCACCTCTCCCCACCCCACTGCAACTACCCAAGCCTAAGCCACCTGGAATTTACCAATTGGTTTGCTAACTAGTCTTTCTATTCCCATTCCTGATCTCCAGTCCATTTTTCTTTCCTTTTTTTATTTTATTTTAATTTTTTTGAGACAGAGTCTCGCTCTGTCACCCAGGCTGGAGTGCAGTGGCACAATCTTGACTCACCGCAAACTCCGCCACCTGGGTTCAAGTGATTCTCCTCCCTCAGCCTCCTGAGTAGTTGGGACTATAGGCGCAAGCCATCACACCCAGCTAATTTTTTTTGTATTTTTAGTAGAGATGAGATTTCACTGTATCAGCCAGCATGGTCTTGATCTCCTGACCTCGTGATCTGCCCGCCTCGGCCTCCCTAAGTGCTGGGATTATGGGCATGAGCCACTGCGCATGGCACATTTTTCTTATTAGAAAATCAGGCCGGGCTCGGTGGCTCACAGCCATAATCCCAGCACTTAGGGAGGCTGAGTTGGGAAGATTGCTTGAGCCCAGGAGTTCAAGACCAGCCTAGGCGACACAGTGAGACCCCGTCTCTACAAAAAAATTAAAAAATTAGCCGGGCATGGTGGTGCATGCCTGTAGTCCGAGGTACATGGGAGGCTGAAGTGGAAGGATCACTTGAACCAGGAGAGTTTGAGGCTTCAGTGAGTGATGATCATGCCACTGTACTTGAGCCTGAGCGAAGGAGTGAAATCCTGTCTTTAAAAAAAAAAGAAAGAAAAAGAAAAAATCAAATCCATTCTTCAAACAGTAAACAATAATCCTTTTAAAAGCCACATGAGAACCGGGGCGGTGGCTCACGCCTGTAATCCCAGCACTTTGGAAAGCTAAGGCAGGGGGATCACGAGGTCAGGAGATCAAGACCATCCTGGCCAACATGGTGAAACCCTGTCTCTACTAAAAACACAAAATTTAGTTGGGCATGGTGGCGGGTGCCTGTAGTCCCTACTACTTGGGAGGCTGAGGCAGGAGAATCGCTTGAACTGGGAGGCGGAGAGTGCAGTGAGCCGAGATTGTACCACTGACCTCCAGCCTGGCAAAGAGAGAGACTCTGTCTCAAATAATAATAATAATAAAACACATATAGTAAATCAGGTCACTCCTTTGCTTAAGACCTTTCATTGAGTTCACAACACACTGGAAATACTATCTAAACTCCTCACTGAGGCCTACAGATCCCTACATGATCTCCAAATCTCACCCTGTTTCTTCAGGCACATTGGCTTTCTTTCTGTTCTTTGAACATCCGCGCCCATTTCCACCACCAGGTCTTTGCTTTTGCTGTCCCCTTGGCCAGGAACACTTTCCCCTAATATCTCAGCATGGCTGGCTCCTATCATTCAGATCTCAGCCATCTCTCCTGTGAGACCTTCCCTGACCCACCTTCTTTAAAGTAGCTACCCCCAGCACGCTAATCCTATTTACATACTTCAGAGCCCTTACCTCGATTTAAAAGTGTCTGTTTCCCTGTTTACTTCCATGTTGTTTGTTCCCCCTGTAGCATATCAGCTCCATGTCTGTATTTTCAAAAGCCACAATCATCCCAGCACATAGTAGGTGCTGAAAAATATTTGGAACGAATCAATAGTTCAACAGTACTTTCTTGTTTTCAAAGCCTTCACCTGGTAAGGACCTCAGATTCGGGGAGGGAGGAAGGGTTGTTTTTCAAGTCCCGGAAGGAAACAAAACGGATTTTAAAAGCTTGAGATCTGTGTCTATCCAAATAATTAGCAAAAAGTCTGATCTATTCACGAACTAATCTCTCCTCTGACCTGCTGAGCTGCCTTTGAAATATCCTGTGTCATTGCAGGCAATAATACAGCCTTTCTTTGTCAATATTCTCTGCTTCAAATTTCTCACTAATTCCAGCTGGCCTCCTCCCAGCCAATCTGAATGACTGAAAGGCTGAGTGAATATAATTTAATCAGAGGCTCTGCCCCTGCAGGATGAACTTGCGGTGTCTCTGTGGCCTCGTCTCCAAAAGGTGTCCCAGGGGCTGTGATTTTTGCACGGAATAAAGACAGGCCAGCAGGAACCCCACTCCGGCAGCGGCGGAATCGGGGCAGGCACAGGCTCAGGGCGGGGGTCGGGGGAGGTGGGAGGAGTCGGGGAGGGGGGCGAGGCGGGTGGGGTAGAGCCGCGGAAAGGCTGGGAGAAGGGAAAAGAAGACAAAACAAGGAAAAAGAATAGTCGTGTAATAATAGTCCATTGGAGGATCGCTTGAGCCCAGGAGGTCCAGGCTGTAGTGAGCCATGATCACGCCACTGAACTCCAGCCTAGGCGATGGAGCAAGACCCCCATCTCTAAAAATAATAATAATAGTTCATCGTAATGCCAGCTGGCCCTCATTTTACAGTTTACAAACTGTTCAAGCCATTAGCTCGTTTATGCCCCGCAACAGCTTGCTTGCAGGTTCTCAACCCGGTGTCACTGACAGGGAAATCGAGGCTCAGACAGGTGGCGGCTAAGAAGGCTGCGGCCTCCCTGCCGCGTGGTGCCCTCGGCCTTCCCTGCCGCCTCCCCCGCCCCTCTTCCCGCCCACGGCGCACTGCTCCCCGGCCTGATCTCCTGCCATCAGTGAGCCCGGCGGCGCCCGGCCGTTGCTATGGCATTTCTGGAGTGTCAGAAGTGCCCAGGAAGCATACAAATCGACCTGCGTGAGACAGCTCTGTGCAAAACAACTTCCAATTTACTCGCAGTAATTACCACCCCCAGATAATAGCCTGTACCCAGGCGGGCAAGCAAGGGGCGGATGGGGGGAGGGAGAGAGGACTCAGGCAGGGAAGGAGGCCCGGCACAGTAGACAAACAGCGGCAGTAAGGCTGGGGTTTTAGGGAGTGGTGGAGGAAAGCAGAGAGGTGGTGCTCCTGAATTAGGGACTGAAGAAGGCTCGGTCCTCCTAATTTGGTTCTGGAAACTCCAACGTTCTTCTGTATGCATCATATGAAGGCATTTCATTTGATATTTACTAGGCACCTTTGGAGGTGGGCAATTTGCCAGCACCGGGAATGCAAAGGCGAGGACTCCAAGTTCTTGTAGTGAAGTGACTCACAGACTCCTGGGAGAGTCAAACACAAAGGGCCATGATTCATTCAACCAATGCTTATTAAGCACCTACTATATGTCAGGCATTGTGTTAAGAAAAAAGCGGAGAGCAAAACACACAAACATCCTTGCCTTCATGAAGTTTACCTTAGGGTAGAGGCAGACAACACATTTTTATAAAATAGCTAAAGTACTGTTAGTTGGTGTGTTCCAGAGAAATGGAACCAACAGGATCTCTAGATTTATACACATATGTAACATACATGTATATATTTACTATAAGGAATTGGCTCACAGGATTATGCAGGCTGAGAACAAGTTCTGCAGTTGGCAAGCTGGAGACCCACAGGAGCCAAGGTATAGTTCCAATTTGAAGATGAATGTACCAGCTCAAAGTCGGCAGAGAGAAAGAATTCTTCCTTACTTAGCCTTTTATTGCATTCAGGCCTTCAACGAGTTGGACGAGGCCCAAGGGCACCCTGCTTTACTCGGTTTACCAATTCAAATGTGAATCTCAACCAGAAACACCCTCATGACCCACCCAGAAATCATGTTGAATCAAATATCTGAGCACCCCCACAGTCCAGTCAAGTTGACACATGAAATTCACTAGCACAGCGACAAGTACAAGGGGGAAAAAACAAACAAACAAACAAAAACAGGAGAGCAGGAATTGCAAGTGTTGGTGGAGTAGGTGTTGCAAATTGAAACAGGATGATGGGGGAGAGTTTCACTGAGAAGGTATCATTTGAATAAAGACTTGAAACAAGTGGGGGCAGCAAGCCATGCAGACTTCCAAGAATGTTCCAGGCAGAAGAAACAGTAGGTATAAAGGTTCTGAGGCTCTGGCATGTTGGAGGAACAGCGAGTCTAGGGTAGCTGGAACAGGACAAGGGAGAGAATAGGAAAGAGCAGGGAACAGATCACCTAGGCTATATAGGCTGACATTAAGGACTTAGACTACAAATGAAACAAGAGCCATTGAAAGATTTTGAGGTAGAAAAGTGACATGATGGCTGGGTGCGGTGGCTCACGCCTATAATCCCAGCACTTTGGGAGGCTGAGGCAGGCAGATCACGAGGTCGAGATAGAAACCATCCTGGCTAACACAGTGAAACCCCGTCTCTACTAAAAATTAAAAAAATTAGCCAGGCGTGGTGGCATGCACCTGTAATCCCAGCTATTTGAGAGGCTGAGGCAGGAGAATCACTTGAACCTGGGAGGCAGAGGGTGCAGTGAGCCAAGATTGTGCCATTGCACTCCAGCCTGGGCAACAGAACGAGACTCCATCTCAAAAAAAAAAAAAAAAAAAAAAAAGGTGACATGATTTGGCTTGTGTTGTAACAGAATCACTCTAGCTTCTGTGTGGGGGAGAGTGTAAGGGGCAGGGGCAAAGTAGTTAGCAGCACTGTTAGGAGCAAAGGAGTAGTTAGAGTACCATTGCTGTAATCCAGATGAAAAGTGATGGAAACTTAGATCAGGGTGACAGCTATAGAGATAATGAGAAGTGGTGGATTCTGGATGTATTTTAAAGGTAGAGCCAAGAGTATTTGGTGATGGATTGGACATGGGGTGGGATGAAAAACCAAAGGAGTTGAAGATGATCAAGGAGGAAGGTGTCTTGGGGCAGGAAGTGTGGTTGAAAACAGAGAGTTCAAGTTCATAGGGATTCAGAAGTTAAGTTGGCCCTGCCCTTCTTAGCTTTGTGACCTTAGGATAGTTGCTCCCCCACTTCTGAACCCCAAGATTCCTCTTCTGTAGGAACGTACAGAGCTGTTGTGAAGATTTAATGAGGTGATTATGTAAAACCCCAGTTCCACAGCTGGCACAGACTAGGTGCTTCCTGAGCATTTGCTCTGCTCCCTTGACCTTCCTTTCTGAGGAAGCTGGAAAAGCTTCCTGAGGTTGGAGGCAGCTGGGAAGGAGGAGTGGGGCTCTGTTAGGCAGAAAGAGGTGCACGGGGCTCATCCTTCACAACAGGCAGGAGGAAATAAAGCCAATGGCCAGGCAGGCCTTAGTCAAAGTCTTGGGGTTGGGGAAGGCTGCAGGAGGACAGGGTGTGGAGATTGGACTGTGTGATGGACAGAAAGTCATGTGCAAGAAAGGGACCCCAATAGGGAGGCGTGAAGGGGTAAGAGGTCCGCCTCCTGCCACCCCCGCTCTGCCTTGGACGGGCCCTAGCCCAGAGGGCCTTTGAAACCTTCTGAGTTACGGGATGAAGCAGGTCATAACTCTGGCACACAAATTCCCAGCATGCCGAGGAGTTACTGAGGTTTGTGTTGTGTATGAATCACACAGCAAACATCTGGCTTGGCCACTGGCCAGAACGGGCCTCCCCACACAGCCATACGCACACTGATTGCAACATATGGCCCCCAAGGAAGAGACTCTCCAAAAGCCCTTGCGAACCATCTTTGCATTCTGGCCTAAATCGCCCCAGCCAGGGGCCTGCCACCAGGGACCCCTTACTCCCTTACTCCTTGTACAAAAGCATGAATCCCCTTTATATGGGACTGTTAGGCCCACGCTGAGGAAACCTTACCCCTGCCTTCGGAACCACAAATGCCAACCCCTCACCTCATGAGAGGCTCTGACATCAGATTGCCTGGGTTCCATCCAGCCCATCCCTATTAATTGTGTGAACTTGGACCAGGTTCTTGACTTCCCTGAGCCTAATTTTCCACCTCTGTAAAGAAGGATGTAAATGACAGCTCCATCACAGGCTTGATGCAAGGCTTAAATGGGATTATCTGAGACTAAAACTCAGGGACTCTAAAAAATCTGTTTTACCTTGTCCCCCGCACCCCCGACTCAATACTCCCACTACCATTATATGATTCAAACTATAAATTATACTGAACTGTATAAAGGGTAAGAAATACTCTATTAGTTCCCGCCAGAAAATTAAAAAATATATATTTTTACAAAAGGGTAAGAAAGTCTAACCAAGGTCTGCCTTTTCCTGTGATGACTACTTTGATGGAGTTCTTTGAAATCTCAATTATCATATTATTTTCCAAAACACTTTTGTTGTCATCCCTGCTTTATGAATGCCCTAAGCATTTTTAGTGAGTAGTTATGCCCCAGAGAATATGGACTTGGAAACTGTAATGAGCCAGACACATTCTTGTTGGCCAGGATCAGCTAACACTCAATAGAGTTTACTATTTTTTTTTTTTTTTTTGAGACGGAGTTTTGCTCTTGTTGCCCAGGCACATATGGAGTGCAAATGGCATGATCTTGGCTCACTGCAACCTCTGCCACCCAGGTTCAAGCAATTTTCCTGCCTCAGCCTCCCGAGTAGCTGGGATTATAGGCATACATCACCACTCCCGGCTAAGTTTGTATTTTTAATAGAGATGGGGTTTCTCCATGTTAGTCAGGTTGGTCTCCTGACCTCAGGTGATCCGCCCGCCTTGGCCTTCCAAAGTGCTGGGATTACAGGCATGAACCACCATGCCCAACTGTCATACGTTTTTATCTTCACAACAAACCCTATGATGTTGGTACAATTATTATCCCCTTTACAGATGGAAAAGCTGAGAATCAAGGCGGTGAGTCTGACTTGCCCACTATCACAGCTAGTGAATGTTGGTGGGGGTTTTAAACACAGGTACTCTGGCACAGAAGCCATATCCTTTTTTTTTTCCCCTTTTTTTGGGATGGAGTCTTGCTCTATCGCCCAGGCTGGAGTGCAGTGGCGCAATCTTGGCTCACCGCAACCTCCGCCTCCCAGGTTCAAGCAATTCTCCTGCCTCAGCCTTCCGAGTAGCTGGGATTACAAGTGCTTGCCCCCACATCTGGCTAATTTTTGTATATATATATATATATATATTTTTTTTTTTTTTTTTGGTAGAGATGGGATTTCACCGTATTGGCCAGGCTGGTCTTGAACTCCTGACCTGAAGTGATCACCCGCTTCAGCCTCCCAAAGTGCTGAGATTACAGGCATGTCACTGTGAGTGGCCCAGAGGCCATATCCTTAACCACTATGCTATGTAGTGTCTCTTCAACAGTGAGATCAAACTATTGCCACACATATAAGAGCCTTGTATTCCAGTGGGGGTTGGCTGGGTTAAGAAAGTGGGATTGGCTGTTTGGGTAGCCCTCCCCCACAGCTAGAGACCCAGCCCCAAGCCTGCATCCTAGCTGCAAGATACAAGAGTGCTCAAATTGGCAATGGTGCCGCCCTGTGTCCTTCCACGTGGAGGCATCTATAAATGAGAGGTTTAAATAAAATGATTTCCAAAGGACCTTTCAGGTCAAGGAGCTGAAGTCTCAACTCTCCCTTGGGCCTGCCAGCTATCTTCTCCTATGGGGGCAAGCAGGTCCTTTGCAGACCCTTTCACTCTGTCCTCCCTCAAATAGCGGTGTGCATCAGGGTATCCTCAGCCCTTGCCTTTCTCACTCGGGGACATAGCATGCCGGAGAGACCTCATCTCTCCAGAGCTCCAGTTACCTTCTTTATCCTGATGCCTGGTCCAGACCTCTCCTCTGAGGTTGAGAACCATTTCTCCAACTACCTCCCAAGGCCCTCCTCCTTAGTGTCTTCCACGTATGTACCTCGCCCTCCACCTGCAGTGTGAACTTGGTGTCTTTCCCCAGACCTCTTCCTCTTTTACATTCTTCTTTCCTATGAATGGCTCTGCCACTTACTGATCCATTTGCTTAAGCCAGAACTCAGGCAGTCATCCTTAAGTTTTCCTTGCCCTCACTCTCCGTGTCCTGTCAGTCACCAAGGCCTGTCAACTTTAGACCCTACAAATCGAATGAAGCCAATCCCTTCTTTCCGTCCCCACGTCTCCATGTCCCCATGTCTCGCTAGGCCAAGTCACACTACCTGAGAGATGAAGTAAAAAGGCATTCCGCGGCCCTCTCTGCCTCTATTCTCCCTCTTCCACCAGCTGCTTTCACCGGGCAGCCAGAGAGAGCTTTTTAAAGCAAAATCTGGGGTGTTGACCCCCCTGTGCAAAACTCATAGATGACTTTGTTTCTCTTAGGATTAAGTCCAAATTCCTCTACATGTGTAATGAGACCTAGTGCTATTAGGCAAATCATCTTACAGGATGGGTTCGGGAGTCCCTATAAACCTCGATTCTAATGCCAGGCCAGCCATTTCACAGTTAATGTGACTTTTGGTATGCTTTTTAACATCTTGAATCTTCAACTTTCTCATTTGTAAAGTGGGAAAAGAACAGTACCTCGCTGGTAGGGCTGTTGTGAGGGTGAGAGGAGAGAGAGTGTGTAACCTGCTCAACTCAGTGCCCTGCACCTAAGCACTTTAATCACTTGCTGCCAGTTAGGCCTGGTTATTATAAAGTTGTCAGTATCAGTAATATAATTTAGTATTGATTTAATCAACTGATTACTAATTATGATTAATATGATGGATTTGTTATAAGTTATTACTGTGAGGTTATGATATTGATTTGGATTTTGTAATGATCTCTCCAGCCTCGCCTCTCACAACTCCCCTTCGCCCCTCTTCCCTTGCATTTACTTGTCACACTCACTCCCAGGCTTTCTCATTTTCTGCCGTCTCTCCCTGGAAAGTCCTTCTCTCCCCATCCTCTGATTCCTCCAGCCCCCTTTTGTCACTCTAAGTCCCTTTGGATGCCTAAGTCAGCACAAGGCACCAATTCCTCTGTGAAGCCTTCCCAGATCCTCCCCCCCAGACCCGTGTAGGTGTCCCTTCTATGGGCCCCCAGAGCACCCCGTGCTTCCCTTCTCAGACCACCTATCACAGCGTATTTGTGATTATTTACTTGTCACAGTCCTGGACTTAGGTCGTCACTTTGACAAAGAGCTCTATGTCTTACCACTGTATTCCAAGCTCTTAAGTTCTCTGCTGGGCATATGGTCATGGTTCAATAAATGTTTTCTGAATGAACAAGAGACCAGTCTGGCAGCCCTCAGCGTCCCACCCCATGCCAACCTGTCCCTCTTCAAGGGGGTTCGAGGCCCCAAGCCAAACCTCTTCAAAGCCAAAAGCTGCTGTGTCTGCCTTAGAAGTATTTCTGTCCTTGAGTTCATAACCTTCTCACTCCCTGTGGGCTTAGTGAAGGTGTGGGCATTTTTCTTCACCAGTAAAATGGCAAATAAGCCCACCTTTTCAGGGTCATGGAAATTCACTGCAAAGAGGAGCTTTGTAAACTGCAAAAGGCTGCATGTAGCACTTAATGACGATCAGACACAATAAATGTGTTGCTCTTTGGCTCAATTCTTGTCAAGACCCCATGCAGACAAGGGTCCCCCTGTTTACACAGCATTATCTCTAGCAATCAGGTTACAATTGATTGACATTATCACTTTCTTTATGTTTGGCAGATTCCCAGCCTGCAGCAACATGCTGGTCACCATAGAGACCTGAGAAGCATCCTCGTCTCATTGGTATCATATTTACAAACCAACCCTTAAAGTGGATTATTTTGCAGATGGCTGATCTCATCTATTCAATGTTGATTCTATTAGTTCCAATTTCAGAAGGTGACATTTTCTGACTTTGTCCCCTTAAGCACAAACAAAAACTATGGATTTTTGTTTTTGTTTTCAGAAGAGAGAAAGTACAAGGTGTGCTTGGGGAACAGCGAGAAAACCAGACAGATGTGGGGGGGCGGGTTTGTAGGGGAACTGCTGGATGTACTTCATTAATTTGTTCATTTGTTCAGCACCCACAGTGTGCCAGTGAACGGGGCTAGGTGCTGGGGATAGAGTGGTGAACAAGATGAGCTTTATGCACCTCACAATCTCCTTGGGGAGACAGACAATCAAATAGACAATTTTAATGCAATGTGGCAAATTCTATGGGAAAAACAGGGAAATGGTGTGTGTGAGTCCCTCACCTTCCCAGAGGTTTCCCAGGTGAAGCAACATTTCAGCTGAGACCTGAAGGATGGATGAGAGTTCGCCAGAAAAAAGTTAGTGGAGCGGGGACAAGCAGGGTTCAGAGTAGAAGAAAATGTTCCTGTGAGAAGAAACAGTGTCCAAAGAGTCTGAAGAGAAAAGGGTGAATTTGAGGGCCTACAAGAAAATCAGGGGACCATCCAACAGGAGACACCCAGGTAGCAGCTATGTGGGCCTGATGTCTGAGAAAGAAGTCGTGGTGGTAAACAGAGACTTGGGATTGCAAGCTACTGTTGTCTTTCTATTGAAAAAATAACTGAGCACCACACTGGGGAGGCCTTGCAAGGACAGCCCAAGGAATTTGAACTTGACTCTACTGGCAGTGCTTTTGAACAAGAGGTTTTGAAGAGAAAGTGACACACATCCACGTGAGCTCTAGGGAGTGGGCAGCAGCCTGTGGAAAAGGTACTAGGCTAGGAGCACAGAAAGTAGCCCGCGGCAGAGGTAGCAGAGGGAATGAAGAAGTGTGCATGTGAGGGGCACTGAGGTGGCACACTTGCCAGAATCAGGGGCAGCCTGCTAGGTCTCATACCAACTGGAACCAGCTCCTATCAGCTCCCAAGAGCCAACTGTTAAATTTTCAGCAATTTTCTCAGCATTCATTAAAAATGAAAAAAACATATCAATATTAAAAATATTTTTGCTGGGTATAGTGTCTCAGGCCTGTAATCCCAGCTACTTGGAAGGCAGATGCAAGAGAAACACTTGAGACTAAGAGTTCAAGACCAGCCTGGGCAACATAGCACGATCCTGTCTTTGATTTTTTTTTTTTTTAAGAGACAGAGGGGTGCAGTGGTGCAATCATAGCTCACTGTCACCCTGAACTCCTGAGCTCAAGGGATCCTCCCTCCTCAGCCTCCCAAATAACTGGTAATACAGGCACACACCACCATGCCTGGCTAATTTGTAAAAAACATTTTGGCCGGGTGCGGTGTTGCATACCTGTAATCCCAATATTTTGGGAGCCTGAAGCAGGCAGATTGCTTAAACTCAGGAGTTTGAGACCAGCCTGCACAACACGGCAAAATCCTGTCTCTACAAAAAATAGAAAAAAAATTAGCCAGGCATGGTAGTGCGTGCCTGTAGTCCCAGCTACTCAGGAGGCTGAGGTGGAAGGATTGCTTGAGCCCAGAGGGTCAAGGCTGCATTGAGCTAAAATCGGTGCAGTGCAGTGAGACCCTGTCTGAAGGAAAAAAATTTTTTTGTTTTTTGTACAGGTGGGGTCTTGTCATCTTACCCAGGTTGGTCTCGAACTCGTGGGCTCAAGCAGTCCTCTGCATGGCCTTCCCAAAGTGCTAGGATTATAGGCATAACCACCATGCCCGGCCAAAAAATTCAAATATATAATATATATATTTAAAAATTTTAATAAACTTACATGAGGTAAATTGTACATAAAGGTAATAGATACTAAAAACTCTTCACTTCCTAATTATTTTACTACATTTTACAATTCTCTATGATGCCCTTGAAGTTATTCATACCTGTCGTATCTGCATGGTGGAACGGTGTGCTACGTGCATCTCCTCCCAACTCCTTGTTTAGTGACATCATGTTGGTAGCCTCAAATCAGCCATGGAAATTGGCAAACACTACAAATCAGAACTTGGTTAATTGTTTTGGTGACTGTGTAGAGTTAAGGAAGTGATGGAGAAAATGTTTAAAAACACAGGTTAAACTGTGCTGTCACTGTAGCCATTATATTGTGAATCGTACAGAAAAACTGCTGGGCAGTGGCATGTGCCTGTAGTCCCAGGAGGATCACTTGAGCCCAGGAGTTCAAGGCTGCAGTGTGCTGTGATTGTGCCTTGAATAGCCAGTGCACTCCTGCCTGGGCATCAGAGTGAGACCCTGTCTCTAAAAATTGTTTCTTAAAGTTAAAAATTAGCTGGGCTCGGTGGCTCACACATGTAATTCCAGCACTTTGGGAGGCTGAGGCAGGCGGATCACGAGGTCGGGAGTTCAAGACCAGTCTGACCAACATAATGAAACCCTGTCTCAACTAAAATACAAAAAATTAGCCTGGTGTGGTGGTGTGCGCCTGTAATCCCAGTTACTTGGGAGGCTGAGGCAGGAGAATCACGTGAACCCAGGAGGTGGACGTTGCAGTGAGCCAGGATTGCACCATTGCACTCCAGCCTGGGTGACAATGCGAGACTCGTCTCAAAAAAAAAAAAAAAAAAGTTAAAAATTAAAGAAATATTCTTTCAGTATTCAAGAACTATTCTCCAAGTCAGCAAAGAAGTTGCTCACGTGATTGACAGATGAGTTGAAGTTCCAACATATATGTCTTTGTTGTTTCACTTTTGTCTTACTTGTTAATACAAACAAAAATATCAACCAACAGTCTCATGGAGCTGACATTCTTTTTTTTTTAAATAAGAATTTATTAAGAGCTAGGAAATATAAAAAGATATAAATTGAGGCAACAAAAAGTCAGAATGTGGAGGGGGAGTTTTTTGTTTTGTTTGTTTTGTTTTTTTCTTTTCTTTCTTTTTAGACAGAGTCTCACTCTGTTGAAAGGCTGGAATGCAGTGGCGCATTCTCTGCTTATTGCAACCTCTACCTCCAAGGTTCAAGAGATTCCCCTGCCTCAGTCTCCCAAGTAGCTGGGACTACAGGTGCACACTACAGGTGCACACGCCCAGCTAATTTTGTGTGTGTGTGTGTGTGTATTTTAGTAGAGATGGGGTTTCACTCATGTTGGCCAGGATGGTCTCGATATCCTGACCTTGTGATCCACCCACCTCAGCCTCCCAAAGTGCTGTGATTACAGGCATGAGCCACCTCGCCTGGCCTGGAGTTAAGGTTTAAAACTCTTTAAGGTTTTCTTTTTTTTTGGTGACAGAGTCTCAGTTAATCACCCAGGCTGGAGTGTAGTGGTGTGATCTCAGCTCACTGCAGCCTCGACTCCCTAGGCTTAAGTGATTCTCCCACCTCAACCCCCAAGTAGCTGGGACTACAGGCATACACTACCATACACAGCTAATTTTTTTGTATTTTTTTGTGGAGACACCACGCTGCCCAGGCTGGTCTTGAACTCCTGAGCTAAGTGATCTGCCCACCTTGGCCTCCCAAAGAACTGGGATTACAGGTGTGAGCCACCACACCAGGCATTAAAGTACTTTTGCTTGTATTCTTTTTTCTTTAAACTTTTTCTTTTTGATTTTTATAGGTACATTTTAGGTATATATTTATAGACATACATTAGATGTTCTGATATAGGCATGCAATGTATAATATCTCAGCATGGAAAATGGAGTATCCATACCCTCAAGCAGTTATCCTTTATGTTACAAACAATCCAATTACACTCTTATTTTAAAATATACAATTAAGTTATTATTGACCATAGTCATCCTATTGTGCTACCAAATAGTAGGTCTTATTTATTCTTTCTTTTTCTTTTTTTTTTTTTTTTTCTGAGACAGTCTCCCTCTGTCGCCAGGCTGGAGTGCAGTAGCGTGATCTCAGCTCACTACAACCTCCGACTCCCTGGTTCAAATGATTCTCCTGCCTCAGCCTCCCGAGTAGCTGGGATTACAGGCATGCGCCACCACACCCAGCTAATTTTTGTATTTTTAGGAGAGACAGGGTTTCACCATGTTGGCCAGGATGGTCTCGATCTCCTGACCTCGTGATCCACCCGCCTCAGCCTCCCAAAGTGCTGGGATTACAGACGTGAGCCACCGCGCCCAGCGGGAGCTGACATTCTTTTGTCGATTGCAACCATAACCATAGGATGGCTGTGGATATAGAGTTTGGCAAAAGTCAGTAAAAGCATTCTGTGAGAATCATCTGGCTGTATGGGCTTCACAATAAAGAGTATTTTAAAATTTAATTTATATTTTATTTATTTTTGAGACGGAGTCTTGCTCTGTTACCCAGGTTGGAGTACAGTGGCATGATCTTGGCTCACTGCAACCTCAGCCTCCTGGGTTCAAGCTATTCTCGTGCCTCAGCCTCCCGAGTAGCTGGGACCACAGGTGCCTGCCACAATACCCGGCTACTTTTTGTATTTTTAGTAGAGACGGGGTTTCCCCATGTTGGCCAGACTGGTCTTGAACTCCTGACCTCATGTGACTGCCCACCTCCCAAAGTGCCGGGATTATAGGCATGAGCCACCGTGCCTGGCCCCTTTGGGCTTTAGAATTGATCTTTGTGTTTAATTTTCCAGGCTGAACAACCTGGGACAGATGAGTAGATTTCCAATTCAGGAGAGAAAGTCCTATCTGAAAGTATAGCATCACTCTTGGATATCCAGTTTATGTTCAAGGGAACATGGAAATTAACTCCTTGGGTGGAGTCCCTCAAGACTCAGCGCTTGCCACTTTTTGGTACCAGGAACCCAAGGTCATGTCTGCAACGTACTTTTTAAATTTTTTTTATTTTTCCATGACACAGCCCTCAGGAGGTCCTGAGAACATGTGCCCCTTTCTTTTAAAAAAAAATATCTTGAGGCCAGGTGCAGTGGCTCACGCCTGTAATTCCAGCATTTCGGGAGGCCAAGGTGGGCAGATCACTGAGATCAGGGGTTCGAGAGCAGCCCGGCCAACATGGTGAAACCTTGTCTCTACAAAAATACAAGTTAGTTAGGTGTGGTGGCTCATGCCTGTAATTCCAGCTACTCGGGAGGTTAAGGTGGGAGTAACCCTTGAACCCAGGAGGTAGAGGTTGCAGTCAGCGAGATCGAGTCATTGCACTACAGCCTAGGCGGACTAAGCAAAACTCTCTCTCTCTCTCTCTCACACACACACACACACACACACACACACACACACACACACGGTCTCACTCTGTCACCCAGGCTGGAGTGCAGTGGCGTAATCTCGACTTACTGCAACCTTCACCTTCTCAGCTCAAGTGATCCGCCCACCTCAGCCTCCTGTGTAGCTGGGACTAGAGGCCAGTGCCATCATGCCCAGCTAATTTTTTGTATTTCTTGTACAGTTGGGGGTCTCCCTATGTTGCTCAAGCTGGTCTTGAACTCCTGGGTTCAAGAGATCCTCCGCCTTGGCTTCCCCTGGGATTTCAGGCATGAGCCACCCATGCCTGGCTGCAATTTACTTTAAAAGTGTTGAGAAAAATAGATGTGTGTGTGTGTGTGCATATATAGGTATGGAAATAAAGCAAATTCAGCAAAATGTTAGCAATTATTGATTCCAGCTGATGTCTATATAGATTACTGCTATTTCAAGTTTTCTGTATATTTGAGCATGTTCACAATATAAACTATAGTAAGAATCAGTACAAGGTACTGAGGCAGGAGAATGCCTCTCATGTTCAAGAGCGAGCAAGGTCAGTGTGGCTGGAACAGACTGACTCACAGGGAGGGGTAGATGAGGTGAGAGGCCAGACTGTGAGGGTCTTGCGGGTTCTCAAGACTGTGGCTTTTAAGTCTGAGATAGATGGGAGCCTACTTAGGGGTGTGAGTGAGGAGTGACCTGATCTGTTTTACTTTAAACAGGATCCCACTCAGCAGCTGGGTTGAGACTGCAGGGGTCAAGAATGGAAGCCAGGAGACCCATTATGGGCTGGTGCTATCTATAATCTAGAATGCAGGCAAGAGTTGGTGGCTCTAGCCATTCCACAATGTATACATATATCAAAACATCATGTTATGTGTCATAAAGACAATTTTTGTCAATTGCAAAAATTTTTTAAAAATGCATTAAAACAGTTGTTGGTGGCTCAGACCAGGGTGGTAGTGATGCAGGTGATAAGTGGTCTGATATTATTTGGGAAGAGGGCATACACTGTGCTACTTATTTGTTCCTTTGTATGTTTACTATGAAAATCTCAAACATATACAGAGGTAAGAGGGTAATGAATCCCGCTCTACCCATCATCCACCTTCAACATTAGTAATTTTTATTATTTTTATTTTTTTTTGAGACAGGGTCTTGCTCTGTTGCTAGGCTGGAGTGCAGTGGCGATTGTAGCTCACTGTAGTCTCAAACTCCCGGGCTCAAGCCATCCTCCCACCCCAGCCTCCCAAGTAGCTGCAACTACAGGCAAGAACCACCACCACACTCAACTAATTTTTAGTTTTCTTTTGTAGAGATGGGGCGGGGGGTCTCTACATTGCCCAGATTGGTCTTGAACTCCTGGCCTAATGGTCCTTCCACCTTGGCCTCCCAAAGAGCTGCGATTACAGGCATGAACCACTGCACCCAGATTTAAGACTATTTTAAAGCAAATTTCAGGATTGCTCATTTCTTCTGCAAATCCTTCAGTATGTATCATCAAAGATAAGGACTCAGTAAAAAGCTGTATGATTGTTCAAAATTGAGCAATTATTTTTAAGTATCACTGAAAATGGATTCTGGACATATTTTGAAGGTAGAATCACCAGGATTTTCTGATAAAATTATATGCAGAGTATGAGAAAAGGACGGGGATCAAGGATGTGTCCAAAGCTTTTGGCTGGAGTTTGATGGGGACACTATGAACAGACTAACAGGAAGGAGAGAGGTATTGCTCTTCTCTATCTGGTTTAGGGAAAGTACAGGATTTGGGTACCAAAAAATCAAAATGGCTGTGTAAACTATAAAGTACTCTATATGTCCTAGTTGTTTGTATTCTTATTCAAAGCTGTGCTGTGTTGTGCTGCTCTGACTCAGACGTATGCCTAGCCTGCTCGAGGCACAGGGATGTGAACTAAACCTGGTGACAGTCCGCTGGCTTCAGTCTGTTTCATCTCAGGACTTCTGTTTGCCTGCCTGCTGAGATGATCTCAAAGGTTTCCTCCAGCTCTAAGAATATGAATCAAATTGGAAGGCTTAAAAAGCCATACAAAGACACAAGCCATTTTATTTGGAAATTTGTAGTTCATTTAGATGATTCAGGCTCCACAGGCTAAGTCCACTAGCCTGGTATTACAGAATGGAAATCTTCCCCACAATGGGAAGCTGCTAATGAAAAAAAAAAATCCCTGTGCTAGTTTAACAAGTAAAAATCCAAAACAAGTTTAAAATGTTAAAAGTAAATCTCCCAGGCTAGGGTGCAGTGGTTCTCGCTTGTAATCCCAGCACTTTGAGAGGTCGACTTGAGCCCAGGAGTTTGAGACCAGCCTGGGCACAGCAAGACCCTCATCTGCAAAAAACAAAAAATTAGCCAGGCATGGTAGTGTGCTCCTGTAGTTCCAGCTATTCAGAAAGCGGAGGTGGGAAGATTGCAGTCAAGGCTACAGTAAGCCATGATCATGCCACAGCACTTCCAGCTTGGCTGACAAAGTGAGATCCTGTCTCCAAAAAATAAAAATAAAAAAAAAACCCACCTCTTCCCTGTGATATGGAGACCACAGCTGAACACACCAATTCTCCAGTTGTGCTGGATGGCTCACCAATTAGCATCCAGGTAACCATCTTATTTGGAAGAAACTCTGAGGCTTCTCATTTTCCATATTTGCTTTGGTCCCTTAGCTAAAATTCACATTTCTATCATCTGCTGAGCAGACTTTGGAACAAACCTAGAAAGAAGCAAAGTATAGCCAAGGATATGTTGTTGAGTAGTGAAGCACCAAGAGCCTACAAGCATTTAGGACCCTGCCTCCAGGTTGCTGACCTTTCATAGTCTCACCTGCCTGTTCTTTAAGACAGGGTCTCACTGTCACCCAGGATGGAGTACAGTAGCATGATCATGGCTCATTGCAACCTCCCTTCCTCAGGCTCCGAGATCTTCCCACCTCAGCCTCCCAAATAGCTGGGCCCACAGATGTATGATACCACGCCCGGCTAACTTTTGGTAGACAAGGTTTCACCATGTTACCCAAGTTAGTTTCAAACTCCTGGGCTCAATCGATCCAGCCGCTTTGGCTTCCCAAAGTGCTGGGATTATAGGTGTGAGCCGCCAAGCCCTGTCTCACCTGCCTGTTTCTGAAGGGCAACATAAGGTTACTTCTGACCTGACCTCTCATCCGAACTTGCTACCAGGATGAGCTCCATTCTCTTGGCAAGAGAATCATTCTTAAAGCAAATTACCTGGCAAGCCCACTTACACACCCTTCCCATCCCTGATTCAGCTGGGCCCAGTTCCTGCAGAAATTCCTTTCTGGCCCAGGTATGGTGGCTCACACCTATAATCCCAGCACCTTGGGAGGCCAAGGTAGGAGGACCACTTGAGCCCAGGAATTCAAGACTGGCCTGGGCAATGTAGCAAGACCTTCTCTACAAAAACAAATTAGCTTGGTATCACAGTGTGTGCCTACAGTCTCAGTTACTCGGGAGGCTGTGGGTGGAGGATCGCTTGAGCCCAACAGTTCAAGGCTGCAGTGAGCTATGATTGAACCACTGCACTCCAGCCTGGGTGACAGAGCAAGACCCTGTCTCTAAAAAAAATAAAAAGGTAATAGGATCCCAGCCAATCATGCTTTAGAGTCTGCAATTTTTTTTTTTAATTAAAACAAATTTTTTTTAGACAGGGTTTCACCATGTTGGTCAGGCTGGTCTTGAACTCCCGACCTCAGGTGATCCGCCTGCCTTGGCCTCCAAAGGGCTTGGATTACAGGCGTGAGCCACTACGTCTGGCCGAGTCTGCAATTTTAACGGCAGAGAAACCCTATGGGACCAAATCTGGGCTTCAGGGACCCTTGGCATGCCTCCTTTAGCTGATTTTCTCTGGCAAGACCAAGTAGTCTGTGGCTGCTGACTCAAAGCTCAGGATGCTGCCATGGGCAGATACTGCCCCCAAGCCACAATGCCTCTGTAGGCCTCTACCCACTGCTAAACCATATGCCTGGGAAAAGTGACCATTTAACAGTCCCAGCCAAATATGCCAAGTGACTTCGCATGTTTATTACATCCTAGAGAAAGACGTCCAAAACAACTGATTTCTCCCCCTAAACCTGGGGACGGTGGGATGATTAAGCTTGCGTGGTCTACAGCAAATTAAATGCAAGGGGCTAAATGAAAGTGATGTGAAACGCAGCCATCTACATACAAGGCAGTAGCTCTTAACACAGGGCAACCTTGCTTCCCAGAGAGTATCTGGCGATGTCTGAAGTAATTTTTGGTATCTATCACAACTCAGGGAGTGGATATCTAGTTGATAGAGGATAGGAATGTTGTTAAACATCCCACGATGAACAGGACAGCTACCCACAAATTATCTAGCTCCAAACATCAATAGTATCAAAGTTGAAAAGCCCTGCTATAGGTGGCGAGGGGAGGTTTTTGTTTTTAGCAGGCAGACATGCTTTATAGGGTAACAAGAACAAGAGAGTGGGAGAAGTTGAAATCACAAGGCAGGGTAATTGACACGGAGACTAGAGGGACTGGATTGAGGAACAGTGTGACAGCAGGCCCCATGAAGCAGGGGCACATCTTCCTGAGACTGGTAAGCAAGCCTGACACGATCCCACACATTTGGGGAAGAACAAGTTTATGTTCTACATCTCTGTTTTGCCAAGTCCTCTGAGGAACTGAGTTGAGGACTGCAGTAGCTGGAGATTAACAGGGGCACTAAGTCCAAGGAAGTGCACTGCTTTGCAACATCAACAGCCAATTTATAGTGACCTTTAATGGCAGCTGGAGATTTTCATCCTCTGTTTGGCAAGATGGGCACAGGAGTGGGAAAAACAGACAAGCTAGGCTTGTGGATGGGCCAATGCAATAAAAACTAGAGAAGAAAACGAGGTCAGATTTTTAAAAAGCCAAGGGAACTTAACAAGGGCAGAGGGACCCACTGAGTAGAGAAGTTCTTGGCCAAGTGGGGGAGATCAACACTCTGGGCTTTCGTGGCTCTCTCTACTCCTCAGTTAGTTGCTGCTTCTTTCCCAACTCTGGTATCTTCTACTTCCCACCACTGACCAAGCCCAGCCCATAACACAGACTGCCTAAGCCTGCCTGAGAATTCAATCACTGTTCATGTTAATGGAGTAAAAGAGCATGAAACTGAATTTTTAAAAAACCCCACAAAACCAAAATGCTATTAATCATGCCAGATGAATTTTAATTACGCATAAAGATCTAACATATCACCCAGGGACCATTTCACCCACTGCTCTGTTTGGCTGCCAGTCTTTTGTCTCTCTCTTCAGCAATGGTGAGGCGGATACCCTTTCCTCGGGGGGAGAGAAATCCATGGTTTGTTGCCCTGGAAGAGAAAACAAAGAGAATCAAAACCCACCACACACCAAACTGTAGTAGCTTAGCACATGCTATATTTGTCACCTCATTTGACAGAACTGAAGCCTGTTTGTGAGAGCACTTGCCATCGGCTAAGGCAGTTGTAAGACACAGATGCTGGTTACCAAAAGTAGCCACTGCTTGGGTTCCTGCGGCTGTCCTATGAAACTCACTGCATACCCTTCATAATTAATGTCTTAGAAGTTTATTGTGCACAGCAGGCACCCAACATTTAATTCAAGTGAGTCAAAGTTTAGTAGTACCTAAGGCTAATCATTATGACTCAGCCCAGCTCTGCGTGAGTCCTATTCCACAACAGGCTTTGCACCAAGTTCAGCAGAGCCAGCCAGGAGTGTGGATGCTGCAATCCCAGAACCACCTGCATTAACGTATTTCCCCAGACTAGAGAGCCAGACTTACCTTGCCAATAACAAAAATATTGGAAAGTCGAGTGGCAAAGCTGTTGCCATTGGCATCTTTCACATGAACCACATCAAAAGATCCAGGGTGCCTCTCTCTGTTGGTAATCACACCAATTCTTCCCAGGTTAGCACCCCCAGTCACCATACACAGGTTACCTAGGCAGGAAGAAATCATCTGCTTCAACCCAATATAACAAATGACAAGCAGCTCAGAGATGGGTCCAAAACAAATCTTATTCCTCTTCCCCCCCCATTTGAATTTCCTCATATGGAACTGCTGCCCATGCTAGGACTCCCAGGGCTCTCATAAGAAAATTTATGGCAGGACTTGGTGGCTTACACCTATAATCAGTTTGAGAACAGTCTGGGACATAGTAATACCCCCCCTCTATAAAAAAACCAAATCACTTAAAAAAGAAATGAATCTTCTGAGCATTTGTGCCTCTGGCTATAAATAAACCTGGAGGATCAGAACAGATGGTTTTTAATAAAAAGACACCCACACCCAAATCCTGTGCAATTCATAATGATCTAGGCCTAAAGAGGATGCTTACCAGTGTCAAACTTGATGAAATCAGTAATCTTGCCAGTCTCCAAATCAATCTGAATGGTATCATTCACCTTGATGAGGGGGATCAGGGTAGCGGATGGTGCGAGCATCATGAGTCACCAGATGAGGGATTCCTTTTGTGCCCACAAAGATTTTTCGCACTTTGCACAATTTGTACTAGAAGAATACAAGGGTTAGCCATAGTCAGTCCAGCTCACATGTACTTTTTAACCCTAAACAGGACCCATGGGTCCCGTGAACTACTGCAGTTGTTGTGCCGATTGTTCTCTTCCACCCTCCTTAAGTGTATGTTGCATACAGCCCTGCTCTAGGCTAGTCTTCCTAACATCCACCATTGTCCTCCACTCCTCCAATATAAATGTCACTCCAGTTTCAAAGCCTCTTTAAGCCTCATGGGGCCCTGGGAATTCTTCCCCTTCAGTTCAACTTTCTTATCTTAATGGCTCCCTGTACATCGTGACTGAGTTTTGTCTCACAAACAGCAATTGCATTACCAGTTCATCCAATCAACAAATATTTCACATAGCATTTCAATTTTGGATATCTACTCCCTGATATCCTTAAAGCAAATCAAATAATCACAGACGCCACTAGACATGCCCTCCAGCCTGCTGACAACAAGGTTGTGCAAAAGGAAATTAGGAGACACATCAGTCAATTGAATTAACCTTCATTTACAGCCAATAATCCAAACAGCCCTAAACTTTTGTGTAAAACCATCACAACAAACTGGATTAAATAATCAAAGACTCTAATCTTTTTTAAACCTCAAACTAGTGCCTCAAGGACTGTCTGTTTCCTCCATTGACACCTTCCTCTCCCCAAAGTAAAGCTACCCACAAATGGAGACATGGCATACTTGAGGTGCCCAATAAACAAGTTCCCAGAAATCATTCTCCTTGACTCTAAGAGACACTAGGAAGTCACTGTTCAACTGGAATTCATTTCTACAAAAAAGAAAATCTGAGGAAGTTAACTTCAAATGGGGGTAAATATTAGGTATCCAGCAACAGACTGCTCTACAGCTATCAGTCAGACTTTTAATAACATGACAAAAAGTTACACGTAAAATAGAATCGACTTGTTAGCTAGGTATTTCCAGGTATGAGATTTTAAGTAATCAATACCCACCTCATTGCAAACAACACACGTACTCAAAGCAGGTCCTTACAACTAAGTAACTATAATGAGTAAAGATCCAGCTTGGTTGCCACTCACCTTGGCCTCCTCAGGTGTAATACGATGTACAGCAAAGCGACCCTTGGTATCATAGATCAGACGGAAATTCTCTCCTGTCTTGTCAATGCTGATGACATCTGAAATCAAGCAGTAACCCGTTACAAGAGTGACTCCCACTACCTCACGCTAAGCACCAACCATAGCTCTCTAAGAAATGAAAAGAACCCCCACGTGCTTCCCACTTCTAACACCAAAGGTGAGAGACATGATTAAGACAGTATTTGGGTATCATAAGGCTCCCAACAATATGTGCCTCCAGTGTATTTAAAACTTCCACTTGGCCAGGTGCAGTGGCTCATGCCTGTAATCCCAGCACTTTGGGAGGCGGAGGCAGGTGGATCACCTGAGGTCGAGAGTTCAAGACCAGCCTGACCAACATGGAGAAACCTGTCTCTACTAAAAAATACAAAATTAACTGGGCATGGTAGCACATGCCTATAATCCCAGCTACTTGGGAGGCTGAGGCAGTAGAATCACTTGAACCCAGGAGGTGGAGCCTGCAATGAGATTGCGTGACTGCAATCTAGATGACAGAGTAAGGCTGTCTCAAAAAAAAAAAAAAAAGGAAGAAAAAACTTCCACTTACCCATGAAACCAGCAGGGTAGGTTATATCAGTTCGGACCTTGCCATCGATCTTAATGAACCGCTGCATGCAAATCTTCTTTACTTCATCTCCTGTCAGGGCATACTTAAGTCTGTTCCTCAGGAAAATGATGAGGGGGAGACACTCTCTCAACTTGTGAGGACCGGTGGATGGACGAGGAGCCTATAACATTAAAAATGGTAATCACTGTTGGGATTCACTCAAGCACACAAACCCACCTCCTAGTCCACTAGATCCACTAACTGAACACCAAGACAGTTCATTACACCAAACTTGGGCTTTTAGACAGGTGTAAAAAGCTTCCAAAACTATTTCATGCTTTAAAGTTTTACAGCAGCTTCCCTGTCAGAGGACCAGGATCATTAAGATCATGAATCCTGAGTAAGTGCCTATGTGGTATGTGAAATAAATGAGGCACAAAATTATTAAATAGACTGGAAGTGGGGGACAGCTAGATAGCACAGCTCCCTCAAGAGCAGAGGAAGCCAAGAATAGATACTCCTCCCCAGCCTGGTCCCCAAATGAGTCCTGGGAGGCAATTACAAACAGTGGCCACAGAAATATTTATATAAGATACTTACAAACACACCGGTCAATTTATCCAGCATCCAATGCTTTGGAGCTGCCACCCGCTTCAGATGCTTCTTGGGACCACGAGCCTGTAAGTTTTAGATTGCAATGCTGTTAATAAGGTTTCAGAACAGCTTAGAAAACATAGTATGTAACTTCTAAAAACTCTCAGTTTAGTTTCATCTTCAGCAAAATGTGGACAATATTTAAAAAATAGTGTTCCGATAAAAAGGAAGAAGCAAACACAATTATTTAGCAAATATCATGAGATCCATAAGTTGCAATAAGCCATCTTACTGTACAGGGAAGATTCTTGGTCACAGAACCTTCCTACAGTGTTTTCATGTTACTGCTTGAAACTATCTGCTTACAGAGGTTAGGGTCTTTCTAGGACACCATACAAGTGAAACGGCCAGGGGGGACGCACAGCAACAGAAATGACCCCGGAATTCTACCTGTGCTTCTAAAGTTTTCATCATATTACCGTCTGTTTTTGACACGTCTGGTACAAGATTATTCTGACATCCGCACATGTGCTGCTCCTTCGTACACTAAAGCCAAAAGCTGGTACCAATTTTAGTTTAAAAAGAGTAAGGAAGCCTTATTAATGCTGTGTCCAGATGCTTACCGGCCACGCATGGTAAAGTCAGGCTGTGCTAAACAGGCAATAACGAAGAAAGCCTTTCTCCGCCGGGCGGAGCCAGCACCCACCCGCCTCGGGCTCTGCGGTCCGGGCCCAGCCGCGGATCTGGCCCGGGAGGAGAAGCAGCTTCACCCGGGATCAGGATATGTGGCCGGGTCAGAGACCGAGGCCTTCCCAACAGCGGCACCAGATTCTGCGCCTCCTCACTCCTAGGCCAGCATTCGCCCTTTGTCCTGGAACCCGTCCCGGCCTACCACGGGGGCCGTGATCCCTTTGCCTCTGCCCGGCCATCCTCCGTGGGAGTCTCGACCGGGCAGCCCCAGCCCGGGGAGGATGGAGGCGGATACGTCCCAAGAGCTCGCTAACTAAACGGCTTACCATGGCTGCGTTAGGAAAGGAAAGAGGACGTCCGTCTTCCGGTGAGCGTAGAAATTGGGGCCGGAGACTGCGCGCGCTGGATACTGAGATGCTCCGCCCAGTTCAGCCCTTTCCTAGAGCGCCGGGACTCTTTCTTGCCATCTGCTGGTGGGAGGTCGGAAGTACGGAGCTGGGGGAAACGGCCGCGGAAAGAGGGTGTCTCCTAAGCTTAATTTTCTCCCTCCCCTTTTTCCGACCTTCCTCCTCCCATATTTGCTGAGCGCCTCGCGTGTGCCTGAGTCTGTATCTGTGCTAGGTGCTGGGAATACAAAGATGAACTAGACAACATCCCTGCCCTCAAGGAGAGTTCAAAGTGAGCCTACTTTCTGTCTCACTTACAGATGATTATATAACCAATAGAATACATTTTAATAAATATTTAATGTTATTTCTTTAACGTATTTTGTCTGTCCCTTTTTCCGGGTTCCTCCGAGCCAGCCAGGCAGCCCATACTGAGTTGGGAAGAGCCAACAACGTTTTTTTTTTTTCTTTTTCTTTTTTTGAGACAGAGTCTCACTCCGTCACCAGGCACCAGGCTGGAGTGCAATGGCGCGATCTCGGCTGACCGCCACCTCCGCCTCTCGGGTTCAAGCAATTCTCCTGCCTCAGCCTCCCGAGTAGCTGGGACTACAGGTGTGCACTACCATACCCAGCTAATTTTTGTGTTTTTAGTAGAGACGGGGTTTCACCATGTTGACTAGGATGGTCTCAATCTCTTGACCTCGTGATCCACCCGCCTCGGCCTCCCAAAGTGCTGGGATTATAGGCGTGAGCCGCTGCCCCGGCCGCCACAACGTTTTTAAAACGTCGTACTTCTCTGCTTGAACCCTGACATCCTCCCCCTTGCTTCCTGTACAACGCATTCGGCACCTACAGAGTCTCAGGGAAGAGAGAGGATGTTAGAGATCATCTGGTTATATCTAACTAAAATGTAGATCTGATCCGACTTCGAAACTGCCCTTGGCCCTCCGTTTCCTGCCCTAAGGGAGCAGGTCCGAACTTTGCCTGGCTCCATTGCTCTCTCCCGCCAATCCCAAACTTTAAAGCCTAAGCCCCGCCAAGCTAGTTTGTTCCAGGGGAGTCAGCTCTTTTGTTTGTTTGTTTGAGACGGGGTCTCACTCTCTCACCAGGCTGGAATGCATGGCTCACTGCAGCCTCCACAGCCCGGGCTCAAGCGATCTTCCCACTTCAGCCCCCCACAAGTAGCTGGGACTACAGGTGCACGCCACTGCACCCGACTAATTTATTTATTATTTATTAATTATTATTATTATTTTTAGAGAACGGGGGTTTCGCCATGTTGCCTAGGCTAGTCTCGAAATCCTGGACTCAAGCGATCCGCCCGCCTCGACCTGCCAGATTGCTAGGATTCCAGGCCTGAGTCACTGCACCTGGCCTGAGTCAGCGCTTTCAAGATTGCTTGTGGACTTGATTCCTTAGCTTGGAACTGCCATGAACAGCCAACCCCCTTTCCTGGGTACCACCTATCCCACTCCTCAGCCTTGGAAATGCACAGCTCAAGTCCCTCTGGTTCTGTGAGCTCCTGGTCCCTTCAGTCAGGGTAAATCTCTGATTCTTGCCCCAGAGGCTTGTGTTCAAACTTGGTGAGGGCACATAGCACATTGTGTAGCAAAGACTAGTTTACTGAGCAGCTCCAGTACCGCGCCTGCCCTAATTCATCTGGGCAGGCCCTTTGCTACCTAACAGAGAACTCAGCACTGTGTCCAGCACTTGGTAAATACTTGTTGAATGAATAAACAGAGTCAGCAGAAGAGCAAGAGAGGGAAACATTGTTGGCTCTTCTCAAGCAGACAGTATTAACTAGAAGGGCAGGGACTACTCCTTGTCTAAAACTGGGGTAGGAGCCACAATAAAGCATGTTGTAAGTGATTATTGGAAAGGATGGATTAATTGGAGGTGAGGAGTAGAGAGAATGTGAAGGTGATGAGATAATGGAAGTTGGTTCTGAGGTTTTTAATCTGAGAGCACTGGGAAGATGCTGGTACAATTAATAGAAATGGTGGAGGAGTTGCTGTGGGAGTGGGGGGATGACCATGTGTTTTCCAGCTAGAGACGATAGGAGAAACAACTGGTTAGAGCTGCAGATCTCACTTAATCAAGATCACACAGCCCGTTGGGGGATGAGGGGGCTTGTCTCTTGCCTCCCAGGTGAGTGGTTTGTTTTTATACCACAGGTTGTAAAAGGACTTCAGGGTATCAAAGTATCTTTTTCAGTATATTTCTCTCTCTCAATTTGTATTTATGCACAAACGACATTCTAACAACAATAAAGGGAATTTGGAAAGAGCTAAGAAAATCACAAACTGCACCTCCCCAAACACCCTAAACACATCATCTGTATTCATTTGTTCCTGTTCCTGTTCTTTCTGATGGGTTTGTGTGCATGCATACTTTTACATAATTTTAGTCCTAGCATACAGACCATTTTCTATTCTGTTTTGATTATATTAGAAACACTTTCCAAGTTGCTACATAATCCTCATAATTACTATTTTAACAGCTGTATTATATTCCATTAAGTGGATGTCCCACAATTAATAAAAGTTCTCTGTTGTTGGACATTTAGTTTTCTGTACTTTTCGTCTGTTATGCATGTTGCTACAGTGAACAGCTTTTTCCTTCAGTTGAATAATTTCCTCAGAATAAATCCATTCCTTCAACCAGCACTTACTGAGTGCTTACTCTGTGTCAAGTTCTGTATTATGAACTGAGGATGCAGAGATTATTAAGATGTAGTTCTTGCTCTCAAGGAACACATAATAATATGAGAAGCAAGCTGGGGAGGTGGGGAGGGGAAAGCTGGGAGAAACTCATCAGAAAAAAAATGGTGGTGAAATGGGTTGTAACAAAGAGGACAGCTAAATCTTAAGGATCTCGGACTTTAGCCTGTGGGTAGACAATGGACAGCTGTTGAAAGATTTTAAGGAGGACAGAATCAGTGTTGTGCTTTAAAAAGATGACTCAAACTCCTCCACGCAGAATGGTTTGAAGGAAATGTGAGTGGCTTGGAGGAGATGGGTCAGGTCTCCGTCAACAATACAAGCAAGAAACAGGAGGCTGAGATCTAGATCTGTGACTGTGGAGCTGAGGAGGAGGGGCACACTTAAAAGACATTGGAGATGGAGTATTGGCAGGGTCTGACTGGGAAATGATGAATGTGAGGGACAAGGAGATAATTAGGATGACTCCCAGGTTTCTGGCTTGGTGACTCAGTGATGCATTCACCGGAACAAGGAGGAGGCAGAGGAGTGTGCTTGAAGAGAGCGTGAGATGAGTCTGAGACAGGGGGGCTGAAAGTGCGAGGGGAACATCAACCCGGAGATATTGTATAGACCCAATCCTGAGCTCAGGTGCATGATCTGGGTTGGAGAGTCAGATGAGGGAGAACTGGTGTGTCTGTGATTAATTCAGGAGAGTGGTTGGCAGTAACCCTTAGAAAGAGCACTATGTCAAAGAGTCTGAATGCTTTTGTAGTAGCGTATGTGTATTGCCAAAAGAACCTTCCTCAGAGGATCCTTGCAATTTTACTACACTCGCGCCAGCCTGGTAATCACCTATTTTTAACTTTTGCAAATGTGATTATTTTAACTTGCACTAAAAAACCCCACTAGGCCGGGTGCAGTGGCTCACGTCTGTAATCCCAGCACTTTGGGAGGCCAAGGCAGGTGGATCACTTGAGGTCAAGAGTTCAACACCAGCCTGACTAATATGGTGAAACCCCTTCTCTACTAAAAATACAAAAATTAGCCAGGGGTGGTGATGCGCACCTGTAATCCCTGCTACTGGGGAGACTGAGGCAGGGGAATCCCTTGCACCTGGGAGGTGGAGGTTGCAGTGAGCCGAGATCGTGCCACTGCACTCCAGCCTGGGCGACAGAGTGAAAGTCCGTCTCAGAAAAACAAACAAACAAAAAACCACTAGTGAGATGGAATATTTTGCCACATGTTTGTTTACTCATTCCGTTTCCTTTTGTGTGAAGTATCTCTGATACTTCACATGTCTTAGGGGGACATGTTTTTTAGGTAGATTTACATGAGTATTCTATAAAATACAGACCTTAATCCTTTGCCATATTTGGAGCAGATATCCTTACCAATTGGTTATTTTCCTTTTGGTTGCATTTTTCAGTGTACAAACTTTCAGGATTGTATATAGCCAAATCTGTTGATCTTTTCTCTTGTAATTTCTTCTTGTCCCTTCAAAGCTTAGAAAGCTACTATCAGTTCAAAGATCTGTTAGATACTCAATTCTATTTAATAACATATATTTAATTTTTTATTAACTTGGGGTTGATAAAGATAAGTAGAATAGAAAATAGAAAAAAATTATATTTTGCCCCAAATGTTAGCTAACTGATGTTCTTACTATAATACATTGAATGATCTTTCCTCTGTTGTTTTGTAAGAATCGCTTTAGCATATAGTAAATGAAATCACATAGTACATGGTTGTATTTCTGTAAGAGTGGGAATGGGAGATGAGTCTATGAAAGAGAGAACTGAGATACATGTCCCCAGCATCCTGTCCCAGACTACTAAGGAGGATAGACATGTATGAGCAGATCATGGTAGTAACTCATGCTATGGGTGGGGCAGTGTAAGCTCCCTCTACTCCTCATGATAAAGAATAGCCCTTCCCTTCATGCCTTCTATTTTCTGATTAACTTACCATCAGCAAGCAATAAACCAACACAGTGTATACTCCTCCATATCTCACATTGCTGAGAGACATTAAAGCAGAGTGGAAAGAAAGTAGTTCAAATCTTGCTCTGTGTGACCTTGAGCAAGTGGCTTCACCTCTGTGAACCACAGCTTCCTTCTCTGGAAAATAAGGATCATAATATTTAATCCTCAGTTTGTTGTAAGGATCAGAGATGGTGTATCAAATGCATGAGAATACAGTAATGACTCAATTAATGAATTAGTGCTCTAATTGCCTTCTGGCTTCTTCTGGCTGCTCCCTTTTTATACCATATATATATATATATTTTTTTTTTTTTTTTTTTTTTTTTTGAGACAGAGTCTCACTTTGTCACCAGGCACCAGGCTGTAGTGCAGTGGCACGATCTCGGCTCACTGCAACCTCCGCCTCCTGGGTTCAAGCCATTCTCCTGCCTCAGCCTCCCGAGTAGCTGGAACTACAGGCGTGTGCCCACCACACCCGGCTAATTTTTTGTATTTTTTAGTAGAGATGGGATTTCACCCTGTTGGCCTGGATGGTCTTGATCTCTTGACCTTGTGATCTGCCCGCCTCGGCGTCCCAAAGTGCTGGGATTACAGGCGTGAGCCACCGCGCCCAGCCTATATATATATTTTTTTGAAACAAGTTCTCACTCAATTGCCCAGGCTGGAGTGCAGTGGCATAATCACAGCTCACTGCAGCCTCAACCTCCTGGGCTCAGGTGATCGTCCCACTTCAGCCACCTAAGTAGCTGGGACTGCAGGTGTGGGCCACCACTGCTGGCTAATTTTGTTTATTTTTATTTGTAGAGATAGGGTCTTGCTATGTTGCCCAGGCTAGTCTCGAACTCCTGGGCTCAAGTGATCTGCCCGCCTCAGCCTACCAAAGTGTTGGAATTACAGGCCTGTGCCACCACATCCGGCCTTAAACTTATTTTTAAAACAGGTTTACCAGCCAGGTGAGGTGACTCATGCCTGTAATCCCAGAACTTTGGGAGGCTGAGGTGGGCAGATAGCTTGAGCCTAGGAGTTTGAGGCCAGCCTGGGCAACATAGCAAGACCCCATGTCTACAAATAAAAATAAACACAATTAGCCAGGCATGGTGGCCCACACCTGCAGTCCCAGCTACTCTGGAGGCTGAGGTGGGAGGATCAAAAACAAAAGGAAACAAACAAAAAAAACCCAGCTTTACTGAGAAATACTTGACATACAATAAATAGCAAGTGTTTAAAGTACACAGTTGGACAATTCTGATGCATGTATACACCCAAAGAAACCATCACAACTATAATAGTGAACATGCCTATCACCAACAAAAGTTTCCTCATGTGCCTTTGTAATCCCTCACTCCAGCTCCTCCCATCCCCACTCCTATTCCCAGGCAACTGCTGCTCTGCTTTCTCTGACTATTGGTTAATTTGCTTTTTTAAGATTTTTAGATAATAGAAATAAATAGAAATCAAACAGTATGGTTTCCCCATCTTTAAACTGTTTTTTTTTTTTTAATTGGTGTTGTTGAGTTTTAGGAGTTCTTTATATATTCTGGATATTAATGTCTTATCAGATATGATACGGTTTGGCCCCGTGTCCCACCCAAATCTCATCTTGAATTGTACCCCCAAAATTCCCACATGTTGTGGGAGGGACCCAGTGGGAGATATTTGAATCATGGGGGCAGTTTCCTCCATACTGTTCTCGTGGTAGTGAGTAAGTATCATGAGATCTGATGGCTTTATCAGGGGTTTCCACTTACATCTTCCTCATTTTTTCTCTTGCCACTGCCATGTAAGAGTGCCTCCCACCATGATTCTGAGGCCTCCCCAGCCATGTGGAACTCCAAGTCCAATTAAACCTCTTTTTCTTCCCAGTCTCAGTTATGTCTTTATCAGCAGCATGAAAATGGACTAATACAAGATATATGATTTGCAACTATTTTCTGCCATTCTCTGGGTTTTTTTTCTTCACTCTAAAGTCCTTTGATGCACTAAATTTTACATATTGATAACACCCCATTTATCTTTTTCTTTTGTTGTCTGTGAAGGTTAGTCTTTTCAATTAAAATACATGCGTAGTGCTATCTTATTGTGGTTTTGTTTTACATTTCCTTCATGGCTAATGATGCTTAAAATATTTTCACGTGCTTTTTTTTTTTTATTTTAAGAAAAGAAAAGAAAGAAAAGAAAGAGAGAGAGAAAGAAAAAAAAAAAGAGAATAAAAGGGAAAAAGAAGAAGAAAGAGGGAGAGGAACGGGAATCTTGCTCTATTGCCCAGGCTAGAATGCAGTCTAAAAATGGGTATTAAAAAGCTCTTTATACTAATAATTGTGTTATACGATGGAGACAGGAGAGGAATAAGGGAGGAAAATAACAAACAAACAGCCAACCAATATCTCATTTGAACCTATGAAATACTATGTAATTGCTGGGGAGTGATTTACTCCCAACCATGTGGTCTCTTTTAGAATAAATGTGATGTGTTACTGAAAAAAAAATGTATGTTTTGTGGATTTGGAGTAGAGAGTTCTGTAAATGTTTATTAAGTTTACTTGTTCGAGGTATAAGTTCAAGTCCCGGATATCCTTGTTAACCTTCTGTTTCATTGACTAATGACAATGTAGTGTTAAAGTCTCCCACTATTATTGTGTGGGAGTCCAAGTCTCTTTGTAAGTCACCAAGAACTTGCCCTATGTATCTGGGTGCTCCTATATTGTGTGTGCATAGACTTAGGATCGTTAACTCTTCCCATTACATTGATCCCTCTACCATTATACAATGTCCTTCTTGTCTCTTTTGTTTTCTATTACTTTAAAGTCTATTTTATCAGAGATGAGAATTGTAACTCCTGTTTTTTTTTTTCCCTCCATTCGGTTGGCAAATCTTCCTCCATCCCTTTGTTTTGAGTCTCTGTATATCCCTGCATGTGAGATGGGTCTGGATGCAGTTTACTGATGGGTTTTTTAGAATGGCTGATAATGGTTGTTCCTTTCTGTACATAGTGCTTCTTTCAGAAGCTCTTGTAAAGCAGGCCTGGTGGTAATGAAATCTCTGAGTACTTGCTTGTTCGTAAAAAACTTTATTTTTCCTTCACTTATGAAACTTAATTTGGCTGGATATGAAATTCTGGGTTGAAAGTTATTTTCTTTAAGGATGTTGAATATTAGCCCCACTCTCTTCTGGCTTGTAGGGTTTCTGCTGAGAGATCTGCTGTGAGTCTGATAGGCTTCCCCTTGTGGGTAACCTGTCCTTTCTCTGTGGCTGCCCTTAGTATTTTCTCCTTCGTTTAAACCCTGGTGAATCTAATGATTATGTGCCTTGGGGTTGCTTGTTTTGAGGAATATCTCTGTGGTGTTCTCTGTATTACCTGGAGTTGAGTATTGTCCTGCCTTGCTAGGTTAGGAAAGTTTTCCTGGATAATATCCTGAAAAATATTTTCCAGCTTGGATTCATTCTCTTCGTCACATTCAGGGTACACCTATCAAACGTAGATTAGGTCTTTTCACATAGTCCCATATTTCTTGGAGACTTTGCTCATTCCTTTTACCCTTTTTTCTCTAATCTTGTCTTCTCGTTTTATTTCATTAAGTTGGTCTTCGACCTCTGAAATCCTTTCTTCTGCTTGATCAATTCGACTGTTTAGACTTGTGCATACTTCTCGAAGTTCTTGTATTGTGTTTTTAGCTCCATTAATTCACTTATATTCCTTTCTAAATTGTCCATTCTCATCAACATTTCGTCAAACCTTTTTTCAAGGTTCTTAGTTTCCTTGCATTGGGCTAGAACATGTTCTTTTAGCTCACAGAAGTTTCTCATTATCCACCTTCTGAAGCCTGATTCCGCTTGATTCCTCACATTCATTCCGATCAGGCCTTGTTCAATTGGTGATGAGGCACTGCAATCCTCTGCAGGAGGAAAGGCATTCTGCTTTCCGGTGTTTTTCAGCCTTTTTGCGCTGGTTTCTTCCCATCTTTGTTGATTTATCCACCTGTCGTCTGTGTAATTGCTGACGTTCAGATTAGGTCTCTGAGTGGACGTCCAACTTGGTGGTGGTAAAGTTTTTTTTTTTTTTTTTTTTTTTTTAAAATATAGTCTGTTTCTTAAATTTCCTTCGGCGGACGCCCCCCCCCCACACAAAGCTCCCGACCTTCCCGGGTTCAGCTGTACTTGCTGTGAAACTCTCAATCCTCAGCAGTGCCAACTGCTGGTGGGTGGGTGGGTGGGTGGGGTGTGTTTTTTTTTTTATGTATTTGTGTGTGTGAGGGTGTGCAGAGTTTATTTGTGTGTGTGTGTGTGTGTGTGTTTTGTGGGAGCCCCTTGTGTGTGTGTGTGTGTGTGTGTAGGGGGGGGGACCAGCCTTCCCCTGCGGCGACCCACCACGCCGACTGAAACAGCGGCGTTGAGATTCGTGGCGCTTTTCTGCCCGGGAATCTCCCGGTCTGCTTCCCCGCTTCAGTCCGCTTTTCAATCAGCTGAATGGGAGACTCTGCCTTCCCGGAGCTCCAACGCCAACCAAAGGGCACTCAGTCCCGTATACTCCGGACTGAGAACCGCCGCGCCGGGGCGCCTGCAAAACGGCCGCGCCAGCCAAAAGAGTCGCGCTGGCGACCCTGGGGCTCCTCCGCCTGGAATCTCTTGGTCCGTGGGCAATAAAAATTGGTCTGAAAATGTGGGCGTCCACTCACTCTCTGCGCTTTCAGTGGGGAGCTACAATCCTGAGCTGCTGCTAATCGGCCATCTTGGATCTCTCACCCATGTGCTTTTTTTTTTAACCACCCATGTATCTTCTTTGGTGAAATATCTGTTCAAATGTTTTGCCCAGTTTTCAAAACTGGGCTGTTCTTTCTTCTTATTGCATTTGAGAGTTGTTTATATATTCCGGATGTAAATCTCTTTTTTTAAAAGGCTAGTCAAGCGAAGCAGTAAGAGTGGAGAAGGAACAAATAAATCTGTAAATGGTTATGATCAATTAGTTTAATACCACTGCACTCGGACTACCATGGAAGCAAATCCTCTATCAGATATGTGATTTCCAAGTATTTTCTTTAAGTCTGTGGTGGTTTGTTTTTATTTTTTAAAGTGTCTTTTTTTTTTTTTTTGAGACAGTCTTGCTCTGTCACCCGGCTGGAGTGCAGTGGGACCATCTCAGCTCACTGCAACCTCCGCCTCCCAGGTTCAGGTGATTCTTGTGCTTCAGCCTACCCAGTAGCTGGGATTACATGTATACGCCACCACACCTAGTTAATTTTTGTGTTTTTTGTAGAGATGGAGTTTCACCATGTTGGCCAGCCTGGTCTTGAACTCCTGACCTCAGGTGATCTGCCTGCCTTGGTCTCCCCAAAGTGCTGGCATTACAGGTGTGAGCCACCATGCCCAGCTTAAAGTGTCTTTCAAAGAGCGGAAGTACTTAATTATGATGAAGGCCAATTTATCTATTTTTTTCTTGTATTGATTTTGCTTTTGGTATGGTATGTAAAAAATCTTTGTCTAATCTAAGGTCACAGAGATCTCCTATAATATCTTCAGGAAATTTAATAATTCTAGATTTTACATTTAGATCTATGATCCATTTTTGTGTTAACATTTGTATGTAATGCAAGGTATGTATAGAGGTTTATTTTATTATTTATGGATAACAAATTGTTCTAGAATCGTTTGTGGAAATGACAGTTCCCTTCTGACCATTTAATGATACTTCCTTATTATAGGAAAAATGCATTTTAATTGCATAAGTTGCAGATGAATATCTTCTCGTAAAATATAAAATCATTTTTGACCACCTTCACACCCAGTCATGCTTTCTCCTCCACTTTCTATCAGGTAATAGCTCTAACAACATCCCTATGAGGTGAAACTTTCTAGATCTTTTTCTATGCATGGGTATATGTATCCATATATATAATATTGTACATTTTATTTTGTTTAAATAGGATCATCCCATATGTATTATTCTGAAACTATGTTTTTGTTACATAACAACACCTCTCAGAGATCTTTCTGTGTCAAAACATAGAGATCTACTTAATTTTGTTTGGCTGTTTCATAGTACGGCATTCCATAGTAGCACTCTACCTTACTTTGTTTTACCATCTCTTTTTTAAAATTTATTTATTTTGAGATGGAGTCTTGCTCTGTTGCCAGGCTGGAATGCAGTGGCCCGATCTTGGCTCACTGTAACCTCCGCCTCCCGGGTTCAAGCGATTCTCCTGCCTCAACCTCCTGAGTAGCTGCGATTACAGGCGTGCACCACCGTGCCCGGCTAATTTTTGTATTTTTAGTAGAGATGGGGTTTCACCATGTTGGTCAGCCTGGTCTCGAACTCCTGACCTCGTGATCTGCCTCCCTCGGCCTCCCAACATGCTGGGATTACAGGCATGAGCCACTGTGCCTGGTCTATTTAATTAATTTATTTATTTATTCGAGACAGAGTTTCGCTCTTGTTGCCCAGGCCGGAGTGCAATGCCGCGATCTCAACTCACTGCGTTCCGGGTTCAAGTGATTCTCCTGCCTCAGCCTCCCAAGTAGCTGGGATTACAGGCGTGCGTCACCACGCCTGGCTAATTTTGTATTTTTAGTAGCGACAGGGTTTCTCCATGTTGGTCAGGCTGGTCTCAAACTCCCGAACTCAGGTGATCCACCTGCCTTGGCCACCCAAAGTGCTGGGATTACAGGTGTGAGCCACTGTGCCCAGCCCATTTTTATTTTTATTTTTTGAGATAGAGTTTTGCTCTGTCACCTAGACTGGAGTGCAGTGGCAAGATCTTGGTTAACGGCAACCTCCACTTCCTGTGTTCAAGCGATCCTCCTGCCTCAGCCTCCCGAGTAACTCCTGGCTAATTTTTGTGTTTTAGTACAGACAGGGTTTCACTATGTTGCCCAGGCTGGCCTTGAACTCCTGAGCTCAGGCAACCTGACTGCCTTGGCCTCCCAAAGTGCTGGGATTACACGTGTGAGCCACTGCACCCGGCTCCATCTCCTTATTGGTGGATATCTAGGTTATTTCCATTTTTTTTTCCTACTATTATAAACAATGCTGAGCATCTCTGAATCTGCTTTTGGTGTACATGTGTAAGGTAGGTAGATACTGAGATGTGAAATTTACGCAGCAAACAGATTTATAACATTTTTATGCTAAGTGCTGTTTCTAAATGTTTACATACGTTCATTCATTAAATCCTCACAGCAACCTCATGTTTTTGTCCTTGATTACAGATGAGGAAACTAAGGGACAGAGAAGTTAAGCAACTTGTCAGAGGTCACACAGCTAGTCAATAGCAAGGTCAGGATTGGAACCCAGATAGACGGGCTCTAGAGTGAAGTCTGCTGGGTTATAGGGCATAGGCATTTTAACTTTTTATTTTATTTTATTTTTTTTTTGAGGCAGTGTGTTGCTCTCTCACCCAGGCTTGAGTGAAGTGGCGCAATCTCAGATCGCTGCAAGCTCTGCCTCCCAGGTTCAAGCAATTCTCGTGCCTTGGCCTCATGAGTAACTGGGATTACAGGCATGTACCACCATGCCTGGCTAATTTTTGTATTTTTAGTAGAGACAGGATTTTGCCGTGTTGGCCAGGCTAATCTCGAACTCCTGACCTCAGATGATCTGCCTGCCTCGGCCTTCCAAAGTGCTGGGATTACAGGCATGAGCCACAGCACCCGGCTGGCATTTTTAATTTTTAAAGATCTGCCAAATTGGCCTCTAAAGAGGCTGTAATAAATTGCACTCCCACGAGCAGTGTATGAGAGTGTTCATTTCCCTTCACCCTCACCAGCAATTAAATCTTTTAAAATAGCATTTTTTTGTGGTTATTAATAACAAGGTGTAATGACACTAATATTTTTGCACTTGATCTTAGCCAAGAGGCTGAGAAGCGATACACTAATATTTTTGAACACTTACTACATCCCAGCATTGTGCCAAACAGTCTCTGTGCTTTCTTTTTCACCTCACTTTGCTTTACTTTTCCTCATACTAAAATATTTGCTTATGTACATTAATTTCTATCTTTGTTTATTGCCTGTCTTATCCATTAGAATGTCAGTTCTGTGAGAGCAAAGATTTTTGGGCCAGCCACCATGGCTCACACCTGTAATCCAGCACTTTGGCAGGCTGAGGCAGGAGGTTTGCTTGAGTTCAGGAGTTCAAGACCAGTCTAGGCAACATGGTGAAACCTCATCTCCACTAAAAATACAAAAAATTAACCAGGCATGGTAGTGCGTGCCTGTAATCCCAGCTACACTGGAGGCTGACGTGGGAGGATCCCTTGGGCCTGGGAGGTTGAGGCTGCAGTGAGCCATGATTGCTCCAGCCTAGGTGACAGAGCAAAAAAAAGATTTTGTCTGTCTTGTTCACTGCTATTCTGAGCACCTGGAACTACATGTTTATTGACTGACTGAATAAATGAATTTGAAAACCATTTTACACATGAGGAAATCAAGGCTCAGAGAGATTAAGCAACTCACCCAAAGTCACACTAGCTGAGTTTAGAAACCATTCTAGTTTCGGGGCTTATTTGTGCTCTTAACCATTTAGTCTCCCATTGATATGGTTTGGCTGTGTCTCCACCCAAATCTCAACTTTAATTGTATCCTCCAGAATTCTCACATGTTGTGGGAGAGACCCAGGGGGAGGTAACTGAATCATGGGGGACAGTCTTTCCTGTGCTATTCTTGTGATAGTGGGCAAGTCTCAGGAGATCTAATGGGTTTATCAGGGGTTTGTGCTTTTGCTCCTTCCTCATTTCTCTTGTTGCCACCATGTAAGAGGTGCCTTTTGCCTCCTGCCATGAATCTGAGGCCTCCCTAGCCACGTGGAACTGTAAGTCCAATTAAACCTCTTTTTCTTTCCAGTCTTGGGTATGTCTTTGTCAGCAACATGAAAATGAACTAATACCCCTGTGATCTGTTTTCCACTCCTATAATTATGCTATTTCATGAATGTTATATAAATAAAGTCATTAAAATATGTCTCCTTTAGATTTTGGCTGGTTTTCACTCAGCATAATTTCCTTGATGTTAATTCTTTTTTCATTGCTGAATAGTATTCCACGGTATGGATGTACCACCGTTTGTGTGACCCATGGAAGCATATCTGGGTGGTCTCCGAGTTTGGGGCTCTTAGGAATAAAGATCCTAGGAACATTTGTGTACAAGTTTTTGTGTGGACATAAGTTTTTATTTCTCTGAGGTCAATGTCCAAGAGTGTAATCTCTGGATTGTATGGTAAGTGCATGTTTAGTTTTATAAATAATTGCCAAATTCTATGTCACAGTGGCTGTACCATTTCACATTCCTACTGGTAATGTACAGGTCATCCAATTTCTCTGCATCCTTGCCAGCATCTGGTGTTGTCGGTACTTTTAATTTTAGCCATTCTAGTAAGTGTGTAGTGATACTGTGCTTTTAGTTTACATTTCCATAATGGCTAAGTGGTGTTGAACATCTTTTCATACATATACTTATTTGCTATCTGTATATCCTCTTCAGTGAAATGTCTGTTCATGTGTTTTGCCCATTTTTTAATTGGATTTTTTTTTTTTTTGAGACAGGGTCTTGCTCTGTTCTCTAGGCTGGAGTGCAGTGGCACAATTGTGGCTCACTGTAGTCTCAAACTCCTGGGCTCAATCAATCCTCCCATCTCAGCTAGAACTATAGGTGCACAGCACCATGCCTGGCTAATTATTTTTATTTAATTTCTTTTATTATACTTTAAGTTTTGGGGTACATGTGCAGATCTTGCAGGATTGTTACATAGGTATATACATGTCATGGTGGTTTGCTGCCTCCATCCCCCCCTTCACCTACATTAGATATTTCTCCTAATGTTATCCCTCCCCAACCTCCTCTCCCCCTGCTATGGCTCCCCCTAGACCCCCACCCCGCAACAGACCCCAGTGTGTGATGTCTCCCCCCTCCCGTGTCCATGTGTTCTCATTGTTCAACACCCACTTATGAGTAGAACATGAGGTGTTTGGTTTTCTGTTCTTGTGTCAGTTTGCTGAGAATGATGGCTTCCAGATTGATCCATGTTCCTGCAAAGGACATGGACTCCATCCTTTTTAATGGCTGCATGGTATTCCATGGTGTATATGTGTCACATTGTCTTTATCCAGTTTATCCTTCATGGGCATTTGGATTGGTTCCAAGTATTTGCTACTGTAAACAGTGCTGCAGTGAACATACATGTGCATGTGTCTTTATAATAGAATGATTTATAATCCTTTGGGTATATACCCAGTAATGGGATTGCTGGGTCAAGTGGTATATCTATTTCTAGATCCTTGAGGAATCACCACACTGTCTTCCACAATGGTTGCACTAATTTACACTCCCACCAACAGCGTGAAAGAGTTCCTATTTCTCCACATCCTCTCCAGCATCTGTTGTCTCCAGATTTTTTAATGATTGCCATTCTAACTGGAGTGAGATGGTATCTCAATGTGGTTTTGATTTGCATTTCTCTAATGACCAGTGATGATGACCATTTTTTCATATGTTTGTTGGCCACATAAATGTCTTCTTTTGAAAAGTGCATGTTCATATCTGTTGCCCACTTTTTGGTGGAGTTGTTGTTTTTTTTCTTGTAAATTTGTTTTAGTGCTTTGTAGATTCTGGATATTAGCCCTTTGTCAGATGGGTAGCTTGCAAAAATTTTTTCCTGTTATGTTGGTTGCTAGTTCACTCTAATGATTGTTTCTCTTGCTGTGCAGAAGCTCTTAAGTTTAATTAGATCCCATTTGTCTATTTTGGCTTTTGCTGCCATTTCTTTTGGTGTTTTAGTCATGTAGTCTTTGCCTATGCCTATGTCCTGAATGGTATTGCCTATGTTTTCTTTTAGGGTTTTTATGATGTTAGCGTTTATGTTTAAATCTTTAATCCATCTGGAGTTAATTTTTGTATAAGTTGTAAGGAATGGGTCCAGTTTCAGCTTTCTGCACATGGCTAGCCAGTTTTTCCAACATCATTTATTAAACAGGGAATCCCTTCCCCATTGCTGATTTTTGTCAAGTTTGTCAAAGATCAGATGGTTGCAGGTGTGTGGCATTACTTCCGAGGACTCTGTTCTGTTCCATTGGTCTATATCTCTGTTTTGGTAGCAGTACCATGCTGTTTTGCTTACTGTAGCCTTATAGCATAGTTTGAAGACAGGTAGGGTGATGCCTCCAACTTTGTTCTTTTTGCTTAGGATTGTCTTGGCTATGCAGGTTCTTTTTGGTTCCACATGAAGTTTAAGGTGGTTTTTTCCAGTTCTGTGAAGAAGGTCAGTGGTAGTTTGATGGGGGATAGCATTGAATCTATAAATTACTTTGGGCAGTATGGCCATTTTCATGTTATTGATTCTTCCTAATCATGAGCATGGAATGTTTTTCCACCTGTTTGTGTCATCTCTTATTTCCTTGAGCAGTGGTTTGTTGTTCTCCTTGAAGAGTTCCTTCACGTCCCTTGTTAGTTGTATTCCTAGGTATTTTATTCTCTTTGTAGCAATTGTGAATGGGAGTTCACTCATGATTTGGCTCTCTGTTTGTCTGTTATTGGTGTATAGGAATTCTTGTGATGTTTGCACATTGATTTTATATCCTGAGACTTTGTTGAAGTTGCTTATATACAGAGAACACCACAAAGATATTCCTCAAGAGAGCAACCCCAAGGAATATAATCATCAGATTCACCAGGGTTGAAATGAAGGAAAAAATGCTAAGGGCAGCAAGAGATAAAGGTCGTGTTACCCACAAAGGGAAGCCCATCAGACTCACAGAGGATCTCTCAGCAGAAACCCAACAAGCCAGAAGAGAGTGGGGCCAATATTCAATATCTTTAAGCAAGAGAACTTTCAACCCAGAATTTCATATCCAGCCAAACTAAGGTTCATAAGTGAAGGAGAAATAAAATCCTTTAAGGACAAGCAATTGCTGAGAGATTTCATCACCACCTGGCCTGCCTTATTAGAGCTCCTGAAGGAAGCACTAAACATGGAAAGGAACAACCAGTACCAGCCACCGCAAAAACGTACCAGATGGTAAAGACCATTGACACAATGAAGAAACTGTGTCAACTAACGGGCAAAACAACCAGCTTGTATCAAAATGGCAGGATCAAATTCACACATAACAATATTAACCTTAAATGTAAATGGGCTAAATGCCCCAATCAAAAGACACAGACTGGAAAATTGGATAAAAAGTCAAGACCCATCAGTATGCTGAATTCAGGAGACCCATCTCACATGCAAAGACACACATAGACTCAAAATAAAGGGATGGAGGAAGATTTACCAAGTAAATGAAGAGCAAAAAATGCAGGGGTTGCAATCCTAGTCTCTGATAAAATAGACTTTAAACCAACAAAGATCAAAAGAGACAAAGAAGGGCATTACATAATGGTGAAAGGATCAATGCAACGAGAAGAGCTAACTATCCTAAATATATATGCACCCAATACAGGAGCACCCAGATACATAAAGCAAGTTCTTAATGACCTACAAAGAGACTCAGACTCCCACACAATAATGATGGGGAGATTTTAACACTCCACTGTCAATATTAGACAGATCAATGAGACAGAAAATTAATGAGGATATCCAGGACTTGAACTCAGATCTGGACCAAGTAGACCTAATAGACATCTACATAACTCTCCACCCCAAATCCACAGAATATACATTCTTCTCAGCACCATATCGCACTTACTCTAAAATTTACCACATAACTGGAAGTAAAGCACTCCTCAGCAAATGCAAAAGAACAAATCATAACAACCAGTCCCTCAGACAACAGTGCAATCAAATTAGAACTCAGGACTAAGAAACTCATGCAAAACTGCACAACTACATAGAAACTGAACAACCTGCTTCCGAATGACTAATGGATAAATAATGAAATGAAGGCAGAAATAAAGATGTTCTTTGAAACCAATGAGAATGAAGACACAATGTACCAGAATCTCTGGGACACATTTAAAACAGTGTCTAGAGGGAAATTTATAACACTAAATGCCCACATGAGAAGTGAGGAAAGTTCTAAAATCGACACCCTGTCATCACAATTAAAAGAACTAGAGGAGCAAGAATAAACAAATTCAAAAGCTAGCAGAAGACAAGAAATAACTAAGATCAGAGCAGAACTGAAGGAGATAGAGACACAAAAAACCCTTTAAAAATCAATAAATCAAGGAGCTGGTTTTTGAAAAGATCAACAAAATAGATAGACTGCTAGCCAAACCAATAAAAAACAAAAGAGAGAAGAATCAAATAGATGCAATAAAAAATGATAAAGGGGATATCACCACCAATTCCACAGAAATACAAACTACCATCAGAGATTACTACAAAAAACTCTATGCACATAAACCAGTAAATCTACAAGAAATGATTAAATTCCTGGACACTTACACCCTTCCAAGACTAAACCAGGAAGAAGTTGAATTCCTGAATAGACTAATAAGAAGGTCTGAAGTTGAGGCAGCAATTAGTAGCCTACCAATCATAAAAATTCCCAGTCCAGATGAGTTCACAGCCGAATTCTACCAGACTTACAAAGAGGAGCTGGTACCATTCCTTCTGAAACTATTCCAAACAATACAAAAGAGGGAATACTCCCTAATTCATTTTATGAGACCAACATCGTCCTGATAGCAAAACGTGGCAGAGACACAACTAAAAAATTTTTTATAGAGAGAGTCTTGCTATGTTTCCCAGGGTGAGTTTGAGTTCCTGGCCTCAAGCAATCCTTCCACCTTGCCTCCCAGAGTGCTGGGATTATAGACAGGCCTGGGCCCCTCCTCCTTTAAATTGCTTTTGCACCTTTGTCAAAAATCATTTGGCTATACTTATGTGAGTCTATTTCTCGGGTTCTCTATTTCTGTTCCATTGATCTATGTATCTTTTTCTACCAGTATCACATTTATTGTAGCTATGTAGTAAGCCTGAACATCAACTAGAGTGATTCCTCCCACTTTATTCTTCTCTAACAAAATTGTCTTAGCCACACTAGTTCCTTTGCCTTTCCGTAGAAATTTTAGAATAAGCTTGTGTATGTCTACAAAGAACCTTCTGAAAGTCTAATAGAAATTGCATTAAACCTATGGATCATTTCAGGTGTTCTTTGATTTCTTTCATTGGCATTTTCTTTTTAGCAAACAGACCCCGACCAGGTTTTATACCTAAGTATACATATATTTTTAGTGATGATGAATGGTATCATATTCTTATTTTTTGTTTTTATATGTTCATTGCTAGGACAGGAATATAGAAATCTGATTGCCTTTTGTGTGTTGATCTTGTATCTTTTGACCTTGCTGAACTCACTTATTAGTTCTCAAGAGTGTTTTGTAGATTCTGGGGGATTTTCTACATAGACCATCATGTCTATCTGCAAATGGATAGTTTCTCTTTCTGATCTGCATATCTTTTATTTTCTTTTCTTACCTTACAGCAGCAGTGACTGGGACTTCCAAGTACTAGGCTGAATAATGAGAGCGTATGTCCTTATTTTGTTCCCAATCTTGGAGGAAAAGCATTTTGTTTTTCTTCATTAAGTATGATGCTACCTGTGGGGTTTTTTTGTTTATAAGTTTGTTTTTGGAGATGATCTTTATGAGACTGAAGAATTCCCCTCTATTGCTAGTGTACTGAGAGGTGTTTTGGGTTTTCTTTTTTGAGACAGAGTCTCGCACTGTCACCCAGGCTAGAGTGCAGTGGGCGTGATCTCAAGTTCATTGCAACCTCTGCCTCCCAGGTTCAAGCGAGTCTCCTGCCTCAGCCACCCAAGTAGCTGGGATTACAGGTGCCCACCACCACACCTGGCTCATTTTTATATTTTTAGTAGGGACGAAGTTTCACCATGTTGGCCAGTCTGGTCTCAAACTCTTGACCTCAAGTGATCCTCCCAACTCAGCCTCCCAGAGTGCTGGGATTACAGGCATGAGCCACTACGCCTGACCTATATTCTGAGATTTTTTTTTCCTTTTCTTTTCTTCTTCTCTCTTCTTTTTTTTTTTTTTTCTGTTTTTTGTATTTTTTTTGAGATGGAGTCTCGCTTGTTGCCCAAGCTGGAATGCAGTGGCTTGATCTTGGCTCATTGCAACCTCCACCTCCTTAGTTCAAGTGATTCGCCTGACTCTGCCTCTTGAATAGCTGGGATTACAGGCGTGCATGCCACCAAGCCCTGCTAATTTCTGTATTTTTAGTAGAGACAGTGTTCACCATGTTGGCCAGGCTCAATCTCAAACTCCCGACCTCAAGTTATCCGCCTGCCTCAGTCTTTCAAAGTACTGGGATTACAGGCATGAGCCACCACGCCTGGCCTATTGAGAAGTTTTAATCATGATCTGGTGTTTGATTTTGTCAAATGCTTTTTCTGCATTAATTGATATAATCATGATTTTTCTTTTTCAGCCTGTTGATATAGTAAATTATATCCATTGGGTTTTGAATTTTTTTGTTGAGACAGGGTCTCACCTCTGGTGCCTAGGCTGGAGTGCAATGGTGCAACCACAGTTTACTGCAGCCTCAAAATCCTGGGCTCAAGTGACCCTCCTGTCTCAGCTTCCCAAGTAGCTGGGACTACAGGCACCAGACCACCATGCCTGGCTAATTTTTCTGATTTGTTATAGAGATGAGGTCTCACCACATTGCCCAGGCTGGTCTTGAACTCCTGGCCTCAAGTGATCTCTGCTTAGCCTCCTAAAGTGTTGGGATTACAGACACAAGCTACCATGCCTGACCTTATTTTGAATGTTGAACCAACCCTGCATATCTAGAATAAACCCCACTTGGCCATGGTACATTATTCTTTTTATATATTGTTGGATTGGATTTGATCAAATTTTGTTTAGAATTTTTGCATCTAAATTCAGAGAGAGAGTAGTCTGTAGTTATCTTGTTTTGTATGTTGTCTTTGTCTGGTGTTGATATCAGGGTAATACTTGGGAAACGTTCCCTCTTCTTTTGTGTAAAATCGGTGCTAATCCTTCTAGAATATTTCATAAAATTCTCCAGTGAAAAAATTTTGGCCTAGAGATTTTTTTCTGAAAGCTCTTTAATTATACAAATTCAATTTCTTTAATGGTTATAGAATTATTCAGATTTTCTATTTCATTTTGGTAGAGTTTTGGAGAGTTCATGGGTTTTGAGGAATTGATTTCTTTCTTTAGAGTTGTTGAATTTATTAGCACAGGGATGTTTGTGGTATTTCCTTATGATTTCTTTAATAGCTGTAGGATCTGTAGTGATAACCTCTGTTTCATTTCTGATGTTGGTAATTTGTGTTTTCTCTTTTTTATTTCTGTCAGTCTTGCTAGAAGTTTGTCAGTTTTATTGACTTTTTTTTCTGAAGAACCAGCTTTTTGCTTCACTGATTTTCTTTACTGTTTTCCTGATTTTAATTTCATTTATTTCTGTTCTTTTTGTTTTTGTTTTTTTTTCCTGAGGCAGAGTCTTGCTCTGTTGCCCAGGCTGGAGTGCAGTGGCATGATCTCAGCTCACTGCAACCCTGGCCTCCTGGGTTCAAGTGGTTCTCCTGTTTCAGCCTACTGATTAGCTGAGGTTACAGGGGCCAGCCACCATGCTCAGCTAATTTTTTTCTATTTTTGGTGGAGATCAGGGTTTCACCACGTTGGACAGGCTAGTCTCGAACTGCTGACCTCGGTTGATCTGCCCGCCTCAGCCTCCCAAAGTGCTGAGATTACAGGTGTGAGCCACCATGCCAGGCCTTATTTCTGCTCTTATCTTGATTATTTCTCCCATTTCTACTTGGTTTCGGTTTATTTTGCCCTTTTTTTCTTGTGTGTGTGTTTTTATTTTATTTTTTTACATAAGAATTTAGATTATTTATTGGACATTTCTGGTTTTTGTTTTCCTTTTGTTTTTTGTAGAGACAGGGTCTTGATATGTTGCTTAGGCTTGTCTCGAACTCCTGGGCTCAAGTGATCCTCCTGTCTTTGCCTCCCAAAGTGCTGGGATTATAGGCGTGAGCCATTGCTCCTGGTCCCTTTTCTGTTTTCTAAATGTAAGCATTTGGTGCTATAAACGTCTCTACTTTAGCTGCATTCCACAAGTTTTGGTATGTCATATTTTCATCTTCATTCGGTTAAATATATTTTTTAGAAATTTCCTTTGAGACTTCCTTTTTGACCCATGGATTATTTAGAAAAATGCTGCTGAGTTTTCAGGTTTTTAAAGACTTTTTTGTTATCTTTGTTATTGATTTCTAGTTTGATTCCATTATAGCCAGAGAATACATTCTGTATGGTTTCACTTCTGTATTAAGGTTTGTTTTTGACCCCGCATATGATCTATCTTGGTCAGTGCTCCATGAACACTTGGAAAGAATGTGTATTTTCTGTTGCTGTATGAAGTATTCTATAAATGTCAATTAGATCCTCTTGGTTGATGGTTTTGTTGAGTTCTTCTATATCCTTGCTGAATTTGTCTAGTCGTTCTACCAATTGCTGGAGAGAGGGGGGTTTGAGCCCACAATCTCTAATTGTGGATCTATCTATTTTATTGTTCAGCTCTCTTGTTTTTTGCTTCATGTATTTCGAACCTCTGTTGTTTGATGCATACACATTTAGCACTGCTATGTCTTTTCGGTGGATTTTAAACAAGAAACTTTAAAAATGTCCCTTTTGTCCTCAGTAACTTCCTTTGCTCTGAAGTCTACTTTATCTGATATTAATACAACCACGTCTGCTTTTAAAAATTAATGTTTGTATGATGTATCATTTTCCATCCTTGTGCTTTCAACCTACCTATATTGCTATATTTGAAGGAAGTTTTCTGTAGACAGCATATAGTTGAGTTGTGCTTTTTAGAATTTTTTTTTTTTTTGAAACGGAGTCTCACTCTCTCACCCAGGCTGGAGTGCAATGGCGCAATCTCGGCTCACTGCAACCTCCACCTCCCAGGTTCAAGCGATTCTCTTGCCTCAGCCTCCTGAGTAGCTGGGATTACAGGCACGTGCCACCGCGCCCAGCTAATTTTTGTATTTTTAGTAGAGACGGGGTTTCAACATCTTGGCCAGGCTGGTCTTGAACTCCTGACCTCAAGATCCACCCGCCTCGGCCTCCCAAAGTGCTGGGATTACAGGCATGAGCCACTGTGCCCGGCCTAGATTTGTTTTTCAGAGATGGTGTCTCTCTATGTTGCCTAGGCTAGGCTTGAACTCCTCCTTCCTCAGCTGGGATTATAGGTGTACACCACCACACCCAGCTGGGTTGTGCTTTTGGTTTTTTTTTGGAGACACTCTTGCTTTGCTGCCTAGCCTGGAGTGCAGTGGTGTGGTTTTGGCTCACTGCAACCTCCGCCTCCCGGGTTCAAGTGATTCTCCTGCCTCAGCCACCCAAGTAGCTGGGATTACAGGTGTGTGCAACCGTGCCCAGCTAACTTTTGTATTTTTAGTAGAGACAGGGCTTCACCATCTTGGGCAGGCTGGTCTCGAACTCCTGGCCTAATGTGATCCACCTGCCTCGGCCTCCCACAGTGCTGGGATTACAGATGTATGCCACCATGCCCAACCAGAGTTGTGCTTTTTAAAATACACTCTACACTGGGTGCAGTGCCTCATGCCTGTAATCCCAGCACTTTGGGAGGCTGAGGCGGGTGGATCACCTTAGGTCAGGAGTTCGAGACCAGCCTGAACAACATGGCAAAACCCTGTCTCTACTAAAAATACAAAAATTAGCTGGGCATGGTGGTGTGCACCTGTAGTCCCAGCTACTCGAGAGGCTGAGACAGGAGAATTGCTTGAACCCGGGGAGGCGAAGGTTGCAGTGAGCCAAGATCTCACCACTGTACTCCAGCCTGGGCGACAGAGCGAGACTCCATCTCAAAAAAAAAAAAAAAAAAAATCACTCTGCTTATTTCTTTCTTTTAATTGGTATATTTAGATCATTAATATTGAAGGGATTTAAAAAAAAATTTTTTTCTTTCTCTTTTGCCAACAACTACTTCAAGGAAGAAGGTAATTATTAATATGTCAGGAATTCAGTCTGCCATTTTATTATTCATTTTTTGTTTGTTCTGTTTCTCATTCTTCTGCTTATTTTTGCTGGCCTGCCTGTAATATATTTTTGTTTTGTTTCTTCTTTTGTTCCTGTTATATATTTTAGAGTTTCATTTGGGTTTATTTATACTGATTCTGAATATATTACTTTGGATAGTTTTCCTGGTAGTTGCTACAGGTATTATCATACACACACACATACACACACTTATAGCCAAGTGGTGCTCAAATGAGTTCAGATTGAGTAAATTCTATTGATCTGTCTTCAAGTTCACTGAATCTATCCTCTGTCATCTCCAGTCTGTTATTGAGTCCATCCAGTGAGTTTTAAAATTTCAGTTATTCTTTTCATTCCATAATTCCTTTTAGTTTTTTGTTTTGTTTTTTTGAGAGAGGGTCTCACTCTGTTGCCAAGGCTGGAGTGCAGTGGTGGGATATTGGTTCATGGCAACCTACGCCTCCTGGGCTCCTCCCACCTCAGCCTCCTGAGTAGCTGGGACCACAGGCATGCGCCTCCATGCTTTGCTAATTTTTGTCTTAGTTTTGTATATAAATTTAGTTAATTTGTATGTAAATTTTGTAGAGTTGCATTTTGTATTTTTTTGTGGTTGCATTTTGTATTAATTTTGTATGTAAATTTTGTAGAGTTGCAGTTTGCATTTTTTTGTAGAGACAGGGCTTTACCATGTTGTCCAGGCTGAGTTCTTTTTTAAAGCATCTATTTATTTGCGGAGATTTTCAATTTTTCATTTATTTCAAATGAATTTGTAATTGATTGTTGAGTAGCTTAAAAGCCCTTGTCAGATAATTCCAGCATTTGATTCATCTTGATATTGGTGTCCACTGTCTTTTCTGATTCAAACTGTGGTTTTCCTGGCTCTTGTTATGATAAGTGATTTTTAATTGATATACTGGACATTTTGGTATTAGCAGGCACGCTCCAGGCACGCCCTACTTAGCATGTAGGTTCTGGTCTACTTCAGTGGACCGGTGACAGTTTAGTCATTGGCCAATGACAGTTTAGTTTTTCTGAGCCCATGCAATATTACTTTGGTTGGCTTGATTTTTCTGCTATTCCTGGGGTTTCTGCTCAATCCTTGTTGGTTCTGCCTACAGGCACAGAAGGTCCTTCCTCTTTGAGCTGCGTATTTTTGGTGGGTGATCTTCTAGGGGAGACAGCTGCTGAAGCCACTGTGTGAGTCTCCTTATGACATTGGGTGGAGGGAGAGAGACACAGGGCTTTGCTCCTGCTACCACTGCAAGCAAATTGGGTTGCCTGCTGCTACCCCAGTTCTGGAGGGGGCACTGAGACATCCCAGGACTTTGCTTGCTGCTACAAGTAGATTGGACCATCTTCTGGGGCTGTAGTTATGAAGCAAGGCTTAGATCTCCTCACTAGGTCTGTGTCTGGCTTCATCTTTCCCAGTCCTTTGTGCGTGCGTGTGTGTGTGTGTGTGTGTATGACTGTTGGTTTTAGGTTTCATTCCTCTTTGGCACCCCAATCTAGGAGTATACAGGAGATAAAAAGAAAACTGAGGAAACTCACAATACCCTAAAGTTCCTGGCCAGTCTGTCTTCTTCTTTCCTGCTTTCAGGGTCCTTTTATCATTGCTTATTGAATAATTTCTAGAGTATAGAGTTGCATTTGAAGGAGAGGAGCAGGGAAAAGTGGATCGATGTCATTTTGTTCCAGAATCAGAAGCCCCTAGTGTAGTTTTAAATTACATTTCTTTTAGTGTGAGTGAGGTAGAGCATCTTTTGATAAGTTTTTAAACCATTTTAATTCCTTTTTCTGTATTTCATTTTCTGTAAACTGTTAATATCATTTGCCTATTTTTATATTGGGCTGGGGGTCTTTGATGTATTGATTTGTAAGAGCTGTTTTCATATTCACTAGGAATTGCAGATATTTCCCCTTTTGATCTCAGTTTATCTTTTGACTTTGACTTTGACTTTGTTTATGGTATGTTTTTTGCCTTGCAGTTTTCGTTTTTTGTTTCTTCTTTGAGATAAAGTCTCACTCTGTTGCCCAGGCTGGAGTGCAGTGGCATGGTCATGGCTTACTGTAGCCTCAACCTCCTAGGTCCAAGATCCTTCTGACCTCAGCTTCCCGAGTAGCCGGTACCAGGTGTGCGCCACCACACCTGGCTAATTTTTACATTTTTTGTAGAGACAGGATCTCTCTTAGATTGCTTAGATTGGCCTTGAACTCCTAGGTTCAAACAATCCTTTCACCTTGGTCTGGGATTACAGTTGTGAGCCACGATGCCTGGCCTTTTTTTTTTTTTTAATGCAATTAAATATATCAGCCTCTTCCATAGCTTCTGGGTTTTGTATCATTCTTAGAATGTCCTCCCTATTTCAAAATTTTCTTTTTAAAGTCTTCATTTTTTTCTTCTACTACTTTTATGATTTCATTTTTTATTTTTAAATCTTTGACTCATCTGGAATTCATTTTGATGCAAGTTTGGGTTAGTGCATTCAGTTGTCCCCAAAGCATTTATTGAATAATCCATAATTTCCTCACTACTTTGGAATGCTAATTCTTGTTTTTTTTTGTTTGTTTGTTTTTAAAATTTTAAATTGTGGTTACAAGCACAACATAAAATTTACGATCTTAACCATTTTTATGTGTACAATTCAGTACTGTTAAGTGTATTCACATTGCTGTGCAACAGATTCCTAGAGCTCTTTCATCTTGCAGAACTGAAACTCTATACCTATTAAACAACAACTCTCCATTGAAATGTTACAGTTTTATCATAAACTAATTTCCCATCTTCTTTATTCTTCCTGGACCACTGTCACAGCTTTCTAGCATCACCATAATTCCAATTTGTCATGCACACTATTGCCTGACTAATTTTCCTCATGCAAGCTCTGACCACAACTCTTCTTCATTTAAAACCTTCAGAGGCCCTCTCAGACACTGCAATTGAGATTAAATCCCCATTATACCTTTTCATAGTGCCCTGTGCCTTTTTTTCCTATCACTTTTCATGATTTGTGATTTGAATTATCTGCATGATTACTTGACTACTGGTTATCTCCTTGCTAAACTTGAAGTTTCATGAGAGCAAGGACGATGTGCTCACCACATATTCCCAGCGCTTAGCATTGTTCCTGGCACACAGTAGGTGCTCAATCCTTATTTGTGGAATGAGAGATTGTCCCTCACCTGCGGAATAAAATATTAACAACTGCAGGCTCTGATTCCACCCTACCTCCTCTCAGTTCTCTGCCCTTTGAGGAAGTCAAGCTGCGGGACTTCCCTTGACAAAGCCTTGGGCTTTCTAACATTTTGTTCTGGTTTATAACTAGCCTGATTTTATCTTTTTATTTCTGCTCCAATTGCCCCCTCAGCCTGGAGGCCATTATATCCCCTCAACCCCCCCCACCAGCATTGCTGCTTTATGAAAATACAATTCATCCTTCAAAGGCTATGGCTATCTCCACCACTGAGTGATGAGTTCCTCAAAGCAGGAGTGGGGTTCTCCCCTAGTTTGTCCCTAGGGGAGCAGCACTGCTTCTGGGGCTCTATGAGGTACTCTTGGCTACACATTTGTTCTGAGCAGCAAGCTCCTTGAGGGTAGACAGTGTTCTTTACTTGTGTGCATCTGGGAACCTTGCCTCCTAGCCCTGTGCTGAGCAGAAGCTCCTTGCAGATAGACAGTGTTATTTACTTGTGTACATCTGCGTACCTTGCCTCCTAGCCCCCAGGGCCTATCCCAGGCCAGGACTTGGAGTTGGCTTCAGGAATCTTCTGGTAACCTAATGAATGAATGTGTCTGGTTGTGCCATTAGAGGTCTGAACACGACCTCTATGACAAGGACTGAGACTTGCCTGCCTTTCCTCCACTGTGCCTTGTGGAGCTCCCTCACTCCCTCTCCCTTCTCTCTCAATAAACAATTACTCACCCATGCCCTCCCTTCATCTGCCCCTGTGCAGGGCCTTGGCTCTTCCTTCAGTATGTCCCATGCCTTCTCCCTCCAAGTTGTCTGGAGAGGAGGCTGCTTAGTGGCCACATTTCTGGCCACTGGCCCCAGGAGGCAGGGTGGCCATGCCAAAGTTCCTGCTCTCCCTCCTCATTCAGAAGCACCTTCTCTAGGTTTGCATCGGTAATTTTTTATGTCAGTTCTACTGGGATAAGTATATTGATTGCTGGTCAAACATTATTTCTGTGTGTGTCTGAGAGGGTGTTTCCAGAAGAGATGAGCAGATGAATGGGTAGACTGAGGACAGAAGATTGCCCTCAGCCACGTGGGTAGGCATCATTGGATCTGTTGAGTGCCCCAAGTAGAACAAAAAGACAGAAGAAGGGTGAATTTGTTTCTGTCTAATCTGGGACATCATCTTCTCCTGTTTTTGTATCTCTGCGCGCCTGGTTCTCAAGCCTTCAGACTCAGACCAAGGCTTACACTATCACTATCCTCCACCTTTTCAGGCCTTCAGACTCGGATGAATTACACCACTGGCTTGCCTGGTTCTTCAGCTTGCGAACAGCAGACTGTGGGACTTCTCGGCCTCCATAATTTTGTGAGCCAACTCATATATATCTGCAGGTCTCTATCCTATTTGTTCTGTTTCTTTGGAGACTTTGATTAATATACTAAAGATGCTAACCATTCCCCACCACCACCTGCCTCCCAGCCGCACTCCTGTCACCCCCATGATTCCAAAACAGCACATCCCATCCTGAAGGCACTGGCCCCTGGCTCAAGCTTCTCTCCACTGAAGAGCTACCGCCATCCTGGGAGTTCCAGAGATTATATTCATAGAGATCAGGGGTGGCAAGCTGAGGACCAGGCACTGCACCAGCCTGCTGACCTATTTAGTTTGGCCAGAATTGTGTTTTTTGAAGGCCTCAGCAAGGGAGAGACCCCAGGACCCTCCAGCCTTTCAGCGTTCGGCTCCTTCCACATCCTGTCATTCTGCTTCAGCCCCTATACCTGTGTACGCACTGCCCTTGTGTTGCTAGGAGCTGTGCAGACTTGAGAACCTTCTTCCTCTCCCTTCCTAGCTCCCTCAGTCCTGCCCATGTGCAATAGATATATAGGGCCAAAGAAGGATCCTATGACCTGGGGAGCTAGGTCCTCCTTCCCCTCCCTTCCTAGCTCCCCCAATCCAGTTCCTGTGTTCTCCTCACAGACCCCGGGCCCTCGAGCCTGCTCTGCTCTCCCCACCTTCTTCCAGGCTTCCTTTCTTCCCTCTTTGTTTTCCCCACCCCTGCGTCATCAGCCCCCTCAAAACCTCATGTCTCCCGGTTCCCAGCCTTAGATGAATCTGACCATCCACCTTCATTGAAATCATCTTAAAAATGGGATGTTAAAAATTGGTTCTTTGCTTTCCTACAAACCTCCAGAGATTCTTCCAGAGCCACAGGACTGCTGGCACACAGGTGAAGGCATGTTTCCTGATGGCCCTATGGACTCTGCCTTTTGTGAACTTCTCCAACCTCATCAGTTCCCGTCCCCTTCACCAGCCCTGTGACAGCCTGCATGCTGAACTCCTGGTTTTCAGCCACTGTCGCCCCTCTCATGCACCTGCGCCTGTGTAACAGCTGTTCCCCTCACTCATTCTTCCCTTGGCTGATTCAAGTCTTATTTCAAAAGCCAGCTCTTTCTATGGGTGCATATACCTTTACATAAGGACAGAGAGCAAGGCCAGCAAGGATGCACCACAGATAATCAGTTGCTACCTCTGTGGAGAACCGGAGGCAATCAGGATTGAGGGAGAGATTTGGTCAAAAGGGTACTTTAGTTTATCTGCAAAGCTTCTACTTTTTACAAGAAGATTGGATCATGTATTTATTACTTGTGAAATATGAAAACAAACAAACCAGTTCAATACAAGGAGCCTTCTCTAGACCTCCCAGGCAGATGGGAGTTATTTCCTTTTCCTGAGATCAAATAGCACCTTCCTCCTGTGTTCTAGGAAATGCTGTTGTATTATAATTTGTTTGGGCCTTGTCTTCTCCTTCCGAGATGGGGACTCCCTCAAAGGTAAACTTCATTTAATTCATGCTCCCAGTGTCTAGCAAAGTGCCTGGCCTAGAGCAGGTGCTCAGGGAGTGCCGAATCCAAAGCAACGGCCCTTGCTAGCACACTCTTTTTGAAAGTGCTTGCTAGGGGGCGGGCCTGATGCTAGTCCTGAGAAGCTGATCAGAGTCGTTTCCAGCATTCAAGGAAGAAGGCTGTCTGGGAGTATGAAACGTGGAAAGTGTCCAGGACATTGGGTTGTGTCAAGCACGAGGACAAGACTTTATCAGAGTGTCACAAGGCCAGGATCCAGTGCAGTGCCAGTGCCTTGTCACTTGGCACACTTTTGAAGCCACTGCTTCCTCAGCAGTTAATCGGAGAGGGAAGGGATAGATCACTGAATGTTGAACTTGTCAAGCCTAGTCCTCATCTGTATCTCTAAGATGGAAAAGCCAGCTCAAACAACTGGGTGGGTCAGGAAGGTAGGAGTTAGGGACATTCAAGACCAGCTCAGAGTGTCCCAGGCTGGGAGGTCTGAGCAGCTTTGTGAGGGGCCTGGAGCAGAAGGCACGCTGAATCACAGTTTAATGATGGCAGTCTGTTGCTTCTGCAATTTCCCAGAGAAATCTGAGACTCCCAGATCATAGGATCCTTCTTCAGCCCTATCCGTCTATTGCACATGGGCAGGAGGGCAAAGGAATGGCCTTAATGGGTCAATTGAAGCTAGAGAGTGGGTGGGGGTGGCTTTTAGAGTTGGTGAAGTGTGCGCCATGTGGCCAGGGATGTGCCTTTAGACTTGGATGTGCATGTGGCAAGGAGGCTGCACAAGGGTCTGATCAAGTCTCTCTTCCAATAATGCCCCCAACCAGCCCCTGTATGCCATGGTGTTCCTGGAGTCTTAGGTCAATGAGACCAGGTACTCCTGAGGAGATAGCCACAGTCGTGCTGGCAGCAGGAATTCAGTGAACAGCCTCCTTCACCCTCCCTCTCTCCTCCCATCCCATCCAGCTCCTTCCCAGCTAGCCACCCACAACCCCACCATGAGCCTCAGAATTGCTAAAGGGACATCAGACCATACTACACATCATTAGATCTCAATGAAGAACACTTCTAGTTGGCCTGTCTCTTCGTAAGTAACTTTATTTTTATTTACAACAGAATTGGTGGCTTTATTCCTTCCATCTCTAGGGACATTTGGGATGAGCAGCTAGATGGAAAGTCCGAAGTGAAGTCAAACTCATTCTGCCCCAGCCACAGCTCCGGAAGCTCATTGGCTCGGGCTCCAACCCCAGTTCCACCACCAGCGACATCAGCACTTCCTCATCCACTGGGTCCGAATCGATGATAGCAGGTGTTCTGGGCACCAGCAGAAGGAGAGAGTGATCCCCGCCCCCCCCTCCCGCCGCCTGAGCCCCTAAGTCCCAAGTTTTCCCAGGGGCCCTGCCTCCCCGGGTTGGCCGGAGTGGCGGCGGCCATCCCATGATACTGGCTATTAAGTTTCTGCAGCTGCATACTGGCCAGCAAGTGAGGGGCAGGGTTCAGGTTGAAGGATGGGGGTTTAGCGGGGAGGGGTGGCAGGAGGAGAGCCTACTGGCGATCCCGAGGGACTAGCGGGAGCCCCACTGGCCTTGCTTCCATTTGAGGCTACCCCAGGGTAGTGCAGAATGGCCACCGCTTTGCGAGCTCTTCACCGCAAGGTTAGAGTAGGCCATGGCGCTCATCTCTTGGTTGGCATCCTAGAAGACAGAGAAAAGCACATCACAGTAACCCTGCTCCTGGCTTGTCCTTCACCATTCAGATTTGAGAAGGCTCCTACCTGCACTTCATCTGGGGCTAGAGGTGGAGAGGTAGCAGAGGACCCCCTTGAAAATGAGGCTCCCCAGCTCAAGCATGCTTTTGCTGCCATGGCTCTGAGTACCGAGGCCAGACCCCAGTTCTAGTCCTGGAGCACCTGACATCGTAAGTGGGTTCACTGCTTTCAGCTCCTTCCCCATAGCCTCCATCTCACCATCCTAAAAATGGCACCTCTTGTCCTCTTCTCAGCCTCACTTTAATCTCTTCAACAGAGTGCTTTTGCTCCAGTTCGATTTTCTCTGCTCCCTTCCCTGCCATCTTTACAACACCCCTAGTGGATCCAATCCAACCACATTTAGGCAGAAGCTGTTCTCATTCTCCCCAGAGATAGCCCTGTTGTCTCCTCTCTGCTGAAGGACACTGGGTAACACACCTAGGAGGGCCTGGCCCATGACCCAGAAAATTTTGTCTTTCCCCTGCCTCATCTGTAAAATGGTAAAAATTACCTCCTTCGCAGGTGAGGTGCCACCCTTGACATCAAGTGCAGGCCTCGAAGTTGTTGGCATTTACAGAGTCTTGGCAGAAGTTGGATAAATTGTCAGATGATGCTGCCAGCTGGAGCTCTTGTGCTGCAAGTGAGGAAGAAGCGGTGGTAAGGGCAAAAGGCTTCACTGACCAACAAGGTACTAGCAAAGCCCGAAGCAGGGCAATGCCACGCAGCTATGAGGCAAGGATGGTGACCGGGTTACAGCCAAGACTAGAGATCACCTGAGCACAGGGAGGAGACCAAGCTGGAACTTTTGCCTGAGGTAGGAAAGGTGCCTGATTTGGCCAGGTGCTCAGGCAGCCACCTACCCATATCACCAAGATGGGACACACTGCTTCCTCATGCAAGGGACTTCACAGTCCCAAGTTGTATGTGTGGGGGGTGAGGGTGGCACTGTTACTGGTTTGGAGGACAGAAATGTCCTTGAGTAAGCAACATATTGCCTCAATGGGCTACTAGCATCTGGGCTGGAGAGTTGGGACCTCCACTGGGACTGGGAGAATGTGGGAGAAGTCAGAGCAAGGAAGACCTAGAAAGCTAGAGGTTGCAGCTCAGGGAAGGAACAAGTCCCCAGTGCAAATGTCATGAAGCTCCAAAGCATAGCCTTGGGCATGCCTGTGAAGAGCCAGGCTGATCAGGGTGGTCTGGGGGCTCTGAGGCAGCTGGAGCCAGAGAGAAGCTAGGAACATCTCACTTTCCTCCATGTCTCAAGCCCCCTCCAAGACAGCCCCAGCATTGGGCTTTCCTAGGATGCCTGCTGCAGAAACCTGAGCCCAGCCATTCCCATCTATAGTGACAAGTGAGGCATGGAGATTCAGTGGCTTTTAGTCAAGTAGCAGCAGTTCCGGGAGCAGGATCTAGCACCCCTATGCCCACATGCCTCATCTGACCACTGGCTAAGTAATCATACCTAGCTGGATTCAAATGGCGTCTAAAGAAGTGATTCCCTGGCTCAAGTGCCAAAGGATAAGGGAACGAGAGCAAAAGAATACCCCCAAACCAGAAAATAAACAAACCTCTGAAAATCTCAACTTATTTTCCTAGACACCTGTTTTAAAAATAAGAAATGTCCCATAGCCAGGCACAGTAGCACCCTCCTGTAGTCTCCGTCACTCAGGAAGCTGCAGTGGGAGGATCACTTGAGCCTCGGAGTTTTTGATACTAGCCTGGGCAACATAGTGAGGCTCTCTCTTTTTTTTTTTTTTAAACCCCATATATTCTAGCCTTCATGATCAATTAGAGATGTACAATTTCATATTTATAAATACCTCTTGGTTCAAAGAATCTTGAGGACCTAAAAAGAGTCTCTAATCTTTCCAAGGAGGCTAGAATTCTCCATGACACTGTCCACCCCCCAGTGGTTATTAGAATCTGCTCAGACACTTCTAGAAAAGTGGCCACTTACTATCTCTCCGTATCGTCTTTGCATTGCTTACTTGGGTGGATGGGGGGCGGGAGAGAAAAATAGAGAAACGGGTAAACATTTTTTTTTAAACATGAGGAAAATATATCAGCTGCTGAGTCCCGCGTCATTGCTTGATTGAAGCCCTGCTCCTTCTCTGAGGCAACCTTAGAAAAATATTTCAAAAGCGAGTGATCACCAGACAAGAAGTCTAACACACGTCGTCTTCAAGAGCCCTAGTACCATCAGTATCAGGCAATTTTCCTGTCCTAAGAAAAATGTCTGGGGGCCCTGTACATCTTTTCCCGATCCTATCCAGCCTTTCCTCTCCTTTATGCCGCCTGGTACCCGAATGTACAAAAAGAATAAAAAACAACAGGAGTAGCAGCAACAACAGCAAAACCAAAAGAGAAACATTAGGAAAAGAAAAAGAACGAGGAAAAACTCTCTCTATTCTGCTATCAGTTCGTGGGGAAAGACCATTTTACCGCATCTCCCCCTTCAGGCTGGGAGCTCCCCCAGAGGAGACCCTGCGTCCATTCAGATCTTTAGCCTTCCATTACTGACCCACCACCCACCCTGACCCCCAGCCTGAGTCTGTGCTTCATAGGCGCTCAGCAAGTTGTTGAATGCGTCTGAAGAGGCAATCGCATTTCGATCGGCATCCCTGGCTCTGCTTCCCCGGTTTTCTGCCTCCTCCTTCACCAACCTCTAGTCCGTTCGAGGGCAAAACTTGGCAACGTGGGAAACGTCCCAGCCCGCTCTCCAAGCCGGGAGCTGACCACTGGAAACGGGCTGCGAGAGTCGGCTGGGAAACCTAGAGCAACAAGTGCCTCCCCGCCGGCTGGTGCCTCGCGGCCCCCCGGCCACCAGTTCCCAGTCCCGCCGCCCGCTCTTCGCTTCAGGCGTTCCCTTGGGCAGGCAGCCCCCTCCCGCCTAGACAGGGGTGGGAAGGAGAGAGGAAAACCAGAAGGGAGAGGCAGGTGGGGGCCTACTCTTTAACCTGTTGGGGACCAAAAGTTAAAAATGGCACCAACCGGATGGTTCCATCTCGATTGCTATTTTCTCACTCAGAAGGAGAAATTTTAAAAATCCAAACAGCACTGCGGCTTGGCTTGGACGCGTTCTAACCAGACCAGTCAGTTTCGCCACCTGAAAACTAAAGGCCGGTTGTTTGCGGACAGCTCGGCTGCCCTCCTCGCCGCATCCCAGATGGAACCGCGGAACCGGGGCAGCCGGGAGCATCCCTGCACGGCGGGCGCGAGCACCCAGGCCACCGGGGCACTGAGCGTCCGTTCCCGCAAGTGCTGGATTAGGAACTGATCGAAGAGACAGGATGGACAGGCGGGAAGGGGCGCGGGGTGTCGGCCTCGGCGAGTCCGGGGGCCGGCTGCGTTTCCGCGAGCGGGGGCGCACTCCGGTGCCGGCGGCAGCCACTCCCGCGCCTCATCAACACTTACTGAGCGCCTGCTGAGCATACGACGCGGCCGCAGGCTGAGCCTACTCACTAGCCAAGCCGCCTGCGGTCAGTGCTAAAACCCTGCTACGAGAAGAGTGAGAGAGGCTCGGAGAGGTGCAGTAACTTGCCCAAGGTCACAGCGCTAGAAAGTGGCGGAGCCGGGATTCGCAGCCAGGTCTCTCTGACTCCAGGTCCGGAGCTCTGCGAGGCAGGGACTCGGCGCGCGGCTCGGCCGCCCGCGTTTATAGGGAGAGGGGTGTGCGCGTGGGTGTGTGTGTGTGGGCGTGTGTCGGGGGGAGGGGGAGAGCTGAGGTCGACTGGGCAGCAGAGGCAAGTTGCCCAAATTCGCTAACTTCCATCCCGCAATTAACGCTGAACTCGGCCCGAAAAGCCCCTTTTCCCTCCATTCCCCGAAGGAAACCTGAGCTTTGTGTAGCTCCGGGAGCCGGAGCTTCCAGATGCGGTCCGGGCGATTAGGAAAGTCGGTGGAAGCCAAGCTGGAGAAAGCGCGGGCGCGGGGAGAAAAGGTTCTGCCGTCTCCCCGGGAGAAGCGGGCGCCCGGCCCGGCTGGCCGGCAGGCGGGCGCGCTGGCGAGCGAACCGGCGCGCTGGCTGGCGGGCGGTAGCGGTGGCCCCGCGCCCCCAGCAGAGCAGCTTTCCAACAGAAAACAAGTCTCCCCAGAACCCTCCGGCCCGTCTGGCGGCCACCCGCTCCCCACGCAGCTCCCCACACCCGCTACACGGGAGCCCTGGCCCCGCCGCCCAGCCCAGCGCCCAGCTAGGTGGCCCGGCTTACCTCTGCGAAGCCGCCTGCCCTGGAGAGAGGGGAAGCGCGGAGCTCGGTGAGCCGCAGGAGAGGCGGCGGAGCCCCCAGCCCCTGGCACGCACGCCGCCGCCACCGCCGCCGCGAGCCGGTCGCACTCAGCGCCCGCGGCCGCGCCAGTGGCCACCCGACCCCGGGGCGCCTGGGAAAAGCCCGCACCGCGCCGCGCCGCGCCGCCGCTGCACCGCACAGTGCCGCGCCAAGCAGCTCCGGCCTTAGCCGGTGCCCTCCCGCCCGCGGCTTCGGCGCCGGACTCCGGGGCGGTGGCGGTGGCGGCCACCGCGCTCCCTTCCCGGCGCTGGGGACCCAGCTCTCAAGCCCCCATTGCAGCCCGGAGAGCCCTGACGCACACGCACACGGCAGCAGACTGGCCTTGGCTAGGAATCCCAGGAAGGACAGACCCTTTTTTTCCCTTTTTTTTCTCCCCCCAATTTCCACGTCTTTATAACCGGCTTAGGGCATTATTAGCACATGTCCTGGCTCTTGGGCGAGTTGGTGGCAAAATCTGAACTGGATACTCACGGAGGGCCCGCGTGGTGTTGTGCAGTCCCCTTCTTTCTCCGTCCTCACCGGGAACTGCCCCTCGCCGGCGGGCTACAGGAGGGCAGCCGGGCAGAGCGAGCTTCCTCTCGGCAGCTCAGCGGTGCCCTTTCTGCAGCTGTGCCGCCGGGAACATTTTTATAGCAGCGGCTGGCGTGTGTGGCCCTTTAAAGGCGCTCGAGCTGGTGCAGTCACCACGGATCGTGTGAAAGCGAAGGGCCGGCTGGGGAACGGAGTCCACGCGGCCCCGCGGGTCCTGCAGCCCTGTGGACCGGCCACGGCTCCCGGGTTGGGGCTGGGGGAGTCCGGGCTGTGGGCACCCCTCGCCCAGAGCCCTGGCCGGTGCCCGGCTTCTGAAACTGTCTGGGGCCAGGGCCCGGGACACCGGCTCTCCCCCACCCCGACCTGCGTGGACTTGCCCAATAAATTCCACTTAGTAATTTCACTGAGGCAAAGGAGAGCCGTTAGTGTCTGTTTCTGACCTAAATCTGACGGGGGAGCCAAAGCGGGCTTCAGGGGTTTTGGGAGAGAGCTGTGGGCTCAAGGAGTGACCTGGAATAGAGGTCTAAGGCACACGGGACGGGGCATGGTCATTAGTTTTCTGCGGGGCTTTCTTGGAACCTGTCTGCCTTTTGGGGGTGGGGGCTGTACTATCTCATTCATTTAACAGCTGAGGCTGGGGATTCCCTTTCCTCTTAAAGTTGCCAACTCTGCGCAGAGTCGCATGGAGGGCCTATATGGCAGTGGTGGCTCTCCTGGAAGTCCTCAGCTGGGGTTAGGTTGGAGGGTTTCTGTTCTGTGGTCATCCAGGGCAGGAAGCTGGCAAGATGCGACGCGGAGAAATGCTATTCTCCCCGGACCGTGGGGCCAGGTGCAGCTCACGAGGCTCGCTGAAAAACCAACAGCTGGCAACGGGGTACGAAGAGCGTGCCCCAGAGTTCGCGGAGACTCCTTCTGCCTTCCTACGATGCCAGGTTGTTTTATTATGATTATATAATAATTCGCGTCTAGCAAGAATAACATTTTGCATTTGGAGTTTGTCTTCCTTGGATAGAGATGTTGTCTTACAAATCCTTACTGGAAAGAGGTCTGGGTCTTCTCCCCTCATCTCAATTCGTGTTCTCGGTGGCCAGAAATTCCCACCTTACCTCTTACGGGAAGGTCATCAGGATTACCTCTCTATCTACCGCCCCCTCACCACCGCTGCACTTTTTCTGCTGCCTTTCAGCAACAACTACTCAGTTTACACTGTTTATAAAACCTGCTCTTTAAGAAAAGGTCCTGAGGTTAAAAAAAGGGGGGAGGGAATGTCACGAAGTCATTTTCCCTATGTATGTGTTTTGTCTTCTTAATTGGATTTGAAGACCTGTAGGTCTCTTTTCTTTTCTTTTTCATTTTTCAGTAGCGCCGAGTGCCCTGCATTTGCTCTTCTAACAAAGTTCTGTTTGTTGACGGACTGACCGGCTTACAGACACAAAGATGGGAAGCAAACGGAGAGACGGATCAAGGCCCTTCCCTCGGCATCTGGAGGAAGCTTGGACGAGTGCCTTGGTCTGCTAGGTAAACCCATTCCCCAGCCCCTAAAGCTGCCTTGCACGGCCCCAGTCTTTTCACCTACCCTGTCCCAACACAAACCCCGGTAGCAGCCACACCACACACATCTTCGCTGCACTTTCTCACTTTGCTTGAAAGATTGTGGGCCCAGCCTAGTCTCCCTCTGATAAAAGGCGGGACCTGTTGGCTTCCTAAATCCCATACTGCAAACCTCGTGTGAAATACACCCTCAAGTCCTCTTGGTATTTGCCTGGGATGAAAAAAAAAACGTTTCTGCGAAAACTAAGGGGTAGAGGATGAGCGACTCTAGCCTTTCGAATAGCGCGTTAGTATTTTGAACCACTGACCCACCCCTCCCGGACAGTTCTGGCTTGGCTCCGGAGTGGGTCTGGCAACAGCGGCAGCGTCTCCCGCTGCAGGCTCCGGATCCGGGAGGTGTGGATCCGCCCTCCATCTATTGGATGGCTCCCAGGCCAATTGTTAGAAAGAGGCATGTGTTCATCTCGGCTTCTGGAGTGTCTCCCGAGCAGTTGCTCAACAGCCAGCCCCCTCCCCCATCCGGACCATTGAGGGCAGAAAGGAGCGCCCTCCGCCACATTTCTCAGCGCCCACTTGCCAGTAAGGGCCTCCCCCACTGGTGACTCCTGTCATCTCCACTGCTCACCTTCTGGGGGGAGCAGGAAAGAGAGAGGCTTCAAGCACAGCTTTGGAGCACAAAAGCCACCCCTTTGCTTTTTGGGGGAGATGGGGAGAGGAGGTTAGTTGAAGAGGCTGAGAGGGAGCAAAGGAGACATTTGCATTTCTCGGCAAAATGCTCTGATCACTGACTTCCCCCGTCGGCTCCAAAAGAGCTCAGAGCTCTCCGCTGAACTCTTATCTTCAACTTAGCAACTAGACCGCGAGCTTGCGAAGCGGGGGAGAGGACAGGGATGGTCACCCACCGAGAACCTCTGTGCGCCAGCACTGGGCTTGACATGTTCTCCATCCATCATGTCATTAATTCCCAGTACAGCCCTTTGAGGTAGGGTTTACCAAAGATGAAACAGAGCCTCGGGAATTGCCCAATTCACATAGCCACGTGGCTGGGTGTTTGAATCCGAGTCCGGCTGACTGCAAAGTTTCTACTCTCAGCCCTAATTCCCACTGTCTGGGAGGGTAAGGAGGCTGTCTAGAGTGTAGGTTCAGGGGTCAGTCAGCCTGGATTTAAATTCCTACTTTGCCATTTGTTAGCAGCCAGACCTTAGACCACTGGCTTCATGCTTCGGGCTTCAGTTTTCCCATCTGTTAAACGGGGATAACAATGCCTACTTTGCGCGGGGTTGCTTAGCCTGGTTGGTGCCCGCAGTGTAGTAAATGGCCAATAAATGCTGTTATTGTACTGGGCCTTCTGATTATTTTCCTTTGCCTCCCATCCCTGCCTCAGTTCACACACTTCAGGCTCGAGTAATACTTGTTGACTTATTAATTTAAAAACCAGACTGAGAGGGGATGAAGGAGGTCTATAAACTCAGGAGGAGCGAGAGAGAGAAAAAAATGCAGATTTCTTCTTAAACTCCCACCCTCCAGAATCAAGGACTACCTGAAGCCCTATGAAAGGAAGTAAATTTGGGGCACCAAAAATAGGTGACCACTTTTTACAGGTCAGCTTATAAACTTACAGAGTGGTCTCCCCGAAACATATACTCAATATGTGTGTAGAAAAAACTTAAAAGCGACTGGGCACGGTGGCTCACGCCTGTAATCCCAGCACTTTGAGAGGCCGAGGCAGGCGGATCATGAGGTCAGGAGATCCTGGCCAACATGGTGAAACCCCGTTTTTATTTAAAAAAAAAAAGTACAAAAATTAGCCTGGCGTGGTGGCAGGTGCCTGTAGTCCCAGCCACTGGGAGGCTGAGGCAGGAGAATCGTTTGAACCCGGGAGGCGAAGGTTGCAGTGAGCCGAGATCGTGCCGCTGCACTCCAGTGTGAAGGCAGAGTGAGACTCCATCACAAAAAAAAAAAAAAGAAAGAAAAAAAAACTTAAAGAGCACAAGTTTTTATTTTAAGAATATTTACAGCAGAGTTGTTTATAATAGTGAAAAATGAAACGGAACCTAAATGTCTATGGGAGTGTCCCTTGGTACCTTGACACTAAAAAAAAAAAAAAATCTGATTTTGAAAACTCTTATTCATAGGAAACTATTTCATAACAAAATATGAAATTAAAAAATGCTGGGTACAAAGTTGCATAAATATGATGCCAAGCTGCAAAGGGCACAAAGGGAACAAAATTAAATACTCACTATGTTTCCAATTGTGTATGAATATGTACAGAAAGCAATGGTCAGGCAAATACCAAAATGATAACAGTGCCAGTAGAGTGGTAGGATTATGAGTGATTTTTTTCTATTTTCCCCATATTATGCAATATTATTCTTATAAGTAAATATGAATGTTTTCTTCTTCTTTTTTTCTTTGCTACCAGTTTAGCCCTTTGAAGGAGTAAATATGAGTTTGTAGTTAATAAACCTCATAAACATTGTATTCCCACTTTTGTTAAAATATATGTGCATAGAAAAAATATCCATAACCCCACCACTGAATTATAATCACTGTTAACACCAAAAATTGTTAACGGTGATTATAATTGAGTGGTGGGATTATGGATAATATTTTTCTTTTACTTTTCTTTATTTTCTGCAATATGATTATATTACTTTCTTACAATTAAAACAGCTTCATAATTTGAAAAGTGCATAATCAGTAAGATCCCACTTGGGTTAAGAACATGAATGTAAATTGAAAAAATGAGAAAGAAGTATACTAAAATATTAACAGTTTTTATATTAGGTGGTAAGGAATTATGGGTAATTTCCTATTTTCTGTAATCTGCTTTTATTATTTTTACAATTAAAATAAAATGTACCTAAAAATAACATATACAATATGATCCCACTTTTGTCAAAAACCAATATGTATATAGAAAAAGATAATAAACTACTCCAAAATGTGGTAGTCTCTGGGTGATGAGGTTATGAGTGATTTTCGTTTTCTCCTTCATATGTGATCTCTTCGTATTTCAAATTTTCTACAATCATCATGTACTTTTAGTTATGAAAAAAGTATAAGGCACTTTGGTACTGAAGTTTTTATGGAAAAAAGAGCATGTCTGGGATTTGCTTTAAAACGTTCCAGTTGGGGGTGGGGGGAGTGGATGGGGGATATAGATAAATAAGATAATAATTGTTGAAGGTGGCTTCATTATAATGTGTTTTGTTTTGTTTTGTTTTATTTGAGACAGGGTCTCACTCTGGCATCCAGGCTGGAGTGCAATGGCGTGATCTTGGCTCACTGCAACCTCCGCCTCCTGGGCTCAAGCGATTCTCCCACCTCAGCCTCCAGAGTAGCTGGGACTACAGATGCGTGCCACCATGCCCAGCTAATTTTTTGTATTTTTGCATTTTTTGTATTTTTTTTGTAGAGAGGGGATTTTGCCATGTTGCCCTGGTCTCGAACTCCCGAGTTCAAGTGATCCGCCCTGGCTCGGCCTCCCAAAGTGCTGGACCACAAGCGCTAGCCACCACATCTGGCCTATATTGTGTTCTTTACTCATGTATATGTTTTAAAATTTCCATAATAAATCTTTTTACAACCATTGTTCACATACATTATCTCTTTTAATCTTATGCTACCCCCTGTGTGGTCAGTTATCACCATTTTATAGAAAATTGAGATTCAAAGGGGTGAAGTCACTTGCCCTGTAACACAACTGGGGAGGCAAGAATGGGTCTCCATACTCCAATTGCAATTCTAAGAGCCCAGGGGCTCTTCTACATATCCCAGTTGCTGCTGCTCTTTAAAATAATTAAAAATAACATTTTGTCTGATTATAAATGTAATTGTTCACTGCACACAATTTACAAATAACAGAAAAGCACTAGGAGGAAAGCATAATAATCAACCCAACTGCATCCTTAGTTAACCCTCTCGGCGTCTGGCCAAGCAGACTTCATCTCAGTTGCCTCTTACTTCAGAGGTATTGCGTGCTGCAAACATCTCAGTAAGAGTAGTTAGTCTTTCCTGATGGGCTATCGAGTGAAGCTGCAACTCTTTGGGGCCCCTGTCATGTGTGGAGTCCCGGGAGATGGTGGGTCCTAACTGCCCCCACCTGCCAACCCCCTTACCCCCCACATTATTTCCCAGTGTCCCCTTTAGATACTTCAGCCTGGACCACAGTTCTCCTTCCTTATATCTCTCCTTTCCCTATACAGTCATAAGGAATAGAAATCCATTAGGGGAAGCCTGGTAGCAATACCATAATCTAACCAAATAATGCACATTATTGGCCTTGTTGTGTTGTTATGCTTTCTTTGGAATTTTTTTTGGAATTTGTTATACTTGTCTTGCCGGTGCATACGGTTGACCAAGATCTATTACTAAAACAATAGCCTATTGTTGATCAGTAAATCACCTTATTCTAATTAAATAGTAAATCCCTTATTGGGGTATGGACAGGCCAATAAACATATGACCGTTGGTTGCCACCGTGGGAGGAACAAGGCATTGGGGAATCCTTGTGTTTGTGCAATGGCTAGACCTTTGT